>JAQLOL010000023.1:2820313-2835592 GCA_029783665.1 Naso thynnoides
CACATCCTCTGTCATCTTATATTGGACCTGCAGCACTTACACCGGCTGTACATCTTCACTTGGCAAGTCTTGCCGTTTATCAGCATTCTTGTTGACAGGAAACAGGCGGATATGTCTGTGAATCTTAAAAGCCTGTGACTGAATGTACCATCTCCAGCAGGCACGGTTCGCCTCTGGCCACTATGAGTGCATGCAAAGTGATTGCTTCGGCGGGGTTTCATGCTCAGAGGCCGGTGGATTTTTTGGAAGGTGTGTCTTGTCAGAAAACACTAGAATTTTTCAGTGTCATGAGACAGCAGGAGAGGTTTTTAGGGAGTGCGATGATACATGATACATGCCGCTGTGTGTGCTGTGATTGTGACATCATGACACTGTAGAGATGACATCTAGCTTTTAAGCACGCTTGTTTGTTTTTTTTTCTTCTGACCGATTCCACAATTCCCCCCACCCCCCATCTCTCGCTTCCAGATCAAAAAGACGTCAGAGGCTACTCTGACGACCATCCAGGACATAGTGACCATTGAAGACTACGACGTGTCTGAGTGTTTCCACCACAGCCGATCCACCGAGTCAGTCAAGTCCACTGTGTCGGAGACATACCTCAGCAAACCCAGTATCGCCAAGAGGAGGGCCAACCAGCAGGAGACAGAGCAGTTCTACTTTATGGTGAGAAGAGATGCGTGATTTAAGGAAAGAGGATTTGAACTAGCAAATACAGAGGAAAATAACTTGAGAGATGTCTTTCATTTCTGTTAGGAAAGAGAGATAAATCCCTCTTATAAGCTCTCTTTGAAGCCCTGGTTAATTTTCGATACTTTGATGTTTTGTGAAGTGAAAATGTTTTGTCTGATTATAAACTCTGTTTAATAGCTGCGACAGAAATCCATAAATTTGTGCGTGCAGATTTTAAAACTCTCTTGTTTTTGAAAGCGCTTGTGAAATCTGATCTGTTGACAGAGGGGCAGCTCTCCCAAATTTCTTCTGTTTTGTAAGGCTTACTGCTATCCTTCTCCAGTCTGAAGATGGACACGCTCTGATAACGACGCTCAGTGTGTCCTTTGCCCTTGGCTTTCTTATCGTAGATTGCTGTCTTAAGAGCGGGCACTCCGGCTGGCACTCTGGGCCGCCGTGTAATTACTCTCAATTCTCCACAGAAATTCCGGGAGTTTCTGGAGGGCAGTAATCTCATCTCCAAACTGCAGGCCAAACATGACCTGCTGAAGAGGACACTTGGTGACGGTACTGTAGAATTTACTCCTATACAGTGTTTATGACTTCATCCGTTTTCTGTGATGATCTTGTTCTTACCTCTCAATGTCAAATCCACTTTCAACAGTCTGTGTCGCCCTTCTCCAGCCAAAACAAGGACGTATTCCAACCCTAATCAGAGTTCAAACATTAAACATAAATAACACTTGGTTGTTGAATTTAGTCTTTTTAGTTTCTGCAGTCCTAAGGAGCGATTTCAGCCTCTTTTTGGCAAACTTCCCGTTGCTTGCCTGCTTTTTCCACCAGTCAGAGCTCCTAGATGCTAATCTGGGTTTTAGCCAGGCAAGCCAGAGCTGAGGGGGATTGTGAATTTGTATTATCCGTCCAAGTGATTGATTTGCTCCCAACTTAATGGACTGTGGTGTATTAGAGAGGTGGCGGTCATTACCTTGTTCTGCATTGGTGGGATCTCCTCAAGGCCCCAGCTAATCGACCATCAATGCAGAGAGTCTCTGTCACTCATTGTCCCAACCAGCGCTCCTGGTGGTCTCAGTCAAACTGTCCACTTAATGACTAATGGAGCCGCTTGCTCTCGAGGAAAAGCAAAGCCTCCCGCTTCACCCGTGTGCTGCTTAATCATATTGTTGTCAGAGAACTTGAGTACAGTATGAGTCACTCGGATACACAGACAGGTCAGATCCTGTTCACTGGAATAAATGACCACATGTGAAACTACTCCTGTCTCCCAAAACCATTTGGAAGCTATTTTGTGCTTTATCTGTCTTTGCCTGTTCATGCTTGTAGCTCTGTTATTACTATAATGATTAGTGTGTCTATGTGCGTATGTCAGTTATAAACATACAAGCGTGTGTTTGTTTTTGCTGTAATTGTAATGTAACTGAAGTGTTGCCTATGTAAGTCTCTGTGCAAGCTGTGTGTGTGCATATGTGTGTGTTTGGGTTTTGTTTGTGCCGCTCAAGAGGCCAGCGGTTGCGGACAGATGGCAGGCTTCAAATGCTTCACTAGGCACATGCAAAATGCACCGCAGGGACCTCAGAGACACGTCCTGGCATGTCCACACGTCTAACTTCTCCTCACATCTCTTCTCTTTTCTCTCTTCGCCAGCAGGCCACAGAGCGGACTACATGACCACAAGGTAAAGTACACGCTCACGCCTCAGGACCTGTGCATAATCGAGAAGCACATGCATCAGAGTTTCCTTTTAACAGTGACAGAGTGACAGATAGGTTCGTGACATGTTGCAGCTCATCAAGGAGATGACAGCTCACCTTAAGAAATCTGCGTCAGTTTTTCTGTGACCATGAAAGCAGAGTCCGTAGTTAGATGCAGAAATTAGAGCCCCAAGAGAGACCTGAGCAGATGTGCTGGCCTCCAAGTTTTCTAAGGCCAAACAGTTCCGTTTCCACCGGTACAGAGTGTCTGGCCTTTAAGGAGAGTGAGAGGTGGAGAATGTTCAAGGTCTGAAAGTAGAGAAGAAATAATTTGCTTAAAATTTAAATGTTTTAGCATCAGTTTTAACAAACAAAAGTGAAGCCGAGAGAAAATGGTTGGTCAGTTAAATCCTCAATCTATCTTTTGCATCATTGAAAACAGATCATTTCTGTCCACTGAAGTCGATATTGATGATGAAAATGATATGACCACATTTGCATTTTGTTCATAGGCTGTATCAAGTTAACCATTACGACACTCTTCACAGTGAATGTTCAGTCAGCAAAGACAGCATTATGGATTTTACTTTCTGCTCGTCCTTGTGGGAGTTTTTGTTGTTGTTTTTATGATTATTTTTATTTTACTTAATTTTTAATTTTTTTAAAAATTTGTATTCATCATCATCATCATCATCATTATTATTATTATTATTATTATTGTTATTATCAATACTATTGTTTGTTAATAGTTATTATTATTATTTATTTATATTTTTTATTATTATCATTTTTTGTCAATTAAAGTTTATTAAGCCCTGATAAAACAGTAGGGTAAATGTCACATTTCTCAAAAGGAACTAAAATGGTTTGTCTGTGAAAACTTTAAAATGGTGAACTTTCTGCTTTTGAGAAGCGAAATACAATAATACAAATTAAATATTTGTAGATTAATTAATTAGTTGATAGACAAAAAACCAAACAAAATCGCCCTGTTTTGCTTATTAAATTGGTCACATATTTTTAAGCAAAAATACAAATTGTTCCCTACTTTAAATGTCTCAGTTATGAAGGTTTGCTGCCCTTTTTTCTTTTTTTTTGTCTCATGTTCTTGGAAACAGATTTTTAGACTTTTAAACAAGACATTTAAAGATGTCACCTTGAGCTCAGTGACACTGATGGTAATTTTCCACTATTTCCAACATTTTATATAATAATAACTTCATTTATGTAGCACCTTTAAAAACAGAAGTTTACAAAGTGCTTTGATTGACAAAGCAAACAGAGTGAAACAGTGAAACAGTTAAAAGATCAAGATTGAAGGCACATATCAGTGAGGGGAGTGAAAGCTTTAAGACAGGCAAAATTGCAGAAAGGGCATTTACAGATAAAGGTAAAAACACAATAAAAGATTACATCACATAAGTGAGGTAAAACAGTAGAAAGATAAAAGAACATAAATGAATAAAAGCAATATGACATGTAGAAGGAAACACTTGATTTCTATTAAAGCTGCAGTTGGTAGCGTTTGCTTATGAGCTAACAAGCTAACTTTAGCTGTAGCATGAGACCCGTTGGGAAGCAACTCCGCTGCAGCCTCACCTCTCTGTTTTTCCTTCAGCTTGCGTTTTATTTCGTCTGTTGTCGCTTTCTCTTTTAAGGCCAGTTTGAACTGAGACAGGGAAAGTTGCGGCGGAGTAAACTGGTCCGTCTCCGCTTGAGCTCAAGCTGACTGACTGTGTTGCTTGCAGACGCTCTGTTGTCGGCAGAGGCGAGTCAGAGTGTACGGCACAAACAGCTAATCAGCGCGTACCGACGTCACCTGTCGCCGAGAAGCGCAGCGTAGACTGGCCAATCATTACAGAGAGTACAGAGGGCGTCACTGATTGGACAGATAGAGAGGGAGAGGGCGATAGGATTTTTATCAATCCTGAATACAGAGGCATGAGAAAATGCCAAGATCTCACAATACTCTCAGACCATACCTACTGACACTTACTGCTGTCTGTGGGTATTATGACATTTTTTCCAAATAGAACACAAAAATGTTGTTGATGTTGATCTCAAAGTTACCAACTGCAGCTTTAAAAGCAAGTCTATAAAAGTGAGTTCTGAGAATGGATTTAAAAGAAGTCACTGATTCTGCACAGACTGTTAAAATCAATTGAGAAAGTTATTACCAGATTAAATAATGATGAAAATAATTGAAGTGCCAGCAAGCAACAGTACTTCTACATCATTAGAACCTGTGCTGACACCCTTGCCAGTGTGATGTTGCTTCTAATGACTCCGGTTTATTCATCATTCAAAGATTTTGTCTGTGGTGTTTGCATGATCAGATATTCCTAGCAGTTATTCTGTCACGCTTATGAGCAGCAAAAGAAACCAAAGTCGCGGACTCTTTTAATCTCAGCGCTGCAGTTCACAAGAAGTCAAACTGCATTAAGTCACACACATCCACTCGAACTAAGAGAGGCGAATCCCCTGCAGGGTCTGTCATGAGGCGGATGCTGACACATATGATGCTCCCAGCGGGTCTGATAATTCATTGGCCTCTGATATCTTGTGGAGAAAGAAAAGACAGGATTATAGAGGAAAAGTTCATTCACAGGTTTCTGCAGTGCCTGAAAATTCCCACATTCACCTGTCCATCATTTTAAGTCGAACGGTTTTGAAGATTAGTCGGCCTCAACTACAATTTAGAAGTTTTTGAAGGACATCAAAGTTATTGGAGAAAAGATAAACCACTCTGAGAGGAAAACTGCATTGTTTGCTTAATCTGATGCATTCTTTGTATTCTAGACACCCGAATGGGCCGTTCAAAACCCACACTGGCACCCGGCGGGCTAGACCCCGCTCTGTTTTTAATGTTAGGTTATTTAATGGCAATTTGGAGTCATTTATCAAGGTACTGGTTCCCAATTCGACCACTTTACATTGCTTGTCCTCCTATCTATTTTCTGGCTTTCTCTGGCTTTCTGGCCAATTTGGTGGGTTCCCCCAAAAGTATCTTAGCTTTGACTTTTCTTTTACCTCCAACACAAGCAAACAAAAAGCTCATGTATTTGCACTGGATGGATCAGGAACTCGTCCTCATGAGTCAGTGAGCTCTGGGTGTCTGTGTATGAGATGCAAAGGGAGGCACTGATGGATTTGGAGGGCTGCGGGAGGAGAAGCGGCAGTTGGAGGGATAAATGTTTGTGTCGGTCAGCTCCACTGACTCACTGCTGACTTGGCATGACTGAGATGCTCTGGCAGAGATACCCTCTCCAGTGAAAAACAGCAGTGTAAATGGCAGTCAGGGAGTGGATGCCAGACTGATAGGGTGCTGCTGCCGCCTCCCTCCTCTGGGCCTCCTCACTGCCTCTCACTGGTGGCCATGCCCAGTCCTGCAGGGTCCTGTCCATTTCCTAATGTTTACTTTGAGGTACAGAGTGGAATGAAGGTGCACTCTTGGTTAAACCTTTGGTGGGCAGCTGCTGTGGTCCTAACCTGGGTCTTGCCTTTTCTCTCTCTTCCTGTGTCCATCTCTGGCTATTGTGACACTTCTTTGTAGCCGTGGACGACGGAACTCACACACTCGACATCAGGTAGACAACCCTGAAGCATCTTGGGGGGCCCATGCTGCTTGCCTGCGCACATTTTCTTCACCTGTCCTGTCCTTACAATGTTCTCACCTAATGTTGGGTTTGTTGTAAGCTGATATTAGTCACCTGTCCTTCTTGAGCCAACTGAAACAGACTGAACTAAAGGTATTGGAGTTTTTTTTTCTTAACAAAGATGTTGTAGCATATATACAGTATCTTAAACGAGAAGTTCATCTTTTTGCACATTAAGCCTTATTATAAGGATATTTACAATCATATACAATGTTCCACAGCATTATTATGACAAATGGTGCAGTCTTGAGAGCTGGAGCTCCTTTCTGACGTCACCGCTAGCTGAAAACAACGGAGGTAAAGGGACATTTCAGGTGCCTCGACAATCCATCGAAAAATGTTGTTTTAAAAGACAAAGACTATCGCTGAGTGTTTAGTATTTTCCTCTCAAGTTCCGACACTGAAACAAGCTGCTTCAGGAAACAAACAAACAGCTGTTTCCAGCTTTTTAGCCACTGTTTAACTTTATATTTTAGTGTTGGGACATCAGAGGACACCACTAAACATTCAGCGATTGTCTCTTTTTGCAAAACAACCTTTTACCACAGATTGTTGAAGCACTTAAATGCCCCTAAACTTCTGTTGGTTTCAGCTAGCAGTGGCATCAGCAGGAGCTCCAGCTGTCAGGACTGCACCATTCAACATAATAATACTGTAGAACATCGTATATGATCGTAAATATCCTTATTATAAGGCTTAATGTGCAAAATGAACTTCTCCCTTAAGTTTCACTCGCAAAATTCCCAGCATAAAGCATTTCCAACTTTAAAAACTGGTATTGGAATTTATGTGGTATAAGGCAGTCATTCCCAGTCTCACATACTCAAAGGGTTTAGTATTGCATAATCCTGCTGCACCGGACCTGTGCCTCAATCCTCACGGCTCCACTCCAACATTAGTTAGTCGATTTTGGCATGGTCACTGTGTTTGTATACCCCTGAGGGCTGTAAACAGATCCACTGTATCATTAAAAGCATGTAGCAGAGTCCCTGTCCAGCACTAAGCCACAGGAGCAGCTGGCATCGAGGCAGACAAGAGCGCAGTCCACGTCTAAGTGCGTGAGGAATGTGTTTTCCCTGAAGGAGACGGTGCCGCTCCTCTCATCCCACCACTCCTGTCTTCAGCTCCATATCAAGTGTGCGCCTCTTTAGATCAGTTCTTCATTTAAACTCACACTGCACCTGATTTTCAGCTTAACAAGACATAAAGTGTTCGCAGCAGCACTGGAAGCCAATTGAAATGTGTCAGATAACAGGTTTGAACATTGTGTCGTTGTAGGTAGAGATTTTTGTTCTCTCAGTGTTGTCTAGTAATCATTGAGTTATCGTGGGAGACTGGGAATGAACAAATGAAATAGCTGTAAAGTGAACTCAGTCTGTCTCAGATGATCTCAAAAAGGAAACTCTCACTTTATATCGAAACCTACAAACTTCACTTACGAGTGCATTGGGTGTGCATGTTTGGATAACATCATGTAAACCAGTTCCTGTTAGAGCCTGACCGATACACCAGCAGGCTGATGTCGTCGATTTTTATCATCACATCATGAACATATTTGCATTGACCTGAATGTTTTCAGATATACATACAGACTGTGCAGAGAAGTAAAAGGTAAACAGTACCATGCACGTTTAATACTGCACCTTTTTAATAAAGGGTCTTTTTATAGTTATTAAAACAACTTAAATTTCAGTTACATTAACTGATCAAAACTGGCTGTTATCTTGTATTTACTCTGATGTATCTTTATCACAGAATACACTTTATGTATTCTTTTAAGTCAGTATGTTTTAAATCTTTTTTATCTCAATAATCGATATTAAGAGCATTCTCAAAATTTCAGTGCTGTGTCTGTCAGGCTCTAGCTTTTGTTTATGTCACAGAAAAGAAAAATTATGCATAATCTGATATCGGGGTGTTTTTCTTCACAGGACTCCGGACAAGCGATACCGCGCGTGGTTGAAAGCTGCATTCGCTACATCAATTTGTACGGTGAGTTGATGATTGTGTTTATATTTTCCTTTTTTTCGTAAGTTCCTCTCACAAACCAGCTTCGTGTGGGGATTTCAGTGGTTCCACTTCAGCTGCAGTCATGGGAAAATGCAGATTCATCCTGTTTACAGCAGCGCAGCTTTTTCCACCCAGTTTAAAACCGTGAGATAAACAAACCCACAATTAAGCCTGGCAGGCACAAGTAACTGATTTGGTTTTAAACCTAAATGAAAAAGACATGTCAGAGAGAAAACTCTTGAGTATTTAAGCAGTGACAGTCATCAGATCTCGTAGTTGCAGCTAGTCCGCTGATGTACAAAAAGAAATCTATAAAGAGACAAACAGCAGACTAATCATGCCTGGTCCTGACCTTTGACCTCTCTCTGTATTAAGTCCTAATCCCAGCTGACAGACACTTTAGTGAAGCTTTATCCCAGCCTCCCTGACTCGTTAATTACCTTAAATCAGAAAAGTGAAGGGGCTTAAGGGAGAAGAGTCGCTGCTGAGTCCATCTAAAAAGGGCCCCATGTGCTAAGTGATAAAGTTTCTGTCCTTGACCGTCAGAGTGGACTCACAAGCATGTTGTGTGTCTCTGTTTGCTTCCTTTTCTTTGTGTTTTCTACTTTTTTCTTACTCTCTTTCTTTGTCTCCCCCCCCCCCGCAGGCCTCCAACATCAAGGAATTTTTCGTGTATCAGGATCTCAGCTGGAAGTCAATGACATCAAGAACTCTTTTGAAAGAGGTACAAGATGCCTGTTAAACTCATTCACTTCACATTAGAATGTGGATATATGACTGATGTTCAGATCCAGCAATAGAACCAATGATTCCACATTTTTCCAACCATATTTAGCCATTGGACATTTTGAGGTTTTGATTAATAAAATAAAATAAAAATACAATAATTTGCATTTTCAGTAATCGTTCTCTTGTCTCTGTCTCAGGAAACGACCCTCTGACGGATGAAGAAAATAACCATGACATCAACTCGGTGGCTGGTGTTCTCAAACTTTACTTCCGTGGTCTGGAGAACCCGCTGTTCCCCAAAGAGCGGTTCAATGATCTGCTGGCCTGCATCAGTAAGAACACACACATTTTAGCATTAAGCCCCTTTCACACATGAACTGCGGACAATATCCAGAAAATCTCTTCAGGATAATGTGTGGATCGACCTGTTTACACATGCAGCAAACATCAGACGATTGTGGATGTGCGACGCGTTCACACATTTTGGAAATAGTCGTGTAGTTTGGGTGAGGGGCGACGCCCACACACACAACATAATGTGCGCACGAATGCACACTCGCGGACAGGCGTGAACACATCACATGAGCGCAAATCTGCACGTATACACCGACTGCAAAAAAACTGACACTGCGCTGGAAATGTTGAAAAATACAGCCTGTGTTATGTGGAAGCCTTCGCTAATGTGCAACAGTTCTTCCGGGGTTTCTCATCTTATTCCCTATTTGCTCGAGCACAAACAAGTTTGACATTTCCTCACAGTGATCTTTTAAATACATACGTGTAGCAGTCGAACCAGAATCTCTCCAGCATCCCGGGAACCGACATGTTTCACTTCATCCTCTCTCTCTCTCGGCTGTTTAATGCTCATTAAAGTTTCTGCAGAGGGAGACATGCGGACAGAAAAGGAAAAAAAGAGATAAATTGGGGTGTTGAGGCAACAACGGTAAATTCCCTGTGCTTTTACAGAGGTGGTCGATATTTACGTCATCAGTATGCCAAACCCTGCTCCGCACAATTATCTGCTCTGCTCACACAAGGCTCACTGGCACTCAGGACTAGGGGGCCACGGTGAAGTCTGGGTAAACTAGACAAATTCAGAGCCACAGTGCATTTGTGAATGGGCCTTAAGTAATGTAGTTTTAGTCTGAGTGCATCACTTTGATGTCCATCGTGGAAAAACAGTTGAGAGTATTTCTGCTAAACTTTTAATTCACATCTACTCACATCTATAGAACAGCAGTATGCTTTGGTTAGGAGCACAATGTAAGGCTGTTTACATTCTTTTTTTGTGTATATTGAAATTTCTTATTGTTATGTAATTTTGTCTATTTTTTATTATGTGGTCGAAACACTGTCTCTAGCCTTTTCCCTTTATCTATATTATCTATAGTAGTCTTACACAGTGTGTATTTCCTATCAGATAGTCCTCAGATGGAACTGTGTGATTAATCGTCTGCAGTTTTTTTGTCAGCACAATAGCTTTGACTTTTTTCCTTCTCTTTGACGCTTTGTATTAATTCGACTCTGTGGTATTTAGTTGAGTAGTAAAAAGGATTATTATGTGTTGTTAGTGGTGCAAAGCCGTCGGCCATGCTTACAGACTGTGGTGGAATGTTACGTGTCTGCAGCACAGAGGGGCGTTTAAATCCGGAGCTGAATCTAATCTGAAGTCCTCATAAGAATAGTCACATTGTCACTTTGCTGCCAGCCAGTTCACAGATCAGTCAGCTCTTTGTGTGGCTTGTTATGATATTATAAGACATTACATGTGTGACTTTTAGGCTCTGTTAAAGAACGTTTGAGCCCTCACAGAGTCATATGGACAGTGACGCTGTTTGTGTGTGTGTGTGTGTGTGTGTGTGCATGCTGTAAGGCCTTGTGTGTGTCTTGTGTGGTCTTATGTTCATGCAGCCTGTTGTGTACTCGCGAGAGTGTAAAGTGTGCCTCTGTGTGTCTTTTATGGGTGTAGTTTTACACATTTGTGCAGGATGAGTGATGGGGATTCCCTGTTTACATTCCTCAGCTCAACGTGCCAGTGATTGCAGTGTGGGCTAAACGCCCAGCACGCTCAATATTTAAAACCCTCTGCTTATTCCATATGGAGCAGCTCAAACGACCTACAAGATCACTTTCACTTATTGTGTTTTTATTTCAACCACAGCAGCGCACTGCAGCCACTGACAGCTTTCATTTTGGTAGCGGCAGTGTTTTGTGTGGGTGTGCTGCTCACACGAGTGTTTGTAGGTGATGTATAAGCGTGCATTGGAGCTGATCTTTAAATAGTAGCTTCTGAAGTGCTCAGGAGCCTTGCAGAATCCTAGTTAGGTATTCATGAAAAATGAAACACATCACAAGTATCCCAGAAGCCCAAATCCCAGATGGCACGAAGTGGCTGGAGGGCGACAGGACTATTTTTAGCAGGCAGCAGAGCCCGAGCTTAGTCAAATAAAACAGGCTGCTTCAAGTGCCGCAGCAGAACAAATGAGATAGTAATGAAAGACACAAAGGTTGACATTCTCGAGCGTGTCGTTAAAGCACAATATGAGAAAGATTTTAAATGTTTTGCTTTTGTTAAAAGTCATTAGAAAGTTCCTTCAATAAGTATGCCTACTGAAAAAGTTACTCTTTTGTTGGTAATATCCTCAATACTTTAAGACACAAGAAGACTAAAAGAATGGAGAACTTTGAAAATCAGTTTAAGAGAGCTGCTGTTCTCATTTAGAGGAGAAACTTCTTGGTGCCCTCTTTGCCAGGTGATATCCAACAGTACTGACTTCTTTCCCTCCTCCTCTGTGATATCGGCAGAGACGGAGGTGAAGGCCATCACTGTAGTTAGTACATTTCCTGTGATTTCTACACACGCACACAGTTTACATATCGCTAAATCAGTAAGTCTTTGCCTGTCCTCCAGAAACTTAAAGGAATATTTCCACATTTTTGACATAGGGCCTCATTTTTGACTTCTCCAGTCCTGATCCCATTGTTGGAGACCATTTCCAGCTCATTTGATGCAGTACAGAGTTTGGACGGCTGCTGTTTCACTGCAAATGCTAATGTTAGCACAAGTCAAAGGCACCAGTAGCATTCTCTGCCAAACTCCGATTAAACACTCCACAGTCCACCCGAGGTGTCGTCTGATATGACAGCAATCTATTGAGGAGAATTTAGGTGTTTGTAGAGTAACTTTAGAAGTCAAACCAGGGCAGTATTTCTTTAATATGTGGCTTCGTAGCAACAGGAAGTAAATAGTTTAGCTGCTTCTTGTCACTGTTAATACTAACCAGAGACACAAAGTAAAGAAATGGAGCCGTAGTTTGACTTTTAAAATTATCTTACGAACACTGTAGTTGGCCTTAACAGACTGTCGTCATATTTGACTTGCTGTTGGTGCACTGTGGAGGCTTTAACTGAAGTTTAGTCGAGAATGCTACTGGTCCTATTGACTCGCACTAGCATTAGCGGTGAAACAGTGAGCCGTCCAAACACTATACTGCAGCAAATGAGCTGAAAAAGGTCTCTATCAATAGGAAAAGGACTGGAGAAATCGAAAATGAAACCCCACAAAATTGGGAATATCCCTGTAACATATATTTAATAAGTAATTAGCTTCAAAATGCTCTTGTATTTGTCTGCTTGAACGTGGTGTGGTTGTTGTCAGTTTGTGGACATCATCAGATAGATGAGTGTAAATGTTCGGCTCTGCAAAAGTGGTTCTTTTGTGCAGCAGAGGTGAAACAACAGAAACAAAGCAATTTTCAAGTCTTGCCTTATTGGACAATACATTTTACTTCTTGTATTACCGCGTTTTACCGTTTTAACATCAAACCTTCTCTGTCCTTTTTTGCTGCTCTAGGAGTAGAGAACCTGTACGAGAGAGCGCTGTACATCCGTAAGATCCTTCTGACCATTCCCAGATCAGTCCTCATCGTCATGCGCTACCTCTTTGCTTTCCTCAACCAGTACGTATTTATACCCTGAACAGCTCTGAATGATTTCCCCCCAAGTTTGAAATACTGTTACTAGTGCTGTGTCCTCTTCTCATTCAGCCTTTTCCTGCCTCCTCTTTATCCATTCTCCTCCCTCCAGCCTGTCCCAGTACAGTGACGAGAACATGATGGACCCGTACAACCTCGCCATATGCTTTGGCCCCACTCTCATGCCCACACCAGACAGCCAGGACCAGGTGTCCTGCCAGGCCCACGTCAACGAGATCATCAAGACCATCATCATCCACCATGAGACCATCTTTCCTGATGCCAAAGAACTGGATGGGCCCATTTATGAGAAGTGTATGGCCGGAGGAGACTATTGGTGAGGAATGATGCATTTAGCCTGTATCGCTATTGAGTAATTATCCTAATATTAAGTTATTCTTCTGATCGGGGTTTAGTGTCTCATTTGAAAGAAGTAAGCAGTGTTTCAACTGATGACCTTTGGATCTCATGACAAACATCGTGTAGATCCAAGGCCACAGTGTTACTGGTGTCTGAAAGTGAAGAAATTTGTTATACAGCATCAATGTGAACATGGGAAATATTCTGATGATGTGACTTCATACAGCTGCACAGATTTGCACTGGGTCTGACAGACGCAGCTGGTTTTCTCATTTCTTTTTATTTCTTTTATTTTATTTTATTTAACTGTTAACAAAGATGCGCAGCCCAACATTCTTCCTTGGCAACTCATTCACATGCAGGTATGGGTGCACCATCAACACGGCAACCGAGTCAGTGGTAGGGATGCAGACGGCGACTAATTTTCCTGACGGTTAAACAGAAATTTTAATGGCAAATAATCCACCAGTCTTAAAGCAAGAAAACACTCTGAAACCGTCTATATTAAGTATCATTTATTCTATAAGGTTAAAACACTTAAAATGTAAATTCTGCGTGTATTTACGAGCCATTTAGCCTGTACATACTTACAGACAACAACTTTACCAAGCTGTTAATTTGAATGCTGTTGTAATGAGCAGCGCTCTGCCCTGTTAATTATTAAGATAAGAAAATATGACAACTGACTGAATATAAGTTAACAAAAAGTATTTAAAACAAAGAAGATTTCCGCTGAAATGTGTGCCACTTTCAGCCTTTTATTATAAACAGTGTGTGCACATTTCATGATGAAAACATGACAATTTGTAAAAGTTAATCAAATAACATTTAAATAGTTGCTAAATAGGAAGTCAGACATTACCGTAGTGCAGCATGGCACTGTGTATTCAGGCTCAGTATAGTGCATTAACCTGCTGACGCTTTTGCCTTCAACAAAACATACTGGCAGCGTATCACGGGCCGTCATTTCAGTGATGAGTTGTGTTATCTTTCCTGACGGGTCAGCATTACAGCATCTGTGGGTTGGAGATGCGGCATTTACTATTTTTAATTGAATAATTGCTAACCAACTAGTATTTCTGGTGTCGACTGGGGAGTGAATGGACGTTTAGACATTTAACCGACTAGCCGCCTGCAACCCTCGCCAGCAGTACGTCAGTGTTTGTTTCAGTGATGTTTAAGCGATGCTGGACTCTTTCCTCGGTGGGACAAGCTGAAGCAGTATATTAGCATGGTCGCTGTAGGCGGAAAGAGAAAGGTCACCTGTCAGGGAAACGATTACTCGATGAATTGCAGCACGTAAAAGATCAAACCTAAGGCCCTTTGCCAGCTCCAAATCTGTAAGAAGTGCTTATCGCTTGTTTCTTCCTTTCTGTGCCATCACATCATCACTGGCAGACAGGGAGTTATCTGTGGCTGGAGTTAATCAGCCGTGTCAGCATGGCCACGTCCCCCGGCAGCTCTGGGGAGATATGTTGTCTTGAGTGCCCCCCCTTTCCTTGCAGAAGGGGGGGCGACTGATCACATGTTAGAATTGGAAGAGACAGTTCGGTTCCTGGCAGCAGTAATCTGTGAGATGTGTGTGTGGCATGACTGCAAGCTTTTCTCAGCATGATGCCACAAGAGGACCATTCAGAGAAAAAAGAGGCCCCACCACAGATAGAGGAAATAAGCCTCTCCTAGAATGACCGCTATTTGAACTTCGTCTAATAAAAAAAAAAAAACTCTTCCTCTTTGTCATCTTCTCTAAATGAGAGTTGACTGTTGAGATTTGATTAAAAAAACCTTTGATTGCAAGTTGTAAAGTACTTTTACTGACTAAAGGGAGGAAAAGTTTGTTTTGTTTGTTTGTTTGTTTTTTTGTCTTTTCTGAAACTGTCTCTTGACCTCAACCGTCCTTGGCTGTGACCCTCACAGTTTGTTTGTTCTCCCTCACAGTGAGAGCCCCTACAGTGAGCATGGAGCTCTGGATGAGGTAGAAAATGAAGGTGGGACAGAGACTCACACGAGCGAGGACGGTGAGTGACAATAAAAACATGTATGCAGTGCATGCATGTACTACGTATGACATTGTGTGTGTGATTTGTTCTTTATGCACCTTCTGTTTTTTCTTACATTTGTTGTGTTTGATGCTTTATAATTAATTGAATGTCACATTATTTTTACAGT
>JAQLOL010000023.1:2835692-2849923 GCA_029783665.1 Naso thynnoides
TCAACTCTTGGAGTAATTAATAGAAGGTTATGTTTTCCAGAAACACCCTGCTGCCATGGTTTTGTTCCAAAAGCTTCCCTGAGCGGACTGGGAGGATGTCCTCACTGATTCCAGTCCCTTCCTGTAGAGTCTTAAACTGTGGTCAAGTTATTGTCTTCAGTTATTTTTAAATCCCCATGACCAAATCTCTTTGGATTTCAGACACAAGTGCAAGCCGCTTTTCCTGTTTGGTTACTCAAAATCGATTCTGCAGACTGAAAAAGTTTAAAATGTTTATTCTCTTCTTTCCCCTCAAGCCTCAAAACGCGTTTGTCCTCAAAGTAAGTGAACACAGACATGTGGAGAAGAGTTAGAATAATTCCACATGTTGGTCAAGTGGTGTAGCTGTTGGTGTAGCTGTTGGGAAATGTTTTCGTCTGGTAGCAGCAGCCCTCCTGGAGTGTGTTAGAGCTTATTAGCTAATAGAGATGATCCAGACTGACCACATTTACATTCAGAAAGTAAAGCCAAATGAGTGTTGCTTCCATCAAGTAATAGTGAAAAAGAAAGGAGGATAAGAAGGATAAAGGAGGAAAATTATTTTTTTAAGATAAAAATGATGATTTGTTTTGAAAGCTTTCGAAAACCTAATTTGTGCCTCTCTTTGTGCTACAGTTGCACCGCAGTCAAAGAGCTGAGCGTCCGATTTCCTAACAAACTAAATATTCTAGGATCTTTGAAATGCGACAGAAGGTCATTGAAGAGAACTTACAAAGACTTTTCTAACCATCTGGATGAAAACAATACTCTGCCCGCTGCACAATTAAAACATTTGAACCTGTTTCCCCAAAGATTGTTGTCATAAATATGTGTATATGTACAGTCAGCCTGTAAGTATTAAGACAGTGACACATTTTTAGTAATTTGTTGACCCATTTGAAAATTGGGGGTTGGGGCAATGTGTAAAAATCACTGTAATTTTTAAACAATTAATGTGATGTTTTTGTTAAATCCTCTGAATTACAGCTGACGGTCGACACTTCAATCACATCTTGACTGCTTCATTTCAAATCCATTAGGGTTGGTGTCAAGAGGCAAAATTACAAAAATTGTGTCACTGTCGAGAGATCTGACTGTATAAATGTATGTATGAAGTATACATGTAAATGTGTTATTACATTCACATTAGCCTCAGTTCGGCTTTGTAACTGGTTAGCAACTATCATAAATCATACCTGCTACACATCAACATGTTAGCATGTAGCTTAAAGCAGCACCATGAGTGCAGCCTTACAGAGCTGCTTGAATGACTGAAGAATGTAGTCCTGTTCAAAAATCACCAGGTATGTATATTTCAGACAATTAAAAGTTTAAGTACTCTGACCCAATAAAATAATAATACATGAGAGGCACAAACAGGCACTAAGGCTACATCCACATTGCAGCATCTTAAAAGTAAGACGGAGTCTTAAATCAGAGATGCTCCTTGTCCATATGCGCGTTGTTACTCTCCAGCCAAACTACATGCGTATCACATGACCACTCAACATCACACGCCACCTGTTCATTCAGAGAATGTTTCTCCTTTTCTTTTATCCACTCTGAGGAATTTACTTCGATGTGTTTGCAGTCAGTAGCTCCATTTGGCATAACTTAGGGATCACAAGCTCCGTCACTTCGGGTTCTGTGCGTCAAGTTTTTCTGTAACATTAATTTGGCTCCAGGAGGATGTTGACAGCTCACAAACTTGTTGGATGATGACAGAAATAACTTGTCAGGATAATCCAAATGCATTTGGTGGTTTTAGGACTTCCCTTGTCACTTAAGTAACGTTAGTACAATGTGCAGGTCACCTTTGTGAAAACATCCATGAGTGCCCGTGTTGTTGTCCTTCGCTCCAAATGCGGACGCACTTTTTCATTGAGGTCAGTCAAGGCTGATCTTGACCTACATGTCAAAGTTTTCTCGCCATTTCTCTGGAACTACAATTAAGTTGTCCATAACTGTAAGGCCAGTAGCTCCGCTGAACATGGAACTTTCACAGTTCACTAAATAATTTCTCCTCCTGTAAGCAGTAGCAGCTTTATGAAAGGCAGAATTTAAGTGCACAATAACTGCTAACAGAGATAAGACGGTCAGCAACACCTGTAATTTGTTATCCGTGTTGAAATAACACCAGGTTGTCGCGGCTCACAGATGCATACATGCGTGATACATACAGTCTTATTTTCTTCCATAAATTAGTCATATGGCTGCAGCTCAGCCAATCACAAAGGGTGTCCTTGCCGGCTTTTCCAAACCTTTACAACTTTCCCTTTCCATAGCGAGATGCCACGCCGGAGTCTTCAGAATAAAACAGGGACTCAGTCATCTCTAAACTGCTCCGTCTTTGAACCACTAAGACACCGGGTTAGTGAGGATATGAGGCTCAAACAGCTTTGCTACAATATTGCTGAATCTTTAAGACACAACAACGTGGATGTAGCGTAAGATTTATCTTCATCTGTATTTTGAAATTCAAATGACATTCATTACAGTGGACCTTTGTGTTTCTTTCACTAATACTGGATTAAAGAAACAATAAAGATGAATGCATATAGAGAGAGAGCCGTGCGTCACCTGTCAGCATATATCATGGCGTGACAGTGTTGTGGACTGTGGCTGTCAGGCCTGGAAATTAACTGTCTCTTTCTCGATTGGCACTTTCCAAACACTGTCGATACATTGATGTTATCTGCTGGTAAATTCAATTCAAGGTCAAAGGTGAACTAGCTGGCATATTGATTACATATCACTGTGCGACAGTATATTAGAATGTCCTTGTTGTCAAGTACCCCAGAAGGCATATTGTGTATTGGATTGCTCGTGTTAAAGGGCACGGTATTTTACTGTACTGGAGGGGTCCTCAGGCTGCATCTACATTGCTGCAGCAATTTAAGTGTCGCCTTATTTTCCCCCTTATGTGCCACAACCAGCATGAAGTCTCCTGCTCTGTTTGTAGAAGCTTGTAACTGAGATTAACATTAGTCCTCGGGGAAAAGGGTGGCTAGAGAAGAAAAAGTGTCTTATACCCCCTCCTATTGATCCAAGCCATATCTCACACCAGGCTTCTGCTCCCCCATTTCTACGTGTAGAGCAACATCTCAGCCAACTTCGCTCCACTGGCTTGTGCAAGACATCTGACAGTTCGTATCTCTTTCACCACAGGCCTCCAACTCTCACGGTTCAGCGTTTTTTTTAACCCTAGTTACTCTGTGTGTGTGTGTGTGTGTGTGTGTGTCTAACCTCGAGTGGTTGGATCTGAAGCGATTTATAACTGCACAACGTGACTCAGGGAATCCTTTACTGCACTGAGATTTGGGTTTATGGCTTGCTGCTCTCAGCCGCAGCCACGTCACCACACTGTTGGGATGTACGTGTGTCTCGGATAAACATTTGCAGTTTGACAGATAGATGGAGAGATGGGTTGAAGTGAAAGAAAAGGATGGAGAAAATAAGGAAGAGGAAGAGAAATACCCTGCACCCATGGGGGTGCCGTCAACTTTAACAGCCTTGTCCACTGCAGTGCTGCCCAATTAATTCAGGCAGTAAATTCCTGCTTGTCACATTTCGTTGGAGCCACGTCACATCCATCCTGTCGGTGCTGAGAACCCAGTGAAGCAGAGAAGGTGTGAAGCTAAAGCTTTTGAAAAAAGATAATAGGAGTACAGGAGGTGGAATAGAACACAAAGGCTGGATTGCACCAACAAGATTTAACTTTTAAACCGGATTAAATCGTGGTTAAAGTTTAAATTCTGTCGCACCAAACTTGAAAACTAGTTTAAATTTAAGAAGGATTCAATTTAAACCTCTCTATTAATCTCAGTTTAGTTCTTACTCTAAATCAAAATTACATTTAATTCAGTTGCACCAAAACATTAAACTCCAATTTAAACTGTGATCGCTGATTAATTTTAAACCTACAATTGAGGAAGTTTAACGCTTACAGTGGCTGCGTTTTTGAGATAAATTATCCGAAATAATCAAGTCCCTCGATGAAAACTGTGAGACAGACTCAACCCTCTTGAGTTTTAAGATGATGATGAATTTTTGCCAAAAATGTCAGATCACCAAGAAAACTATTTTTGGAGCTAAACAGGAGGGTTGGGCCAACTGTCGAACATGCTAGCTCTCTATTTCACTGTGATGGTGTTGTTTTTATGAGTCACGTTGTTCCATTAATTTGGCCAACAAGTTTTTCCTCAAGGGCATGACAAAGTTGAGCTTATTTGCCAAGCTGTCACTAGTACCGAACTTTTTAGCTAGCTAGCAACAATATAACATTTTGTTTTGGAAGGCAGCCATTTTAGCAGCTAACAGCTTATGTCCACCATTCTTTTATACTGACTAGGACCTGACAGCACACTATTGTTTGTATATTTATTTTAATTGCTATATGCAAGCTTGTTTCTATTGACAACTCAGTTTAAAATTCAGTATCGATAATTATATTTAGCTTTTAAACCAAGATTAATTTTAAATGGTTTAATGGAGCTGTGCTAAATTGTAAATCTGGTTTAACCCATTTTATACCGAGTTTAACTAAACTCCGATAAGAGTTTATTTTAGATTAGAGCGACCACTTGTGGCCACTCCTCCTGTCAGTGCTCCTGACCAAGGCACTGGCTTAAGATCTGGCGTTGGTCCCGGGTGATGCACTGCGGCCACCCACTGCTCCTAGCATGTGTTGTTAAGGTTAACTACAAATAGGGTAGGTTAAATGCAGAGGATGAATTTCCCCAAAGGAATCAATAATGAAATTATTGTTGTTATTATTATTATCATTATTATTATTATCTTAGATTACAGTAATCCTAGTTGGTGCAATCCATCCTAACCTGAGGAACCTTCCCTCCAGCTCAGAATCACGCCCATATTTCCTCTCTCATGTGGCCTCTTAGCTCATCTGGGAAATACTCTCAGCACGTGTGAAAGACATAGCATGATGGCCTTTCACTGCTGATACAAGCTTCAGCCATTTACTCTGTTCCCAGTTTCTGGAGAGCCTGTGTTAGTGTGAGGCTACGTCTGTCCAGGGACCCCCTGTCTGACTTGAAGTGAGAAAGTGTGATGGAGGGAGTGCAGAGGTAGGAGTGAGGGAGGAGTAGAGCAGCTATTTTTAGACCTGTGTTGCTGTAGTGCTTGCGTATTGGTTTGAAGACGCATACCTTTTGAATAGGAGAGTTGACTGCAGCTATTGAAATACAGATGTGTTAAAATAGTTTTCAGTAATTTAAAAAAAAAACAGCACTTCAAGAGAGCTGTCAATAAAGGTAGATTTAAATAAAGCATAACAATGACTGCTCAATCTGTCACTGGTTAGTAGTGACTGTTAAAACTCTCCTTTGTTCATTTCAAATGTCACTGATCCGCGGTTGAACTTGTACAGTTATTGAGCAGATATCAACCGAGTTTAAAGGTCCACACAGTGACTGACGTGCCCCTGGGTCATATAGATCTCCTCTAACTAACTTCCATAATTATCCTGCTAAAGCTCCTCAGGGCCTGTTGTCACCCTGGCCTGGCGTCGGAGAGCTGGGTTACTATTGACTACAACTAAAATAACCAATTGGCTCAGCACACTTGAACTCCATTAGCACAAACTGTCACACGTGAGCATCCATGTGCACAAACAAGCCAGTATTAGGCATGATACGGTTTTACAAACGTGTATCTAGGAGCATGTGCTGTCTTCTGGGATAAGAATTTTTTTTATGAGGCTACCTGACTGACATCATTTATTACAAATATAACTGTCTGCACATGCGATAATGGGTGTCTGTACCTGACGTCTTTGCCCTGTCTGACATGCCTGACCCGTGTAATCCTCTCTCCGTTGACAGAGGGCGAACCCATTGAAGCCATTGCCAAGTTTGACTATGTTGGGCGCTCTTCCCGAGAGTTGTCCTTCAAGAAGGGCGCCTCCCTGCTGCTGTATCAGCGGGCGTCAGAGGACTGGTGGGAGGGACGGCACAACGGCATCGATGGCCTGGTGCCACACCAGTATATTGTGGTCCAAGACATGTGAGTGTTTTTTTTTTTTTATTTGAGCATAATTTTAGAAATGACTGAGTAATGCATTTAAGCATTTATTGTGCTATAGCTGTTAAAGAACATGTTATAATAACATGAATAACAAAGGTTATGGTACGTATAAATGAGATTTCTGTGAAATTAGATTTTTCCTCTTGTTTTAAATGCAAGCAAAGAAGCTGTTTGCGTGCAAGTATCAGATCACCTCTCACGTAGGGCCGGGTATCGTTAATTAGAATTTGATACTGGTTCCAATACCAACACCGATACACTGACTTCAATACAGGTTCCTGAATAATACTTTTTTTTATGCCTTTTTTGTCTGAACATGTTTCAACAAAAGATTACATCACACGTCCTCATTGTCAGACCTGTCTCTGGGTCTGGGCTTCTGTGTTTCTCCTGCAGAACACAAGAGTACAGCCCATCAACGGTACTATGAGGTCTTTGCACAACGAGCATGCTGCCTGCGTATTGGCTCACTGATGCTGAATGAGATGAACTCCGTTGGTCATTTCATACCAAATTTCAATACCTGACAATTTTAATACTCTATAGTGTTGACACAGTTCGGTCAGGTACCAGAAAAGTATTGAAGTTTGATACTAAGGCCTACTCTCATGACTGAGTCTCTAAAAGGGATATTCCCAATTTTTTTGACATAGGATTGAATTTTCGACCTGCCCAGTCTATCTATTGATAGTGACCATTTTCAGCTCACTGCTTACAGAACGGAGTTTGGCCATCTCGCCGCTTTGCAACAGGAAATAACAAGATCAGCAGCTTTCATGATGCTGTTAACCCTAACCAGAGCCACAAATTAAAAGAAATTCAGTCTTAGCTTGACTTTTAAAATCATGATACAAACACTTGAATTTGCCTCATTACCCTGTCGTCACATTTGACTTGCTTTGAGTGCACTGTGGAGTGTTTAATCAGAGTTTGGTAGTGGCTACTGTCGGGTTCCTTGACTTGAGCTGGCTTTATCATAAGTGACAAGACAGCAAAAGTTCGTGCTGCATGCAGTGAGCTGAAAATGTCCCTATGTCAAAAACTGAGGAATATCCCTTTAATATAGGAAGTTCTTTATTTTTACTGAATACACTTGGAAACAAACAACCAAAATATGAAAGTATTTAATCACTATAATAACTATTGCGGCCTCGCTTGTAGCATGGCTTAAAGGAAAGAAATGTTGGTCAATTGATCTGTCCACCACTTAAGTCCAGACTGAAGTATAACATCAGCTATTAAATGAACTGTCATGATCTCATCATCTTGTATGTCAATGGCTCTCAGAAGACGAATCCTTTAGACTCTGCTGATCATCTAGGTTTTGGTTTTGGTTTTTTTTACCTATAGCACCCCCAGCAGGTTGAAGTTTGTGGTTTGGAGTGAACTTTCAAATGGGCCAACATAACATTTGGTGCTAAAAATGATCATTTCACCAGGATAAAATATAATAAATAAATTGATGATTGCATGTAACTCAAAAATCCTTCATACCTAAATGACCAACTAGTTGCAAAACATTCTTGTCAGCCTAAGCTGATTTAGTGCTAATTAGCATGTTAACTTAATATACTTAAAGGTCCAGTGTGTAGGATTTAGTGGTATTGAGCAGTGAAGTTGCAGATTGCACAGAACTAAATGTCCCTCCGCTCTCCCTCCCCTTCATGAGAATCTACAGGGGCCATGAAACTTTGGAGCCAGTGTTTGGTTTGTCCATTCTGGGCTACTGTAAAAAAAAAATATGGAGGTGCAATATGGTGGACTCGTGGAAGAGGATCTGCTCCCTCTGTAGATAATAAAAACACAATGATTCCTGTTTTTAAGTTGATGGTACAGTAATGAAAACAATTTTATGAATATTATATTGCATTTCTGCCATATTTTATAAATAAATCTCCCTAAATTGTCCTCACTGGATCTTAATTAAGATCATAAAGATGGTCAGTAGTGCCTGCTCAGCATCTGCAGACTAATATCATCACTCTGAGCGTGTTAGCATGCTGACCTTAGCTCGCTTAAAGCACCGCTTTGCTTAAATACAGTCTCACGGAGCTGCTAGCATGACTGCAGACTCTTATTACATAATTTAAACATTCCTAGAAAGTGCACTTAAGAAATTTACCATTCCTCTCCATACATTCAGGAGTAGCAGTTCCAGCTCAGAGCCGTAGAGTCGTGGTTTAAAGGAGAAAGCCCTAACTCCACTTGATTAAATCTCTTTGGGTTGAACAACACACTTGCTCTTGTTGACTTTGTTCAGTGAGATGCTGCGGGCCGTCAGTCGGGTCATTCATACAGGAACTTCAGCCTCTTTCCTCCTGCTCACTGCTGTCGTCCCCGCTCAGCTGTGGAACATTCTCAGTCCCCCGGGTCCTCAACCAGCCTTTCTGTCAGTGTCTCCTGCTCCGAGCGCTAACAAGCATACACTCTCTCATGGCAAATGGTATTGCCTAATGGACGAGATTCACTGTCTCGTTAGGACAGAAAGAGAATGACTCCAATCACTTAGTAGCTGGCCGACAAAACGGCCATTTAGAATGCTTTCCTCTCTTCCCTCTTCTCCACTTTCTCATCCTGCTGTCCTGTCAGTGTGTCTCTATCAATAATTCACCAGGAGGGACATTGCCAATTGGGTGTCTTCTTAGTTAATGAAAGAGCAGGGGGATTTACAGCTGTACGGGTTGTCCCTGAGCTCAGTAACATACTGCTTTCCACTTTAACAGAGCAGGCTGAGGAGTGAGAGAGCACACAGGGTTGTGATCTTAACTAACCCATAAAAGAGCCCAGAATAAAACATACAGAGAGAGACGCGTGAGGCCACCTCAACACAGGATGTCCCTCTTATGATTCGACTGCCATGGTGTTCTGACACTCTCATGTCTGTCTGTAAAATTTGTTTACCACTGCCTCTGCAAAGTCCTCATCCTCACTCTGTCTCTGCCTGTCTGCACTCGTGTGGATACACCAAATAAGCGAGTGTGTGATGTCGGCAAATGCACATCATCAGAGGCAGCAGTGGTGGCTCTGATTACTGCCACCTGACAGGCACCGACTGCACCCGGTATCCAGTCACACACCTCACTGAAACCCATACGGCAGGTTTACGTGTGTGTGTCAACACCTCAGTGCACCAGCAGAATACTGAGAGGCCCAACAATATGACTCATCTGACTCTCTGGACCTTGGGGGAGAGACGGAGATGTGCTGACTCGCAGGAAACTGATACTGTCATCGAAGAACGATGCAAATATGAAAGATCGACTGATTTGCTGATTTCTCCTCTTTTTTTCCTCGTCTTTTTTCTGTCACTTCCTCTTGCTCTTTCCATGTCTCAATGTCACTCTGTTTCTGTGTCCCAGAGATGACAACTTCTCAGACACTCTGAGTCAGAAGGCTGACAGCGAGGCCAGCAGCGGCCACACTGGAGACGATAAATGCTCCGGAAAAGACATCGGCTCGCCCACTGACACCAGGATCTCTGAGTCCTACATTAGCAGGTTGGTTTGGTTGAGAGGGACTTAAATTAGGAATCGTGAATTTTAAAATTAAATTTTTTGCATTCTCTATCCAACTCACAAAAGTCTGAACATTTAGTGTTTTAACACCTGATTTTATGTGTTTTTCTCCCCGGAAAAATCTAGTGTATCGGGAATAATCAGTTGTACGGCATTAGCCGTGTGGCTGGTCTGAATGCCATTTTTTAGGCTTCAAGCAATCATTGGTGTTCCCAAACGAACCTCCAAACATTCGTTCTCACAAAAACACGTCTAAAAATTAGGAATACTGTAGGCTTTTTTTTTTAACCTTATTTTTTATTAATTTTAATAACACAAACAGTATCATGAAGTAAAAAAGGAGACAAATAAAGCAAAACAGAACAAAACAAATGAACTGCATCTTAATCAACACCATGCTAGTTGAGAGTGTACATCAGTATTGTACCGTGTATGTTACCAAATATTTCACCAATTAATTTGAATATTTAAGGGTTATCCTTTGGCTGGAGAGAAGTGTCCCATTTTTCCCAGTATTTATAAGATTTGTTTTTTGAAATCTGAGGATGAAAGTAAGGTTTTCCATGCTATAAATTTCCCCAGTCACGTCCTTCCAGTTTTCTTTAGTTAGAGGATTCTGTTGATGCCAGCGGCGAGTAATCGCTTTCTTACATGCTGCTTGAAATATTTTAATCAAATATTTATCCTCTCCTGTAAATCTTCAGATAAATAACCCAAATATTAAAAGGAACAGGTTTGAGGAATTTTGAAACTCCGGATATCTCAGGAAAACTTAACGACGTCGTGTCTTTGTTCATAACATGATCTGAAGGTGCGTAAAGTTGTGTCGCACCACTCTGGCCAAAGCCTGTATCTGCTGTGAAAGCCATCAGAGGCTACTGATGACGCATCGCGTTCTTGAAGGGGTAGATTTAAACCACTACCCCTTGTAATTTTGTTCCAAGGGAACTAATAGGTGGCCAATAGTACCAATAATTAAAAAAAAAAAAGAAAGAAAAGAAAAGAAAACTCCAAAAGCTCATCTGAAATGCGATTGCCTATGTGCTGAGCAAATTCTGAACCATTCAAATGTTCGGGGCCAGCCCTAATTAGCAGTGATCAGTTTGAAAAGGAAATGCTCCTGAGAGGTAACTAAAACCATCTGCAGAAGCTCACTGTGGCCTGAAAATCCAACAGAAGAGATATCACAACACGTGACAAGAAACAACCCAGATTTGACTAAAATTCATAAAAGATCTTTAAGTATATCAGAAAACAGCTGATTTTAAGATTTTAGGATTTCTTATTGCACTAGACAATGCAGTAGACATTAAGACGTGTTTGTTT
Source organism: Naso thynnoides (assembly GCA_029783665.1). Classification (NCBI taxonomy): domain Eukaryota; kingdom Metazoa; phylum Chordata; class Actinopteri; order Acanthuriformes; family Acanthuridae; genus Naso; species Naso thynnoides. Next base: position 2,846,597 of record JAQLOL010000023.1, read on the forward strand.
TTTTCAAGTTTAAAAGCATCCAACTGTGTTCATTAGTGCCAGCCGACACATGTGATCAGTGCATGACCAGAACTTACCCAGGACCTCACGTTGGCTTTATCTAATGAGAACTGGCCAATCCAATAACAGCTGACAGTCTAGCAGCAGCATGTCTGCAACAATCTCACTGTTACATCATCTAAGATGCTTAAATAGCTTCAGGTGTGAAAACCAACACACACACATACAACCAAGGCACATGAAAAATGAACAGCTAGGATTTTTTTTTTCATCCTTCGAACAGCTAGGACTCGTACTCATTTTCAGCCCTTTACTTCAGTCCAAGCTTGCAGTGAGGGCAGTTTACAGGCATGTATCTGAGTTGCCTGTTTAACGAGCAGGACAGAAGGAAGACCTGTACACTGCGCACCCGGTCGTCAGTGTTCATGCTGCTCCCCCCCCGTCATCCTGTATCCTCAGCTCACCTCTCTCAGGCTAATTGCCGCTGCAGGAATAAAAGTCTCCCACCCTATTTTATTCCCACCGACCAGACAGTTCCAGTAATGAAATATGAGTATTAAATGCCTGTTAGTCATCAGCTGGTCCTGCCTAAGCGTGCTGTACATATACACGCATAAGGGTGATGGCACACAGAGAGAACACACACACACACATACACACACAATATCACACCTCAGTCTTTTTGTCAGTGTCTGCTGGTTGCTCGCCAGTATTTTGTCTCCTGCTCTTCTCTTCAGTGCTGCATTTCTGCCAGTGGAGTAAGCGACCTTGAAACGTCTGCTGCTGGCTCCCGCCAAACACACGAACAAGTGCTATTTTATTCACCACCACACTCGCTCGGTCTACCTCACCGTTGAAATGTTGATCATTTATCCTAGAGGCAATATTTACTCCAGCTGCAGGAGCAGTATTTGTATGCAGATGGAGAATAAATCTGAATGAAGCATCTTTTTCACATCAGCCCTAATGAAGCTCCTCTAACTCCCAAATACAACACTCTAGCTGTCACCATCTCCCAGGTGACCCCCACGTCTCTCTTTTCATCTCCTGCCCACTTCCCTCCACTCACTTTTTTTCTTTCTTCCATTCAGACAGTTTTCATTAAGTGTTGATCCAGTGTATCATCACCATAGGGACTTGTGGTAGAGTTTGGCACCCTTCTTGTCCCTAAACAAGACAGTTTTGGTTATTTATACCTTCATTAGTGGCGAGGATGCACATGGACGAGATCACAGCAAGTTTGACAATTATTCTGTTTTCTGTTTTGAGGGAGAGAAACTCATGGAATGTCTAGTGATTTACAGTATTATTGGCCGCGGCCACAATAAACAAAGGGTGAGCTGTCAGTGTGGTGACAGCTTGCAGAGCAGTGGCAGTGCATGTGTTGTTGTACTCTGTCCCAGAGGGGTAATGGTGTTATGAATGTGGACTGCTCCCCCTACAGGTTGTCAGTGGTAGCTGCAGTTGTTTACTACTACAGTTCTCGGACTGCAGTCAGAAAAACTCTCTTACTAGGTGGCAGTCACGCCAGCCTGCACTTCTTTAACAATGAGTCTTTATTTGTCAGTGTCTTCTATCATCAGAAGCTGAATATAGGTTAAGTGTTTTGTGCACATAATTCCTGTTTTTACATTTTGTGAGTGAGTGTAAGGAAAAGTACCAGTGTCATGCACACATGCTTGGATTGGCCTGAGATTCTCTGGCTCACACAGATGAGTAGTTGACTGTAATAAAATGGTGCGATTGGTGCGACGCTCTGCTGCATTTACGTCCTCCTAGAGCGTCGCATTCTTTCAAATCCATAGCCAATACTGCTTTTTGTTTATCAAGGTGATGAAGCAGCCTTTGAATCTTAACAATGATGGCTGAGACAGCGTTCATTAGGCAGACGCGAACTCCTAAATGGTGCCATTCGCCTCACAGCAGTGATTAAAGGATGAGTAATTCACACTCGTTTATCATCACAAAGAACTAATAATGCAGACGGCAGGCAAATTACAATAGTCAATTTGTCAAATTGCTGTCAGTTCAGGAAAAATGTTCTACCAGCTGAAAAAGTGACTGCATAATAATGTTATATTATTAGCTTCTTTTTCCCCTAAAAGCATCTGAAATTTCGAGGTGTTATTTAATAAAATCAGATGACTTAATTATTAAATTTTGATCCTTTGCAAACAGTCGTGCTCAAAGCTCGTGATCCAGCTCCTAGACAGAAAGTGACGATGGCTGCTTTGATTAAATATTACAGCTCTTGACTCGGGCTGTCTGAGGCTACTGTAGTGCTGGTAGACATGAATATGCTGAGCGGAGCCTATTAACACCACACTGAGGAGGATGTGCTGTTCTGTTGGCCTTTAATGGAGCAATAGAGCTGCTTCGAGGGAGTAGATGTTACTGTGGAATAACAGCACGCGTAACTTAACAAGCATGCGTCTCGCAGTCACGTTCCATTTCGTCTCTGTGTGATTCAGATGTCAGATGAGGTGTCTGTGCTGTGCTGGTCCAGGTTCAGATAGAGGACAGCTGTACTGCTGAAGCAGCTGGAGCTTCTCCCAGGGAGCCTGTTTTGGTGCTCTGACGAACCACAGGCCTGCATCCTGTGGCTGATAGCCAGGTCCACTCTACCTACTCAACAGTTAAGCTCATTGGAACTGTTAGGTGCTGCCTTCGGGGTTCCTCTTACAACACTGTTTATGATGCAGCATGCCCGGATATTAAAATAAAGATAAGATAAACATTATTAGTCCCACGATGGGGAAATTTACAGCATCGCTGCAACAACTTGGAGCAAAAATAGACCGAAGCATTTTAAGAAAAGCAATGCATCATTTATATAGGGCTGGGTATTGGAAAGAACTTCACCATACAGTGTATGTCATGATATATGGGTCACGATACGATGTATATTGTGATGTTCAAAATGGTTCACTGAAAATGTCAAACCAAATGCAAGTTGTTGTGTACGATCTGGTTGGTCTTCGTACATCACATCTCATTACATTGATAATTTAACTGACAAATTGAGTTAAAATAATTTTATCCAAAACTTTCTGTCTAATTTATTTTAACGGTATTGGAAAAAATCAAAACACTGATATATAGGGCTGGATATCAAACTTAAGTACTTTCATGGTACCATGGAGCCAATACACATGCGCATGCTTATTGTGCCAAGATCTAATAGTACTGCTGATTGGCTGTACTCTTGTGTTTTGCAGGAAAAACACCAGATTACACCCAGTAACAGGGCTGACCATAAGTATGTGTAGCATAATCATTTGTTACAACAAAAAATTGGGGGGGGGGGGGAAATTGGTGTAAAAAAAA
>JAQLOL010000023.1:2883308-2915369 GCA_029783665.1 Naso thynnoides
GTTGGCGCTAAGGCTCATGGGAAATGCAGTCTTCATACCAGCTTCATACCGGTAAAACACTACCGCCTTTGTCCACAAGGGCCGCCAAAATCATCATTAAATGAAAACTACGTCCAGGGGCTTTAAATAGTTGGCCTACATGTTATCCTACATAATTTCAGCATTGTGACAATTTTTGTTTCCCATAGATAAGAACAAATGAACACAGCATGTGTTGTCCACTGAGGTCAATTATTCTCCTGTCAGTACAGCAGCCTCTGTCACAGCATCTTTGCGGACCTGCAGCCAGGTGTGTGTGTGCTGTAGTATGAGTATTTGGGGGCTATTTATAGAAATTAAACTGCATACTGCCATGAAAATTACAGTTTTTGAAACAGCTGTCCATAAAGTCCATGTGGGACCTTTGCTGTTTAGCAGGTGATATTGGTGATCGAGGGGCTGACTTCCGAAGGTTGCATATTTTCCCGGTGCATAGCATGTCGCTCCACCATTTTCTGTTATCCAGTGGTGCCCAGTAGCTCTGGATGAAACTCTGGGACCTTTCTCCGCTGACTGACATGATTTCTCTGGCTTCCAGTTCACTCTCAGCGAGCTTCACCCGTTTCTTGCTCCAGCTCTGGCAGTTTGGCTACAACATTGCCATGGATACAGCGCAAGCATCACTGAAGTGTGGTGCAATATTTTTAGTGATGAGGACTGTTTAGAGTTATTGGAAACTTTATCTGAAGACTAAAGGTGGAGGCAGGCTAGCATTTCCCGTTGACTACCAGTATTTGAGCTAAGCTAATTAGCGGTGCCCGTCTCTTCCTTGTTACTGCATGCACAGTCAAAAGAATGGTATCTATCTTCTTGTCTGGAACTCAGGAGAAAGGCAAATAACAAAAAGAGAGAAAAAATGTATCCCTTTAAGAAAAAGCAAACAGAAATCACTGGTAAAGTAATATGTAAATTATTGACAATCTATTGAAATTGGCTCAAGGCAATGAAACATAAAGGTTAAGAGGGTAATATCTTTACCAAAGTATTTCATAATTTTCAATAACATCTCTAATGATAGATCATCAATGCATTTTTGAATTTGCCACTGTCAGTGATTGAACAACTTTATTTGCAAGTGAAATAAACAAAACTATGCTGATCAATATAGACATGTTTGCATATTTGTTTTGCATATTTCATTAGTTGGATGTTGGTGTACATACACTTTTCAAGTTTTACGTACAAACAGATAAATGACAAGAGAAATGTGTGAAGCTGACAGATAAAAAAAGCTGAAAAGTCAAAGTTTAAACACTTGTTCGATTAGGATTCTGTATCAGACTGGAGAAAGAACAGAAAACCTGTGACAACGATTAAATGTCAAGCCATGGATCTGTACTCCAGTGCAAAAGGCCCTAAATGTGATCTATCGAGGGCAAAATGGTTGTAGTCCCTCGATGGCTATCTGTGGCAGTTCCCAAAACTGCCTGCAGAGGGCATGCACACACCATATTGTTGATGTACTGATAAAAGCCCAGTCTACAAACAATAGTGGCAGCAGTGTTCACAAGAGGCCCTATTTTACACTAAAGATCAGAGTTAAATCATAATGAAAAATGTTCACATAAAAACACATCAGCTAGTCATTGACCATCTATTTAACGTAACGGTTCAGTTTTTGAATAGTTTTTGATTTCAGTCTATGGCATGGACCACAGGTGGCTCAGTTTCTCCGTCAACATATATTCTAATTATCAACCGCATAGCACGTGCACAAGGCACATAAAACAAAAGGCTTTATTTATTTTTAGCAAACTAGATACCAAGCACATGTTTGCGGGAATGTCCACTTGTTTCAGATCATGTGTGTCAGGGACAAACAGCTGATGTGCACTTCTCATGAATGTGACTTCTAGGAGATGTGACGGATCATCTGGGGAACTGGGCTTTTTGAATTTTGATGACATGGCATCCTAATTATGCAGACTCTATAACTTGCTTATCCAAATCCTTTGAGGTGTTAAACAAAGCTGACTCTTCAAGTTTTGTGTTTGTGTGCATGTGATGTGATTAATCAATCAGCATTCTTCTGAATAAAGAAGCTTGTCAACATGTATGGAATGTAGAAAGATCTAAGTGAGTGCTGAATTTTGCACATCAGCTCTGTTATTTAACAACTGAATACACAAAATAAATTGTTTTCAAAGATTCAAACAATACACACTTCTTATGCCAGTGAATCAGTACAATCTGATACCTTTGGCCTCCACGGCTGAGCTTTTGAAGGACCAACATCATAGAGAGACAGAGAAAAGAGATCAACAAAGATGAAAAAAGTCCCATTATACAAGGGGATGACATCTGGATTCAGGCTTTCTATCAAACTTAATTTTCACAAAGTAGAGATGCACAATGTTTCTGGTCTGATAAACTCATGACATCCTTTGCACTGCCAGGCAGGAATAACAATGGGAGCTGGCGCGGCACTAAGCTATTATTTGTGAGACTAGCTGAGAAAGAAATAAGTAGTTGGGTATAACATCCTTTGAGGACCACCAGAGGGCGTCTCAGTCTGCCTTCTTTGGGTTGACATACTCAGACCGCCTTAAGCAACATGGGGTCAAACTGTGGCGGATGGCTCACTGAAAGAAATATAAGAGATGAAGTCTGGCTAGTAATGCACAGAGGCAAGTATGTGCTTTAAAGCCTTTTCCAGCAAGTGCCGGTTTGCATTTCTGATGCCCCCCACCCTCCTTTTTTTTCAAGCATCATTGAGAATGGGGACCTTTTCAGAAACCTTTAGAGCCTTTTACACCATTGAAAATCTTTGCAGACTCAGTCTGTAGGACAACATCTTAAAGGGCAAAACACTTGCAGGGGGACTTCCATCAAACACTGAATCATAGCCTGCTGTTATATCATTATGTTCTTTTATTGACCAAAAAGTCAAAAAATCTATGAAAAATGTAGACAGAATGCTTCACGCAAATGAGCAAAGCATCAGAGAAGATATTTGTGCACCCGAGCACTTCAGCGACTTTTATAAAATTTGTATGTCCAAGCTTATATAGAACACAGCAGAGGCTCAAATTTATAATTTATAAGGAAGAGCTTTTTTTTCTGCACCACTTGTACATACAGAACTTACAGAACAGCTGACTCATGTACAGACTCTTATGGTGTATTCTTTTATATACCATCAAAGTCTGTACTTGGTATTTAAAAAAAGACGTTCAACATCCGCCATCTTTCCATATGCTATCACTACAGTCGTCCTGACCAGTTCTCGTTTTTATTCTTCACTGTGCTTTAACTCAGTAGTTCTTAACTTTTTTGGGGCACACAACATCCTGCAAATTTTTTCAAATGTTGAGGACCCTTAATCTGTTTTTTTTCTCCTGAAGGCCTTAGTCTGTTTGTGTCTGAAACAAACAGTCATTTCTCCATGTTGCTAATGCCACGCTACAGAGTAGTTCTTCTTCGTCATCATTGTTTTTTTCTCCTTTTTTGAAAAATGGTAGTTGTCATCTTCTTCTAAGTGTTTGTGCGTAATGTGATTTTGAGTGCTGTACGCAGAATTTGGAAAGCTAATAAGTTTTTAACAACATGCTCCTACAAACTTTGAACAGGAAAAGCCTTATTAAGAAATAATGTGTTCATTGAAGCACTAGAGGACTCTTAACTAGAAAAGAATATAAGAGCTGCTGAGATTGAATGAACAGCGTAATGCCATAACTTTAGAAGGAAGATGAGAGTGGATTAAAAATGAGGTTTCATGCTAAAATGCGACCAATGTTATACTTATCAAACAGAGATAAGTTTTGCAGTTGAGGTAAGTAGGGTTCCCAGTCACTGTTTGAAGGATATTATATGTCTGTAAAGGTCATACGATCTTTTAAAATATATATATTTTATTATTTCACGGACCCATTGTAATTGCTTAATGGACCCCCACCACGAACCACTGAGGGTCCGTGGACCCCCAATTGAGAACCACTGCTTTAATTTATTGCCTGCTAAGAAAGTCAGATTTCTTTTATGTGTTGACATATTTGGCCATAAAGCCGATTGTGATTCTGTTTTTGTGGCTGCAGCATTTTCAGGCTGTTCATGTTTGTTATAACTATTTTATTCAAGACCATAAACTATACACCTGCATCTGAATTCTATGTTGAAGTGTAGTTTCCCGACTTCCCCCAAGAGAAATTCTTAATAGTTTTGAATTTAAGCTCTTGAGAGATAAACAGTTTTTCACCCTTTGACTTTGCTGCGCAGTCCTGCACAAAGCAGGAAAAGCCATTTTACTTTTCAGAGGCTAAATACTTAGGTTAAGACAAATGTGCACTGCTAAAAGGGAAGGAAATTTTTGGGGTTCAGGAGAAAAGAATCTCTCGGCTTTGGCAGGTTATTCAGTGAGGACAGATCTTGGCAGAGAAGCAACGCAAAGGTTGGCAGAACATTCTCTCTGATGTGTCATGTCTGATGCTTAATGAGTCCAGGTAAAATGTTTGCTGTGACACAGGGGCAGGGGAACTAATGAAATCCCTACCACCCTGCCTTCAGAAGCAATTACCTCAAAATAAACATTAACCAGCAGACGACGTGTCAAATAATGTCTTAACAGCTCCGAGCACAAATGCAACTTTGCATTAGAATTTCAACAAAAATTCCTTGAATATTTCTGTTTTCAAAAGAGTTGCCTAAAAAACTTCAAGGGACACAACAGCTTTGTCACACCAGCCTCTGTGCGCTTATATTAACCTCCCCTCTCTGGAAAAGTTGGGATAATCTCTTATCAGGCGTCCTTATTTCTATTTTATTTCCAATCCATTCATTAACAGGCCCCATTTAATGGGGACAAAAACAACCAATTACTGTGCAAATAATGTCAGCTGTGGTGGCCCTTCCTTTCATGCCTGATTTGTCTTTGTGTTCCGGCCTCCATGTTCCTTTGTGCTGCCTCCCGTTCCAGTCGGCGCCTGCCCGGCTTCCTGGCCCTGGCTGCTTCTGCTGTAGTCTCATCCCAGCTTATTTACATGATATTACATCCGATTTGAATGAGACCTGCTGAGAGACGAGCAGAGATGAAGACAGACACTGGACACACACGGCGCTGAGGATGAAGCAGAGCAGGATCTCACAGGATGACTCCCTCACCCTTGCATTATGGTCACCATAGAAACCATTACTCGTGATTGTTAATAAAGATGCATATATGTAGAAACAATGGAGGGGCTTTGGGGAGTTGTTGAAAAGCGTAAAATATTGATTGGTATTTGTGTTATGTTTATATGGTGAAGAACTGCAAACAAGGATCGGGATGCTGAGAGGAAAAACCTTTCACTGCAAATATCAGATGGAGGATCCAACGAGAAGGGAAAGTGAAAACAAACCTGAGAACAATAGGGTCAGCTGCCATAATGCTTTTATAGCTCAGATAACTATATATAATGTGAAAGCTGTCACATGATTGGTAACCCACTGAAAAATCAGTGCTTCTCCACAGCTGTTCCTTAACATTTTAACATCCTTATCTTACTGTTTTTGTGTTTATTTGTTTTTTACCTGCAGCTTTATTGTTTTGGTTCACTCTTACATCCATCATCAACCTTCTTTCCAGCCGTAAAGACATGAACGTACCTTTTCGGTTTCATATAAGAAAAGCTTTCGATAACAAAAGCTAAAGATGATGATACTTGACGAGTGAGGGATAACAACATATACACAAGCAGCATACTAGAAAAAAGCTCTAAAATCCCAGTTTGCTCTGCCTGCCTAGCACCAAACACACAATTAAAAACTAGCTGGTGAACACAGTGGAGTGTTTAGCATAACATCACAATCATTTCCTTCAGGAACCGGTAGAGACCAAAAAAAGAGCTAAAAGGGAAATGAATAAAAACAAGTGAGTGAGTGCTCGGTATCTGCTGGATATGTAATTATGCTAATACAATATGTTATTACAAGTTTAATAAAGAGTAAAAGGTCTTGCTGTGTTGGAGCAGAGGATGAATCTACATTTATGAGACGATCAAACATTGAAGAAAAATGGTAACCATCAGGATGGAGGCTCAAACTGTCCACTTAAGTGTGCCTCTCTGCTTTTCTAGAGGTAATTATTGCAGTGGCCAAATTGTTAATTAGTTTGAGTAATTGCTTAAAGTGTGTGTGTGTTGCGAGCTGTGGGGTTGCCTGTACTGCATTATTGTCTGAGAAGAGACCACAAAGAGACAGAAGCACTGAAAAAAAGAGCCGGTCACCGTGAGTCGGTTGTTCAGGTTCACCAGCCAGTCACCCTTAAGCCATCAAAGCAATGCAAAGCAATTAAAATAATGATTTGAATGACAAAAACACAAAGCTACCTGTCCTGCGCTCTGAACAAATAACACCACATTTGCTTATCAGGCTATACGCCAAACAGAGGCAGAGCGAAGATGAGAGTTCCACTGGGAAAATAAATGAATTAACGGGAAAAAAAAAAAAAGGGACGGACAAGGTTCCCGGTGAAACTCAATTATGCAAACACTTATTCGTAGACAGTCACTGCTACACTTGTGCACCCACACTCACACACACATTGTCCTCATAAAAGCAAAACAGTGAGGAGCCATTGAAGGCATATACACACACACACAGTGAGTGTAAAGAAAGAATTCTCACAATCTATTAACATATCAGAGCCAAGTCTTTGCTGATGTGGAAGAAAAAAAAGAGGATGTTGAATTGAATTCACACTGATGGAGGAATATACACACTGCACATATCTGCATTTACTCCGCACTGACACACTGAATTGTGGGAGATTCCTCCAATGAGTTGTGATGGGACGATTTTCTCCCTGTTCATTATCCAATAAGGCCTGGGATTTCTGGCTGAACACAGGTCATCATCCTGTATCAGAAAAATTACCATTTCAATTACCGTGTTAGCGGAGGCAGCTGATGACTGCGGTAGCCTATACATCCATCAGCCGCCTTTCTTCTCCACCCCACATTTATATAAGCTACAGTCCAGCATCATGGGAAGGGATGGTGGCAGAAATGACATGGATAATGATTCACCGTTAACTGGAGGCAAAAAAACTAAATTCATTCTGTTTAAGACACGCACAAAAAATGTGGCGCAAGGTCTAGATATCAGTCAAAAACATGCAGCAGTGAGGTTTGCATAAATGCAAAGGTTTACACTGATTGTATGGAAATCTATAATAGATCTCTATTGCTCTAGGATGCTCTAGGAGGCATTGTTTTCATTAGATCAAGAAAAATAACAACAAAAAAACTAAAAGATATATTGACAGCTATTAGAAACTCTCGCTGTGTGTGACATGAAAGAGTAAAAGAGCCCCAGGGGTCTCCCTGCCAGTCTAGCAGGGGGTCTTGTAGTAAGCAGTACACATGCAGTTAGCTGGACAGTCATTAAACACCAAAACAAGACTGTGGCTCACATCATGAAAAAAAAAGAAGAAAAAAGAAAAAAAAATAAAGGCTGAAACCACGGGCCAATTATACAGATGGCAAAGGGAAATAAAAAGCTCTAAAAAGACACTGAACAGGGTCTGCTCCGCTCAGCTCATCGCAAACAGACAAAGTTAGAAACTAGCTGGTGAGCATGGTGAAGCATTTAGCAGAAAGAGAGTCGGATTCCCTCGGGAGAAAGAAACAGACCAAAAAGGAAAGTTATATGGACTAACACTCTTCTCCATTCGACTCCAAAACACAAAAAATGCTAACTGATACGCACTGGGCATTTCTTTTTTGTTCATACCACTTATAGATCCCACAGATGTGTCTATTTGACTAAAAGAGGTTAAATATGCAGTTCATTCTGTCACTGGTTTCTGTTTATGGATCATGATGGAAGAGGTTCCACCGATGTTTAATGCTGTATAAGCTCTTTCAAATGCAACCAAAGAATTTACAACTGAGAGGCCATTACGTTAAAAAATATCTGATCCACCTGTCATATAGACTTGTGTCAGTCTCTGCAATAAAGTTAATTTTGCTGAGAAGTCAAGTTTATTATTGAGATAATTTGGACATTTATAGAGAGACGAGTTGTGATAGTATCCATGTTAATGAGATGGATCTGGACTGTCATTCTTTAGAAACAATACTGAGAGTGGCTGCTGACTTTTGCCGAATAGTCTACTACTTTAGCTGGTGTCTGTAAACATGTTTTGTATATCTGTGTTGAAATTGCTCACCTCTAAGGGGAAACATATGTGGTTCGTGACGGTACTTTTCTAGTCTGGAGAGACGAATTTGACATAATTACAAGATCAGTTTAGTCTGTGATCTCTCAGCAGGGTTGGGAAGGTTACTCTAGAAATGTAATAGGTTACAGATTACTAGTTGCCCTCTTTAAAGTGTAATAAGAAGTGTAACTATTTCAATTATTTTATCAAAGTAATGCAACTTATTACATTTGATTATTTTTTGGTTACGGATCTAAATTTCTGACAAATGTGTTCAACTGTTAACCATTTTCAAATGTTTGAACCAGACAGCGTTAATGGCAGATGTGGGGATGCAAATTCAAACAACAGAACCGATCAAAAGCATCAAACTTTATTTAACGGTCTTGACTAGAAGTTACAAAAGCAACAAGATGAATGTTATTAAACATATAACCTAAGCCTTTTGACAAAAAAAAAAAAATCAGATGTAACCTCCTTTGAAATCATAAGTAATAAGTAATTTCATACGTAATTTAATCACACATTCTTTCTCAGTAACTGTAACTGATTACAGTTACATTTATTTTGTAATTAAATTATGTAATTTCATTACATTGTAACTAGCTATTACCCAACACTGTCTCTCAAATGGCAAAGATGACAAAGACGGAGCTAAAGCATCATTAGATTAACTGGATCTTCTCACTATTGAATAACAAAAATTCTGGGATCTTAAACCAGGTGACAGTCAAGTTGTCAGACACTGTAGCAACTGCTGTCAATTAAAAAAACGGCCGCTGAGAGGCTAAAGTGGGCTTGTTACTGTGACTCGTTCCTGTTTCAAAAGATTCATAATGTCGGCTTGAAAGTTTTAAACTGTCAATTAAAGAAACAAACAGAAATACTTACAAGCAGTTGTTGCACAGATTTAATTAAAGACGAACTAACATAGAACTGATGTGATGTGACGATCAACAGAAAATATCAGAGCCCCATCAACCCTCTTTGTGTCTGTTCCAGATTCAAGTGACCATATAAATAATGTGACGCCAAACCTATGTGTTGATTAGCGGATGTGACATACATTATGCGAACTAAACAAATAAACAACATACTGCAAATACACATTTTAGCCCCTACAGACTCACTATTTAAGAACAGCTGCTTATGTGACAAAAGAGCTCATGTATCATCCATAACACTGACGTCTACCTAGAGAGTGTTTTGTTAGTGTGATCATATCGATGGATAAAAGTCAACTTAAGATAAACAGCTAAATCTAAGATCATAGAAATGCAATATTTCAACCTTATAACGTCCACTGTTTCGGGCCTACTTGAATCAGCCTGTTGTAAAAGCTTATATCAGAAAACTGTAAGGCCAAACTGTGTTTAAGAGACTTAGTGAAAAATCAAACAGATGGATGCAAAGCATGTACATAATGGGGCAAAATTCTACACATTTAAACATTTAGAAATTGTGTGTAGCCTCTTTCAGATAGTTTAAGCACTGATCTGGTGGATTGGAATGAGGTAAAACTGTTTTTAAAGGCCATCCCTGACAATATTTAAAAGAATAAACAAAATAGCATAACAGCAATTATTATCGGCCCATTCATGTTGCTACTGCTTTGTCAGGGTTTCGTTTTTGTCTAACTCTGAATGCTGGGGCAACTAAAACTGTGGATCAAAGGGAAACCTGAGATGAGCCAATTTTATTGAACATACATTGAGGTCTCTCAGAGGACCTCTGTGTGTAATCTCTACTGTATTCGGGAAGAAAGAGCCACATTATTAGCTGGATCTGACGAACAGAGAAAAAGAGACAAGGCCGTCCTCGCTCTTGTTTTCTCTACATCAGTACAGATAATACAGGCCTAAATATAAATCAAAGATATCTTTAAATGAAAGTATCATGAATCCAGATACCAGAATAAAAGCATCGGTTTAGTCGTGCTGAAACCTGCAAAATGTAATTGTATGTCAAAGATGACAACATATTCAGTCTAAATGTCACTTTTTATCACAGCAATCAGGGAACGGTTTATAATCTGCTCAATTTTATTCTACATATTCTGTACTGTGTGCACCATATCTGCAACATAACTGGGTTATCCACACAGCTTTATGAGGGAAGGCCTTCTGTACAAGCTGTTAAATACTGTGGTGAAGAGATGCCGTACTGGTAGCTCACTGTCACCGTCATCAGTATTATAATAATACCTTTTAGTTATAATAAGGGTCAGGGAGTGAGGATAAATACAACACATTCAGCACAATTAACCATGCATGAGAAAAAACACATCTACAAAGTGAGAGATGAGGGATTTCTCTTTGTTATTACCCTGACTGAGTTTTGTCTTTAAAGACAGAGAGGAACTGTTTTATTATGAATTCAAAACGTATGTGCTTCAGCTTCCCGTGGGTTCACTGCAGAAAAGACAGCTTATCTAACAATGTGTGCCGCATGACAGCTGTTGGCATTCAAAACATCAGTCATAAATCCACCACTGAATAACTCGACATTATATTTAAAACATTCAAGACAGGCGTATTTAGGGCCAGTGTTTTCTGAGAAAGACTGTTTTTTAAATCTTTATTTCTGTTCCTTCTCTGACTGGCGATTGCAAAATCCCAAATTTAGGCACAAGCAGCAATTGGAGGGTTCAAACCATTTTAGTGCTGAACCGAAGCAATCAGCTCAATTGGCCAAAACCTAAGTTAAGAGCAGCTACTGGCCGGTTTTGGGCTTCACAAAAGGGAGCGAAGTCACTTCAGCTAAGTGAAGTCTGTTTAAAGGAGACACAAGACCGCTAACACAGTTGTCATTACAAAGCCTGCACCACTCGATAATGGAACACTTGAAGTTCTGCCATCATTCCCCCCTCCCTTCATTGGATGTCACTGAAATTTGGTGTGTAGGTTCCATCTATAGTGAGTTTAGTCATGATGGCTAACAGGGATTTTGAGTTAGAGGTAAATATGTTCTAAGCCACACCCACTTGCACTGATCAATATGGCACTTCAGAGTTTGCATGCATACCAAATTTGATGACATTCTGTCCAGTGGGTTTTGAGGAACACATTTATGGCAATTTTGGCGATCCCTGTGGGTGCTGTGAGAAAGGCTTCTGGAGCACTGTCTGAAGCTATTGACCAAATTTCATGATGACTGGACAAACGTTCAATGAGTTATGGCCAATGTTGCAAATTTTCGTTCGTTGATAGCGGCCATTTTTTGGACCGTTCCTGATCATTTCAAATATATACAAAAGGCCAAACAAGTGAACTAACTACATCAAAGTGAAGTTACATGAACAGATTGATATAACTAAATAATAATAAGATGCCTGGACAAACAAATCACCACACAACTCAAATCAGCAGTATTAATCAAAAAGGATGAAGCTACAGCGTTTGTTTGCTTTTCGTATTTAATCAGCCACTGAGACAGAGGTGATGGTCGCTTTACCCTGTCGAGATAAGATCCGTCTAGGTTGATGCTGCCCATGTGAATAATGCATTAGAGATGATGACCCCTCCCTGACCAAGAGATGGACAGAAATAACACTGACGTCAGCCTGCAGCCTCATGGTACCAGACGGCATGAAGAGAGGATATAGAGGGGATATTAAGCCTGCAGTGCTTCTCGGGGATAAGCTACACCTCTCAATCTGCCTGTCTCTCCGTCAGGCTCTCCCTCTCTCTTGTCTCTCCACTGTGACGTGACAGGCATCTGTGAACACCAGGGAGCAGAGAGGAGAGGCCACTCACTGGGATAAAATGGGACTGCGGAAAGCTATTTTTGCCATACTCACGCATGTGCACGCATGCACACACAGGTGTACATTTTTAATGAGTGCTTGTGCATTCACAAACTGCAGTCTTCAACTGTGCTGTTTAAGATTTCAGCCAATTATAAAACGGAGAGATTCAGAGCTTTATTAGCAAAATATTTACACAGATTGTTTCCTCCATCTCCATCTGTCTCTTTATCAGTTTTGCGTTTTTTTAAAAATAAACTTTCCACCATTTCCCCCTGTCTCTTCCCCACATCAGGGTAAAGGTTATTGTGTGCTCAGGAGTCATGGAGTGTCAGTGTTGGAGGTCTAACTAGAGGCTCACTGCACTGCTCTTTTTCAGCCTTCTGTCCAAATTATCACGAGTCCTGACTTCTCAGGATTATCTGCAGGAAACCCCTCAGGGAGATCACTGCTCTCCTCCTATATATCAACCTCTGCACTCAATGATATACAGCACTGTACTGTACATATTAACAGGCAGGGTAGTAGCAAAGAAGATATATCGCACATGAGTAAAAATGTATATTTTTACAACGGAATGATTATTTTTCATGGTGCTTTTTTAAAACTGTTTTACTCAAGTTTACTTTTGAGGAAGGAATCCATTCTTTATTTTATTTAATTTGCCAAATACCTTTGTTGTAACTAGTGTGCTCTAAAGAAGTCGGAGGATGTGAGGAGTCACTCTGCTAAAAGTGCAAAGTTTCCAGCTGCAGGGGAGAAAAAGAAGCACCACCTGTCTGTAAAACATGATGTGATAACTACTAAACAGAGTCCAGAACAAGAAGAAGCTTTACATGACAATATCACAGCCTAAAATGACAAGTTACATGATGAAGTGTTTGCTGTGCCTCCATAAACACTGAGACCTCCTTTTACTCTAAGCATATTGAAGGAGAGCTAATATGCTTTTCATCTTTACATCTTTTCTGACCTTAAGTGTTGTTACAATGTCGGATACTTGTGTTTAATGATGCCAAAGCGTCACATAATGAGGTACATGTGAAGTGAGCCCTGCAGGCTGTTTCAGTTGGCTCTGCATGCTGCGTTACAGTGGGGTTTTTTGGGTTTTTTTTTTTCACAGTGACAGTTACGTTAATGCATGCTGGACTTCCCTATGTTGGCATGCCAGCTCATGCACACAGTGCTGTGCCTTAGGTTACTTCCTCACTGAGCACATGAGCTGGATTCACGGCTAAACTGTTGCTAAAGGACTGCATTTTGCTTTCTCTTGTTGAAAAGTGAGAAGCGTAAGCTGTACGTAACATCTTATCAGTGCACTAGCTGTGTTTATTTTATGTCAGTAAAGGGGTTGTGAGTACAGCAGAGTGCAGAGGGGCGCATGAGGGAAAGGGGGAGGAGAAAGCTTACATGGACTGTTTTGAAGAGGGAGGAAGAGAGAAGGCCCGAGTCACGGTTTTCTAAAGATCTACAGACTGAATACTTTGGCAGTTGTGTTTAGCTGCTCAATAGGTGTCCAAAATCAAAATATAAGACCCGAAAGTTAATATAACGGCTCTCCTTTGAAGTAAGTTGCACATATAGATCATAGCAAATGTTAACTATTGTAATGGTAATCACATGACAATAACTTATTTTGAAGCTAAATTGGACTGTTGGGCTTTTAAATCAAAGATTATTAACTAATTCAAGTGAATTATAAATAAACATTCAAATGGAACTTGCACTCTGAGGAAATTATTTATCTTGGGACAGATTTTTTTTCCTAGAGTAGGTTTAACTGTTCTGAGTCATTTTTTTTATGGGAGTAATTGTACATTAACTTGATTTACAGAACCCTACCCGCCTCTGTCTACAGACAATGCCAGCACACTGACCAGCTGGTCTGACAACAAATCAGTCATCTTGTGTGTTGCCTGCCTCCCACCAGCGTAACCAGTCAGCCAGCTGGCTTTTATCTCATTTAAACATGAGGACAACAAATCAAATATGTATTCATGAATTAACAGAAAAATTCAGATTAAGGGAAAATTCCATTTGTAGGAGGAGTATTAGTAAACTTATCCACAGCCTGGCTGCTGTCACAGTGCTTTCCAATAGACTTTGAGTTTTAAATATCCTCAGATTTCATCCAAAAGATAAGCTCATAGTGAATGCACAATCTCAGAATATAATTGTAAACAAACAACAAGAAATGGAAACATCTCATTTTCAGTATGTCTTATCATGATGTTTACTCAGAAATGACAGAGCTCTCTAAAAGAAATATCTATTTAAAGATCAGAGGTCAAACATTGGTACTGAGAGTTCATTCTGACAGGTTTACCGGAAAGTTACTTAATTTCTTGAAGGAAAAAAGAGTGTAGTCTTATTTGTGTTGAAGAGGTTTTATTGAGAGTCCCAGTGCCCTCTGCTCTTTCCAATGAAGTTATGAAGACAGAATTTAAACAGAAAAGTAAGACGCTGCTCAGACTATGTAGAAATATTCTCTCTCTCTCTCTCTCTCTCTCTCTCTCTCTCTCTCGCTCTATTATTTATTCTTTCATTTATCGTGCCAAGTTTCTCTGGTTGTAAGAGGCTTTCACGATTTATTTGTAAATGAGAATATTCAAATTTTACGCACCTTCTTCCAGGCTGCTCATTCAGCATAAATCCTGCTTGTCTGCAGATCTGAAATAGTGGGCTCAGAACTTTCTTGGGGCAATTTGAAATTAAGAACCCATCTCAGTAGTCGATGTAAATCTGTTTGATGTAAATAAATGGTATGCATCATGGTATGCAGCATCACTGAGTCGTGTTTTTAGATGTGTAAAATGAGTTTACTGTTGTAGCGCACTATGTACTCTGCTTTACATATTAAACATCACAAACTGGCTTGTGTGCCAGCGCAGGACAGGAAGTCTCTGCAGCAGGTGATTAAAGTTGCCCAACATCATTGGTACTCATTTACTGAGCATCAGTGATATCAGTGAAGTGAGGTACGTGCACAGAGCCCAAAGGATATTAAAAAAACAAAACCAAACCCACCCCATTCACAATTCACAGCCTGTTCACCCTGCTGGCGTCTGGGATAAGATAAAATAGTATCTGCTGTTGTACAACCAGACTGAAGGCCAGCTTTTATCTTCAAGCTGTGAGACTGCTCAACCTTTCCTTAGCACTCAAATGTAAAAAGTAGTTTTTAATATCATGAATTTATTATTTATACAGTCATGTCATTTTCTAGTTTTGTAATAGCATATGGGAACTCCAGCTGTATTTCATTCTGCAACCTTGTGTTGTAAAATGACGATGAACCAGCTTGAATCTTGATGTCAATCTTTCTCACTTTCTCTTTTTACTTGCAGAAAAAGGGGACAGCTTTCCAGAAGGCCAGAAGGAACGTCTAAACTCAGATGATCTATGTATCTATATAGATGTAAGCTGACATTCAGAACGGACCCAGGGTGTAACATTTTTTCTTATTATCACGTTTGAAAGGCAGCAGCAGCAGCAGCAGCAGCAAAAACTCCTGGAACATGTTAACCCTAACACACAAAGAAACCTGATCTCATCCAGCTAACCTCAAAAGTGACAATTATTCACAGAAGTTATCTGTAGCTGTCAGTACACAATGTGAGTCCCACACTGATGTGAGTCATGCATGCGTGAAGACGTTAGGCATCTTGGACAGTTAGCTATGGATATCACTTGGACAAATCAAATGTGGTAATTAAATGCTAATGTTCATGTTATAATGATTTTTTTTTACTATTCCCAATTTAAGAATTATTTTATGATTACAAGTTAAGTTAGCGACAAAGGCATGTTTTGTTTGGTTTTGTTTATTTTTTGTAAAATGGATGTAAACTGTCGATGTAATTTATTGGCCACTTACATTAGTTTAAGTGGTATTAGTGGCTACCATTATGCTACTGTCTTTGCTCAGTGCTAGCTAACCAGCCACCACAATTTGAAATCTTTTTTTTTTTTTTTAAAGATATTTTTTGGGACTTTTTGTGCCTTTATATACAGGACAGCTGAAGAGTGGACAGGAAACAGGGCAGAGAGAGGGGGAATGACACGCAGCAAAGAACCACAGGTGGAATCAAACCCGGGTCTGCTGCGCGAGGATATAGCCTCTGTATATGGGGCGCTTGCTCTACCGACTGAGCCACCGGGCACCCCCACAATTTGAAATCTTAACACATGCCGTCACTAGCACCAGAGCTAGCCCTATCCAAGCAAGCAATCATGTCAGCACAAACAGCCCTGTTAGCGGGCTAGCGTTAGCGTTCTTGCTGGCTAAGCTAGTTGGACCTTAGCATTTACATTCAGTTATGATGCAGCTTTAAAATATTAAATCTGATCTAGACTGTCAAACTCAGACTGTGACATGTGGTTTGTCCAAGTTGTGTAGCCGTAGCTAACTGTCTCTAGACAGAGGACATTTTCTCGTATGAGAGACTCACAGCAATGCGGGACTCACATCGGGTACTGACAGCAGCTAATCAGCTACCAAATTATTAATTGAAATAACTCTGTTTTAGCTGACAAAAGGCTCCCATTCTGCTGCTGAGGCCATGCATTATAAATATTGCCCTTTAAGAGTTAAAGACACAACCACTTTCCTCCTTTCCTCATACAGAAAATAGTCCCTCTAAAAGAGTCTATTCATTCCTATGATATTAATTTAAATATCTCAAGAGGAAATGGCAGAGAGATACATATATTTACTTTTTCCCCCATCAGGGAGAAGGGATACATATAAAACTGACCTTTATCTGTATTTCTATCAGGTATGAGTCAGTTAAAGCAGAACTCAAAGAGCGAGACAGAGACAGGGAGAGTTCACTCAGAAAGCTCTCTTTGTGGAGACTCTCTTCCCTGTGAGAGGGGAAAATGAAGCATTAGAGTGTGTGCTGGCATGGCAGAGTAGAGATGAAAGAGCGTCTGACTCCAGTCACTGAGATCTCCTCCTCCCGCGTTTGATCCTGTCTTCCGGTCGGCTGGCTGCCCGAGAACTGTGCAGAGAGCCAAGGCCAGGCATTAGCATGGAGGGGAGGACAGAGTGGCTTTCATAAGCTACAAACATATTCCCAAAGGCATACATGGCAGAAACACACAATCACTTATACTTATAAGGGCAGTAGTGATGCATAAGTTCGTCTTGAACCGGTTGGTGCAGGACGTTCAGTTTAGTACATCCTATGAACCAAATAATTACAGTCCTTTAATCTAATTCCAGCTCATTACCGCAAATAAATAGCACATGCAAAAATAAATCCCTGTTTCACTCAGAGATTTTAAAGGCTACATAACCCCTTATTTATAGTTCACTACTTTTGCTATTCTATTTGAGTGTGTAGATTTATACCCAGTATCATGCTCTAAAGAATTTCTGAAATAAAAACTAAAAATACAGCATCAGTGTCATGCAGGCTACCTTACTTTGTGCTAAAAATTTCACAATTTCAAATAAATTATTGTGTGACTTTCACTGTCTACTTAACTATTTATATTTGTGTCTGATGAGAAAGGAATGAATTAGTGAATAAGGAAGCTATTTGTTTATTGGTTGTTTGCTAAACCAGGAATTCCCAAACTTTACCATGCCAAGAAGCCCCATATAGCATTAGCCTCCCATGGGTACCCCCTGTTGCAAAATTTCTTAAATTGTGGTTGTGGCTATTTTGCTGTTTTGAATCATCCTCAGTCACGTCGTCTGGTTGTCTTTTTCTTTTCAGATTTCTTTCCGTCTTAGCTAGTTTTCATGGGCACAACAACTTTCTGATAGATTAGTGTCACACACACAGCCACTGTTCCATTCTATCTGGCTTGGCTGTTGTATTTATCATTTTTTAATCAAAAGATTGGCTTTGAAAAAACACCTCCCCACAGATTTCAATACATGAAAAAGTGATATAATCATCGCTAGATGCTTGTAATGTTACCTGTCTGGAAGGGTGTGTGTGTGTGTGTGTGTGTGTGTGTGTGTGGGTGGGTGGGTGGCTCACCATCATAGCCAGGTCACTGTCTTTCTCTCTCCATTCATCAGCTGTCTCTGCAGGCGAGCTCTGATGGCTTTCCTCAGGAGCCGCATGTGGCAAATATTACTTTTAATGACCATCAGTTCGTCATCGGAACATCAGATTCAATGACAGTGAGTGACTGATTGGAAATGCAAATCCTTGTGAATAGCACTTCAAAGATAGAGTAATGTTCAGTTTTCCAGCTTCATACTGTACTTACGCAAATTGAATACAAAGATAAGGATGAAGACACACACGCACGCATGCACTCTATAGCCCACTTCACCTCTATGGTCAGCTGGATGATGAGAGCATGAGAGCACGCGAGCACGGCAGAGAGGAGGTTATTATGGTGCAGCTGCAGTGGTAATGTACTTTACTTATGACAGGTGCCGGAACATTACGAGTTATTTGGACTCAGAAGCTTATCAGCGGAGGCGCCTGCACTAATGACACATGGACAGTAACCACAAACTCACAGACAAGCAATTATAAAGGAAAGAGTGAGCATATAATGAGGAACTTAGTTTTCTATTCCAGGTCAGTCTGGGTGCTTATCCATGTTTATAGCTTATATGACAGCTGCAGCACATCAACAGAAATTGCTACAATTCAGTATTTAACAATAATGTTGGAATGGTTAAATAAGTATTGGATATGTCCGTGACCTGCCAGACAGTCTCACGTCAGTGAACGATGCTCATAGTAAAAAAAAAAAAAAATTAACTGCTTTAAAAAATTCCTCCGCCAGATACCAATTTCAAGCAGACATTCTAGAGGTGGAAATAGTTTCGAGTATTAGTAAATACTCAGAGGAAGATGAACAGAATTAAATAAACTTGTCAAGCGTTGCTAGTTGCATTGTTAGCCACCATGGGATGGAATTTGTGATCCCTGCATTCTTCATTGGAAGTTCATCAGAAGAAGAGGATTAACACTTTTTGTTTGACTCTGTGAAATCTGTTTACATCATGTGTTTGTTTGGGTGAACCCTTTGTTGACAGAAAAAGTAATACTGGAGCTACAGGGGATTCATTCATTACATAGACTCATCATCACTGATAAAGAACATTTCTATATTGGAAATGTGGTGGGTCCTGTGACGGGGCTAACATTAGCTTATCCACAGCCAAACAAATGTAGCATTAACGGGATAACTTACCTCAACATGTTTACTTATTTCACCTGTTGTTGTTGTCCACTCAGTCTCTGTGTATGCTACGGTGTACTGCTGTGTGTGAAACTGGCATGGAGCCATGGATTTTGTGTGTCATCATGTGACTAAATGGCAACGTTTGATTGGTGAAACATGGTCAAAATGTAGCCAGTATTATGTTTGAATGAGGGAAAAAAAGAGTCACGTGACAGACCTTGGCTGAAGATGTCTCTGTGTTGGAAGTGAATAGTAGTGATGGGAATTATGGCTTGTTGTAGTGAGCCAGATCATTTGGCTCACCAAGAAGATCCGGCTATTCTGGCTCCCACACGGCTCTTCGTTTCACTACTTCTGCCTTTTATAGTTCAGCCATGTTTAACGCTGTTTTTGACCTGTGATTAGTATGTGTGCACCTATCACTTAAATCATTCAACATAATTAGACTAAAACTTAGAATTTTGCACAGCAAGTACATCATTACCACAATATTTAGTCTCAGTCAATGCATGTAGTGCCCATGGCACAGAGAATATAATCCTATCATTCTGCCTTGTATTAATAAATCAATAAATAAAATGGCTCTCGGACGAGAGTCGGCTTCCATCGTTCACTTTAAAGAGCTGCCTCATACGCAACTGACACATCACTAGTGATGTACGAGCGTAACATAGCCAAATGTAACAGAGTAAAACTGGCATTCTTTCTTCACAGATGTACTCGAGTAAAAGTAAAAACAACTTTGCCTAAATGGTGCTGATCTGATTAAATTTAATGTTCTACTGTTTAGAAACCACGTTGGAAAAATAGGACATGACAGAAAAAGGTTTGGAGCAGTTAAGGATCATCTCCGCCGCTCACCTCTGCCTGAGGAGCGCAGGATGAACGCACAGCAGAGAACTAAAGCAGCTAAATCAATTAAAATCCCATTAAGGTGAACGCCATTATTGAGGTCATTACTAAGGAAGGGGGGGTGCCTGATGATGATGGTGGATCAAACAAGATCTAATTAATTCATTTATTCATTTACAGGCAGCTCTCATGCAAGCACAGTTAGTGCAAAGCAATGAAAACGAAGAGAGAAATTCAGACGCAGAGTGCAGCGTCTCTGCAGAAAACATCAAAACTTGACATGAGACGGAAAATATGAATATGAAACGTGAACACCACATCAAAGGCAACTTATTGCTAATGTAGGGTATTGGCTGCTTTTCAAAGGACCCTAAAAACACACAGGCATTTTCTGGCACCACAAAAGAGCACCTGCTTGCAGCCTGGTTACACACACTCACACGCACACACACAAGCTCACAAGGTGTCAGACTGGTTGCAGAGAAGGACTAGGAGTGAAATAAGAGTGCAAGGTAAGACAGAGGAAGGAAGGCAAAAAGAGGGGGAGCCTCAGTCTGTTTCTCCGCTTCATCTCCCACCAGTGGAGCTGTGATTAGGGTGCAGCAGACATTAATGTTTAGTATTGATCCCTTCTCAAATGGCTTCAGGGACCAGAGGCTAAGGAAATGATAGAAACATGCTATGTTGCCGCTTCCTCAGCCTGGAGATATGGGTGTGTGTGTATAAGTAGGGTATAAGGGAGTAAAAAGGGGGGAGGGAAAGACACAAAGAGCATTGGTATATGTGCTTGCAAAGTGTGTGGTTTTGCCTGCTTGCATGCAGATTTTGAAATTAAGTTGAAATTAATTGAAAGATATTTACACATCACAGCCCAGCCTACTCTCCCCATCTCTCGGGATCTCCTCTTTCTCTCCTCTTTGGCTCACTAGAGTTCCTGACCATCAGTACATTTTAGATTGAATGAAAGAGGAGATTTTTACACTGGTGGTAATGAGAGGATACTGTATTTAGTTCCGGAGTCTGTACAGGCAGTCATGTCCTCAACCGGATTACTTTCATCATGATGTTCTGAAACAATACCATTCCTGAACATCAAGACGGATAAGTCTCAAAGTTACCTTGAGATTTAGGGGTTTGGGTGCAGCTGGGCGGAGGGTGGATGCCAGGTCATGGGCTGAGGCAGACAGACAGGGGGAATAGATGAAGAAGAACAGGCGAGCTGATTGGACGTGACAGGAGCAGTGTCCTCCTCCTCTGCAGTACCGAGTGTTCCAAATGAAAATCTATATGGCATGACGCTGGCAGCAGATCGTCACTGGCTAGAGGAGGCCACTGGTCTGTAACACGTTGGTCGGTCATTGTGCTCATGTACGCACATAAAGACGCGTGCACAAACTTGTGCATATACACAGATGAGTAGAGAGAGGGCTCTTTCAAAGAAGAAAACACAGATTTTAGAAGTAATTCCTACTTTTTTCACAAACTATAATCTTGGTCTGATGCATATCCAGCAGCAAAAACACTAAAAACATGCACTTTAATACATTACACATTTACTGCACTGATTTGGAGAATCTATTTGTAAAATATGTCAGAAATGGATGTTATATCCATTTTTTATACGTTTTCATTACTGTATATTCACCTAAAAATAAGAAAGGTGTTTTCATTAGAATTTCCTATCTACAGAGGAAGGAGGTCCTCTTCAATGGAGTCGGCCATGTTTCAGTAGCCCAGAATGGATAAAGGAAACATCAGCTCTAAAGAGGCCCTTTTGCATTTTTTGCAAGTTTTGTAGCCACTGTAGGTTCTCCCGCACGCTTGGAAAGGGGGGGTCACGTGCAGTTTGTAGCAGCCACCAAGGAATCTCATGCTTAAGTTCAGCCAGGTGCTCTCAGAGAACCAATTTTTAAGGGTTCAGAGCTACAGTATGTGCAGTGTGAAATATCTCCAGCTGTCATGTTTGTCACCATAACTACACTTGGCCAGCTTGACTTCCTAATAATAATGCTCAAAATCACCTCTTCTCATAGGGATCAAATTTGCCAGTCTACTCAGCAGTCTGTTCAGCCTGAAGAGACTTATTGGGGGCCAAGCTGCAAAGCCCACACTGTGTTTCTAACTTTTCTTCTTCTTATTTATTTTTTCTGCCATTGTAGTCTATGGAAGTCCATTGAACTGCCAGGTCAAAAGTTGTGAAATTTGGTTGGTAGAGGGTTGTTCCAAGAGGCCATGGCCTGAATTTGAAAGTGATTGGCGCTATAGCAAACAGTTAAAAATGCAAACTTTGAGCAGGCATATCTCGTGCCCCGTTTGACCTTGAGTAATGAAATTTTGTACATCTCTTAATTCCAAGTGACTCCCCATAAGGACCTGTAAGCATCAACCATTATATTTTCTGCAAATTTCACATTTATGAAAATGCTTTAAGAAGTGTGTGGTTTTTGGCCCCATCTAGTGGCGAAATCAAGGACCTTTTTTAGGTTTTATTGCCACACAGTTTTTTGCAATCATACACACGTAAGTGGCTGAACAACGCTTAAAACAGAGCTCTTATTCTGCCATGGAAATCTGCGGCAACACCTGTAACCAACTGATTGGTTGGTACAAAACTTCCCTTTTTGACTGCTTGGTCACCTCATTGCTGCATGCACCTATATTTTGGGGGTTGTTCTTATCCTGCTTTGTCATTTATAAACAATTTTATGCTACTCACCTCTCCATAAGGGCAACTTGCTGGTCTTCATGGTTACACTTAACCTCAGCACACTGCAACTGAAATTCGTCAAGCATTGTTTGTGTATGGCCCCCAATCTACTGCATGATTACTGAAAATATCATCCAACCTACAGCATGTCTACTGAATTTTCTCCATTCTTCTAAATTCACTTGTGGTGACTTATATTTCATCTTTCATCGTTTTTGAGATTTAAAGTTTTTATTACCATTTTTAAAGATGCTAAGTACAGAGTGTTCGATGTAGATACATTGCAAATACATAACAATATATAAACAATACAGAACAACCCCTTTCAAAGATAATGTTCTAGATAAAGAAACTCGTTAAATAAAAGAAACAGATATAATGAGAATATATTTTTGCAGTGCAAACAGAACCTGAATAGTTAAAAAACAAACAAACAGACAAACAAAAAAAAGAACAAACAAAATAAAAGTAATATTACAAATAGATAAATTGTTTTACAATGGTACACAAGAAGTTGGGGGACAAGAGGGTTTATATGCAAGTCAGATTTTCATCAGAACCCTTAATATGAGTTCTCAACTTATTCCATTTCAACATGTAATGTTCCTTTAATGTTCCTTAGGAGTGAGGGGACACCTAACACAAATAATCTAGGGGAAAGGGGAATTTTGTTTCTTTGAATACGCTCAATCTGGGAGCTAATTCTTACCCAGAATTCTTGTATCTCAGGGCAGACCCAAAGCATGTGTATCAGAGTTCCCACTCCCTCACAACATTTCCAGCATATAGGATTAGGATATAGGAGTACCTTAACTGCCCTATCAAACCACAATTTTCCAAAAAACAGGTGAGTATCCCATACACAACTTGTGGTTTAACCAAATAGAGGCTGAGAGATGATGGCGTGAGTCAAATTTGAACATAGCAGCAACTCTTCCCCACAGCTATTGCATGTGAGACAAAATCGGGCAAGTTTGTTCATCATCTGTGAGCTTGGTTGTAGTAAGGTGGATAGGATGAATCGGTTTACACAGAGAGCTTTCAATAGTATACCTGGGGGGGCACGTTCTGTGGGTAGAGACCAGTGAACCATGTGCCAGAGCCCAAAGGCATAACGATACAACAACAAATTTGAAATACAAAGTCCCCCCAATCCAATGGTCTCTGAAGCTTTCTTAAATTCAGTCTAGGGCATTTGCTACTCTGTTTGGGTTCAGTTATAAGGACTAATACATCGTCTGCGTACATCATAATTTATGTGTGAAGTCGCCTATCTGAATACCAGGAAGTTGAGTTTTTACATATGGCAGCCACTAAGGGTTCGAGCGCTAGCGCGAAGATCAGGGGACTTAGCGGACAGCCTTGTCTCATGCATCTGTTAAGCTTGAAAGGCTGTGAAAGAACACCATTAGTTAAGACTGATGCTCTTGGATGGGTGTACAGAAGATTAATTCAGCCTAGAAATTTTTTGCCGAAGCCAAAAAACTCCAGAATGGAGAACAAATACTGTTACTCCACCCTATCAAACGCTTTCTCTGCGTCTGAGGAGAGAGCGACTGCAGGGGAGTGTTTACTGCTTGTGGTCCACGTGATAATAAATGAAACACCTGAAATTATCTGCCGAGGTGTGAGAACGTATGAAGCCCTCTTGGTCTGAGTGTATTAGCGTAGCAATCACTTTATTGAGTCAGGCTCCAAGGAATTTCGCTAGAATCTTAGTTTCACACCCAATCAGACTGATGGGCCTATAGCTTTTGCAGTCAAGAGAGTCTTTGTCTTTTTTAAGTATCAAGGAAATGACAGCATCATACAAAGAAGGTGGTAGACTGCCCATATTTATAGCCTCACAGCACATATCTAATAATAATGGAGAGAGCTCTTGAACATAGGTCTTATAAAACTTGGCTGAAAAGCCATTGGTATCGGGAGCTTTGCCAGGTGAAAGATTTTGAATAGCTTCAACTATTTCTTCCATAGTAATACACTGATCGAGCAAAGTCACCTGATCCTCTGACAGGGTGGGCGGACCAAAGGGGGGGCAAAAATGCATCAATCTCCTGCTTATCAACGTGGGACTCGGATGAATGAAGGCCAATATAAAAATCCCTCAATGCTCCATTTATCTCATTGGAATCAGTCTCCCTGAAGTCTAAGACCTGGAATGGAACTTAGAGCCTCTTTCTGTTTAATATAGTTCATCATTTCATCTTTCATTTTGGAACCTCTGACCAGCTGGTCAGTCATTTAGTGTTCTTACATGGCTTCCCTCTTCTTCTCTGGGTACACCCATGTCTTTTTCTGCTGCGGTTTGCCATACTGCCATTTGCTGCCCAGTTGAACCAGCTGTCCCCAGCTGGAACTGCTCGCCTGTTTCCATCCCAACTCTGTCCTTTCATTGAGATCTTGCTATAATGGCTTGCTGATCACTGGTTTATCTCAGAGGTTTGGGCCCATATTAAGTTTGTTTTGAATAAGCTGGAGAAAAAGTCAAAAAAAGATATTTGATTTGTTCCTGTGAGTCTTTTTTCCGTCTTGAATTTTCCAACTGGCATCTTGAAAGGCGAAGAGCTTTTTTCTCCCTTTTCTTCACTGATGCTCACCAGTGGACATCACAACAAAGCAGCAGGTCAGAGTACAAGCTGACACTTCAGATGCTTTCACAGCTTTTCACGTTCATCCTCCTCATGTTTGGCATAAGGTGGAATTATAAATTTAGTTGAGATTCTGTATGTTGCAATTTGTGCTTGTTCAGTCTTTTGTGCAGATGGGGTGTTGAATCTTTGTGAAAGAAACTCAAATTATGACTCTCTCAATGGATTATGGAATAAACTTTGGTTATAATTGAAATGCGAATAAACTGCAAGTATGTTAGACTCTCTTGAACACATTTTTAGTGACACAAGAGCTCATTTTTATACATAATGGCAAAAACATTAAGGAACCCCACAGTAATTTGGTAGGTCATGGTATAATAATCTTATATAGTGAAGGTTACACATGGACATAAAGTTGTCTCAGATATTCAAAATGTATGCAAAACCTCTGTTTTGAAAGCTGTTTTCTAAGAAGACTTTCTTCTCAGGATGTATGCAAATCTAATGTCTTTTAGCTGTGAGTCCTAAGCTGATTGTTAGGGGGCAGTGCAGCCTATGAGACATGTCCAGGGCAAACAGTGCAGAGTCAAGCAAGGCTGATATATGCATAGATGAAGGTTTTAGGGCAGGCAGGTAAACACAAATAGAAAGTGTAAAACTTAAACCAAAAAGAGAAAACAAAAAACAGGACAGAAATAGAAGGAATTCCGAGTAAACACTGGTGTGGCCTTTGTTTTTTGTTTTTTTAATACTGGGCAGCTCTGAAGATGGATGCATATTTCAGCTCAGAGATAAATCACTCAATAATCACCACACAGACAAGTGCAAGTACATTCACAGAGCCAAGTGGAGGAGGACAGAGAATTAATTCCTCTTTTGTGGTAGTTTTCCATTTAGATTTCAAGTGTGGTTTATCTGTTTTGACATTTTGGTGGTCTAGACTGATAGTCTGCTATCAGTCTCTCATGTATTCATTTTATGTATTTTTGCAAAATGAACTGTGTATGAATAAGCCTTTTCCTTTATTTAAATGAAACATTATATTGAAAATACATGCTGTTGCTGCTAAAGAATGGCTGACCTCTTTTACATTTTTTGCCCTTTTCTGCCCATTTGAATCTGTGGTGTATTGATATGATGTTTTATTCTGATCACTGCACAGCCTCTCTTTTCTCCCTGTTGCTCTGTTGTTGCTGCTTGCATCCAATCTCAACCTCTCTCTCCAGGTCCAAGTTTCAGTATCATAGGTCAGACTTCTCGTAAGCCAGGGGTATTCAACTAGATTAGGCAGGGGGCCACAATTATAAAATGACTTGAAGTCAAAATATGCCATGTTATTTTTAGGTTAAGGTTATCTTTAAGGCCAAACTTCATCAGGAAAAAAGACTGAGAGTATGTGAGTTATTTCAAAAGCTAAATATAATATTCAGATAAAGAAATATTATTTTAAAAGCACTGTAGAAAGGTCATTTTGTGACCATGCATATACAAGCATAATGAAGTTGATGTTGACCTACTTTAAGTATAACACACCACAGTAAAAATGCACCACATTCAAAATAAGACTTTGTAATTTGAATATTATACAAACACTGAGCACCAGCATTTTCGATCCATAGCTAGTTTGTTGTT
The DNA here is from genome assembly GCA_029783665.1 of Naso thynnoides. NCBI lineage: Eukaryota > Metazoa > Chordata > Actinopteri > Acanthuriformes > Acanthuridae > Naso > Naso thynnoides. The sequence continues at coordinate 2,910,179 of JAQLOL010000023.1, forward strand.
GTAAAATAGGCAACCAAAATATTAACCATAGGCTTCTTCATGATATGAAATCTAGATTTGTGCATTATAACATCAAAATGCTGGGTAGAAAACCAGAAAATAATGCCAGGCCTATAGCAAATGAGATCAGAGGAGGCCTAAAAGTCTGTCTGAAATACAAAGTCCTCTGCAACAGAGCCTGACAAATATACAGAAAACAACACTGGGCAGAAAAACAAAATAATGCCAGGCCTAGACTGATACAGTATATAATGCCATATATTGCAATACTCAGCATCATTTACCCAAAAGTTAAAAGTAGTGCTTAAAACAAAACTTTCTGTGTACCACTCAGGTAATCTAGACTAATTATAGGCAGGTACATCTCATTATATTGGTAACTGAGTTGACAAACTATTCTGATTGATTTTGATGTTCCAATTTATTGAAGATTAAGTTCATAATTCTCATACACTATGAGAACCAGATAAAACCTCGACCGACGCCGAGAAGGCCAAATTTTCGCCCTCCCGGTGTTTTTGGTCTTTTCAGTGTTGGGAGCCACAAGAAAGCTACCCACGGGCTGGATTTGGCCGCAGGCCACCAGTTGACTATCTGGGTCGTAAGCTCTTCCTGCACTCTTTTTTCATTGTGCTCTCATCCTACAACTTGATTTTGGTTTCTCCAGCAGTCCAAACAGCTCACTGAAAATTTTAATATGTCTACTGAGGAATATTCATGACATCCATTTAGTATTAACACTCATTGTAAATCTTACTAATTGAGTTTCCCTATTACTATTTACTTGATATATCATGCCAAAACAAGTAGGTACAATGTGAATTTTGGAATACATGACAGTTAATGAAACTTAGAATAGTCAACTTTAATGAGGTTGATTTAAAACTAAGTAATAATGAGATCAACTCAAGGGAAGGAATAATTTGTCCCATCCCAGGTCATACCTCTCCCTACAGGCACGGGCAGATCAATCCAAATATCAATAGCATCGATACCAACTTTGGTATCTGTATCGGAACGATACTAGCGAGATGGGATCGATACATTAATTTCAGTTTGTCTCCATTCAGTATATGCTCCCATTTCACAAAGGACTAGACATGCCTGTGCAAACACCGCTTCTTTCACATCTTTCAAACACACTTTGTTCCTTCTCCTCCCCTGCTCTGCTTTGTTTTGTTATCGTGACATCACGTGACTCAAAAAATATTTTTTGTTTGCCTAATAACCTTGTTTACAATCTGTCCTGGGTTTCAGCAAGCACATAATTAACAGCAAAAATCACAAAATCATTTGGCGGACTTGAAAATGTATTCAGATTTAGCACACTGATGATTCATTCACCTCATAAATCATGACGTAATGCTTTCCCCCACATAAAAATACATTAGCTGCTTTTTTAAGTATATAGTGTTGGTATCAGTGTTATCATTGCTGGCCCTGTATTTACTTGGTATCAGATTGATACCAAATTTTGCAGTATCACACATCACTACCCTCTTTATTGGAGAAAAATGCTCCAATGCAGGAGGAGGAGGTAACTCACCCTAAACTGACCTGAAAATCTCCCTTTACTCATGGGTGGAAGGATCTGAGTTCAAGATATATTAAACAATGGGTTGGAAGTGAATCAGTTATCACTATTTTGGTTATGCTTTTAAGTAACAGTTTGGTACAAAATTTTTAGAGGTAACTTAAAAGTGAAAGTAAAGAATAAAATATGCTGGAGCATGAAGAACAACATGAGGATCTAATTTTTGTACAGATAGGACATTCTGGGACAGAGTTATTAAAGTGGTGCTGGAGTCAAAAATGTATTTCCAACCCTTTTGGACCACATCCCTGCTTTAATTGTAGTCAAATGTGAAAATGTTTTGCAAAAAAATTTCAAAAAATGAATTATTTTCTATTTTTATACAGAAGTCTGCCACTTGCATCTTTCATGTAAAAACAAATCTCCTAGGCCCATGACGTCATTGTTGACTTGGGCCATTATTGGAAGAATCATTGGTTGAACTTGCCAATAACACTCCAATCAGACTTCTCTGACTTCCCCTATCAGCCCGTTCATTGGTTGTTTAATTGTTTGAATAGCGAATATGTCACAACACAGCAGTGTTCACTTTTTTTTACAGGTTTTAAGTTGTCTTCCCATGATGCAGTGCTGTTCCAGACATGTCTCGTAACACAAACTCAGAAGAATCAAGTACATTTACCTATATGAGGTAAGAATGTAGGCAGAAATTAAAGACTAATCAATGATAAGTTGAATTTAAGGGCCAACACAAATTAAGTAAAATTTGCTAGATCATGTTAAGTCAGTACAAAGTTTATATTTAGGCTACTGTGCAACTGTTGTGCAAGGAGTTTTGTCAAGAACTGAAATGCTGGTCCTTTTCACTGGTACAACATGGTGTTAATTGTAAAAACTGCTCCATAACTACAAATTTTCATCTGTTAATTATAGAAGTTACACTTCACCTTCCATCTGCCGCACATTGGCCTTCATCTAGCAGCACTAATTATTAGCATGCTGGTCTCTCCTCTACTCCTGTGTTTTTCACTTTCCAACTTGTTAAACATGAGGGTTAGGGTATGCTGGCCTTCCTCTAATAGCTGCCCTAATAGCCGTTTGTTAGCTGGCCTGCATTTACCAGCACACTTAAATTACAGCGGACCCTCGTGTGCTAGGTCTGTGAGAGAGGCTTTCATCTTCAAGACCAAGAGGGTTCTCTTAATTCATCCATCTGCTCTGCTATAATAATGAAGCCTGGGGTTTTTCACTCAAAAACAGGATCTAATTTGAGTTTTCATCTTAGCTTCCCGTCTTTGGACTTAATAGTTAAAGCACTTTTGTGGTACACATTGTTTGATGTAATAAAAAAAAACAAACTAAAGTCCTCATATGGGTGACTGGGGGGTCACGCTTGCTTAAAAATCCAAATATGCTGGAACACAGCAAATAATATGTAGTTGCAGCCAAGTGGCAGCGCTCGCAAAGCTAATATATGTCACTGGAAACCTCAGTGACCAGACTATCCTAGCTGCACACAGCAACAAGCACTGGCCGCTTCATGTGGCAGCGCAAACACAGCAAGCAGGCGTGAAGCAGTAAACACAAACTGCACTGGGCAATGAGATAACATTTGTGAGTCAAATATGTTTGTCGGGTAGAGTTTGTAAGGTCCATTTATGACACTTCACACCACATCATGACCACAAAAATCAGTCTCCCATGAAAAAACTTGGATCACTGCTTCATGTGAGTTTGTGCACGAGAAAGATGTCTGAGACACAAGTGTGTGTATGTGCGTATGTGTGTGTCTACCCAGGCTCAGAGTCTCATGTGTCATAGCTGTAATTGCCGGTCTCATTAATCCACTGAATGGGAGTGTGAGGTGAACAAAGATAACGCAACACTGCGTAAAGTGCAGCATTGCAGCTCAACACTGACCACTACTAACAATGCCAGAAAAACATGTTTGTACAAGGAAGAAATGCAATAATTTAAATGCAAACCAAAACTAGTAAATAATGATTAACTTCTTTTGAACTTAGAGCTCCAGCTTGCCTTATTTCCTTGACAAGCTATTTTTGCCTGGTGTGACTCACAGGTACAGTTTTCAACTGGAGCCCAGGAGCTAAAACATACACACAAACTCACACACACTCTCACAGCTACGTGTTGCATGGGCAAAATAAAAGCGCCTTTGGTTAATGTGCCACACACAGAGACCAAGTAGGTACACTCTGTCCATGAACTCCTTGCGTATGATTAACGACTGACATGAGAGGAGGAAGCAGCGGAGCAGAAAGGAAAACATCGGGTCAGTGTGGATGAGGGAGCACCGACGGGAGGAAAAAGCAAGAAATGGGTGGGAGGAGGAGGTGAGGGAGTTTCACGGGTGAAAGAGAAGTAGGAGGGTGCAGTATTGGAGGGACAGAGAAAACATGAGGGTTGGAGGAAGTGGAGGAGCGAGAGATGGATGGAGATCTATGTACCTGAAAGACGAGTGTCTGAGCTGGATGGAAAATGGACTCTGAGTGCTACTACTGTTAGTTTGTGTACATCTGAGTATCATACTTTGTCACACACACAGTAATACACACACACACACACACACACACTTCACGATCAGGTCGAGACTAAAGGTGGCTAAGGTTGCTATGGCGACATCCCACCAGAACGGTAATTACAATTAACATCCAATCTAAATGACCATCTCTCTCTTCTCTCCCTCTGCGTCTCTTGGGTAATTATAGCCCTCAGCTCAGCTCACCCATGCACTGTGCTTGGCCTCTTTTTATCTTACAGCTAAATAATCCTGCCTGGGAACAATAGAAGAAAAAAAAAAGAATTATTTTCTTTAAGGCTAGAAGGCTGTTTACGGTTTCATTACATTAATGTACCAGTGTTATCATGAGCGTTAGAGTCAATATGTCAATATGCGCACATTTTGTGCAGTGAACTGGTCATGAAAACAACTTCACAATTCATGTAAACAGGAGAAGACTGCTGAAAGAATGTTCAGATTCTTTTTATTACCATTTGCCGCCGCTGCATAAATATGAACTGAAAGATGCAGTGTGTTGTACCTGCAGAATGAAAGAGCAGGTTGAGGTCGGAGGAACAAAGGTGTGCTGTGTCACCGCCACTTATCTCACAACCTCAGAGTGGCAGAAAAAGAGAAAAAAGAAGTGAAGAGGGATAAAAGTGCTACAAAAGCACTGAGAGCAGCAGACCTTCACTGGTATGTTCCAGGCTGAAAAGGAGGCTCGTCAAATGGCACTCCTTCAAGGTGACAAAACCCCTGCCGTGGTCAAGGAGACAGAGGCAATGAGGAAAGAGGAAACAAAGGAGGAATGCAAAAGAAAACTATTCCTCCCTGGTTCACATGTGCTGGAATTTAAAAAATATGAAAAAAAAGACAAATGAAGAAGAGACAGGGTGTCATTTTGGCACATTTACCACCCGTAAATCTGCTGGGAAGCTCTGCTTCATGATTGGCACACAGGTAACACTGGAAACCTTGTGCTTGTTCATTCACATACATACACACACACACACACACAAACAAATCAATTTGCTGGACCATAAATGAGTTAGTTACAGTATGTGAATTGGTCTCCTAGGGAAGCTATGTAAAGCTTATGGTAGGAGCCATTAAGATACGTATTTGAAATTCAGTAC
>JAQLOL010000023.1:2915469-2935859 GCA_029783665.1 Naso thynnoides
TGATGTTTTGAGGCTGTCGCTCAGCTCATTCCATATCTGTGGTCCCCGGCACACTACACTCAGACTTGTTCCTATTAGTTTAGGTTTTTTTTTTTACCAAGGATATGGTGTTTCTGTCTAGTATTATGGGTGTGTTGGGGAACAAAAATTGGTATGAGTTGTTTTAGTCTGCTATTCAAGCCTGAGACCACCTGGTATATTGTGCAAGCATTATGATAATAGTTGGATTCTTTGAGTCGGAGGGTACCATAGTGGGCGAATAGATGGTGAGTAGGTGAGTTAACTTTTGCCCAGGAGATGGCACGAGTTATTTTTTCTGTAGGGTTTCAAGTTTCCTAAGGTAGCTGGGATGAGTGTTGCACCAGATAATGTTACAATAATTTAGATGTGGCTCGGACAGAGTTTTATATAGAGTGAGAAGGGCTGGGCGCGGAAGTGTCTCAGTTTGAAGAACAGGCCGACATATTTAGATAATTTATGAACAAGATGATCTATGTGACTTTTAAAATTTAGGCAGTCATCTATGAGGACCCCAAGGAACTTGGCGGAGTTGCAATGTTTTCTAAACTTCAGTCAAAAGATCCAGCCTTTCAATAACAGATGCATCTTCATCAACATTAATAGTTAAAGAAAGTTTGTGACCCAAATCTGAGAACTGCCAGAGGTTGTGCCAGACTTTCTGATTGTCCTTCATTTTGATGGAGAGGGATGTAAAAAATATCCATCATAATCAATTACTATCCATCATTGTAATTTTATTTTTTAAAATGATAAGACATAATAGTTTTCATTCATTCATTTTTATTTTAATAAAATAAATATTACAACCTATAGATTAAGAGAAAGGTTGAACAGCTGACGGCTGTTTGCTCACTTTTCATGGAGACACACAACAGGTCTGCAATGGAGCACAGCCGTGTAGTTGGCGAACCTCCATCGGAGCTGGCAAACGCTACACTCTGATTGGCCCATTTGCATTTGAGGGCGGTGCTTAGGGAAGGGTCAAATGCTCCGCTCTAGAAGCACGGGACAGGCTGTCAACTCCATGTGAAATGGCTGAAGCACTTTAACCTCTTTTTCCCAAAGGAAATTTGGGAAGATTGCTCCACTTGTTTGTAAAACAGCGGCAAAGCAGATACCCAGTATCAGAGGCTTCCAAGTTGACAACCATTAGCAGAGCAAAAAATTAGAATTCAAAACTGATAAGCAATACATCAAGTAGGATACAAATAAACAATGAAAAATAAATAAAACCAGCTGCTGGAGATGTAAAGGAAAGTGAAAGATGAGCATGAGCATGTGAACATGGACCTGCATATTATTCATCACATTATTAAAATAAATACCAGATGGATGAAAATTTATGGATGTTGGAGCCGAAGAAGATGAAAGAAATGAAGGTGACTGACCGTGAGTTTGAATGAGAAAAGATGAAGATAAAGCAGGAAGAAATACAAAGCTTTAGTGAGAGTAGGGACACGAGGAGAAAAAAATAGAAAAAGAAAAAGGTGGAGAAAAGGTGAAGGTGAGATGCAAAGAACACGGAGCATTGCTGGCTGAGGGGGGCAAAAGTCACTCTCATCATTTTCATCCTGGAGGATGGGTTAAAGCTGCTCAGGGTCACTCTTCCACTTTCTAATTGTGTCCGTGTTACATGAGGGAATCTGATGCCCAAGAGATGGGAAAACAGTCATCCTGTCTACACCTCCACCCACCCATCAAACCTCTGCTGCCCCCTCCGTCACCCCCATCCTCCGCTGGCAATTCTTCGGGTCATTATTTTATTTCACAGTGCCAGCACCCCAGATGGTCAAATCATCTCGACAATAGATGGAGGAGTCAGAGCACCAGTCCTGTTGTGTTTTTCCTGTCCAGTCCAGTGAGTTTGATCATCACTAAATCCTCAATCTCTCCATCCCTCAGCCTCAGAGACAGAAACACAACAGAAGAGCAAAACTCTGGAGGATCAACTGCTGCCTGACAGGGTTTAGCGGCTGCTCCACAGAAAGTTGGCCTCACTAGAAAAACACTAAATATTTTAACTCTGAAAGGGTTTACATGCAAACTAATATCCTACATAACCATCTTTCTTCGTGTGTGTCATCCTGGTTACGGATTTGCATATAAATCAGCATAACACTGGTGTCCGATTAAGTGAGACATAACTCAAACTGATGGTGTATCTTACTGGAAGTCAGCAAATCAACGCTACTGGTCCTTAGGCTACATCTACACTGCTGTGTCTTAAATCAAAGATGCAGCAGTATTGTTATGTTTGAGCCTTGTATCTTCACTAACCTGGCGTCTTAGCGGCTCAAAGATGGAGCAGTTAGAAGACGACGCCACCCCTGTCTTGTTTGAATTCTCCATCTTGGTTTCTCATTGTGGTCAGACACAAATGGAGGGATTTGGAGCCTCTGGCATGGACACCCTTTGTGATTGGCTGTGCTGCAGTCATGTGACTATTTTATGGAAGAAAACAAACCTGTGTGTATCATGCATGTGTCTGTGAGCCTCGACTACCTAGTATTATTTCGACATGAATAACAAATTACAGGATTTGCTGACCTTGTTGTGCAGTTAAATTCTGCCTTTCTGCAACAGTTTCCCTGTTCAGTGGCACCATCCGCCGTATATTAATAGAAGAAACTTTATTAACCAAATTGTGGTTCCAGAGGAATGGCGTTTGCATGTTGGTCCAGATCGGCCCTGATCGACCTGAACAAAAAAGTGCATTTACATGTGGAGGAAACGACAACACGCTTGTGGATGTTTTGACAAAGCTGACCTGCACACTGTATTAATGTAACCTAAGTTACGAGGGAAGACTCCGGAAAACCGCCAGTGCATTTGGACTATCCTGACAAGTTGTTTCTGTCGTCATCGGAGAAGTTTGTAACACTGATATTTTCTTCTTGGAGCCTGATAAAGGTTACATCAAAACATAGCGTACAGAGCCTGAAGTCACAGAGTTTCTCACCAGTGAGCTAGGTCACAATGCCTGGGAGCTAATGTCTGCACACACATTGAAGTAAAACAACTGCCTGCTAATTTTTATAGACTAGACAACAGAGAAGGGGAACATTCTTTGAATGGTCATGTGATATGCGTTTAGCTTGGGTGGAGAGTAGAGCTGCTACAGGGCTTACACCGCACTTATGGACGAGGAGCAATGTAAATCTAGCCTTAGGCGGATAAGCTATTATACTTGCTTGTTACTACCCCTTTGTGTGCTATTATGGCAACTTAATAATCAACATGTCCATCAAATTACCCATAAAAATACCTTGAAAAATGTCTTCTTTGTAATTGCAGATAAGAAATTGCCTCTACAGTATTTTCCTTCTTATTTTAAATGGCATGCAATGAATTGGTTTATTTACATATGGAAAGAAATGACAGGCCTATGCAGCTTTGACAGTTTAAACAAATCAAAGTATTACATTCTTGTTATGCCAAAGCTTCTCATTTTGTCTATGCATGATTTCTTTTCTTTTTTTTGGCTTAAAGCTGCTGATGGTAACTTGGGTAAATATCTGAAGCGGGGAGCTTTTTGGACCCAAATGCAGCACACAGCAAGCAGAGGTATAAGTGGTAATGAACTTTATTGTGATGAAATTAGCAGAGTTAAGCAACATTGCAAATGGTGTCTTCTTTCATCTCTGAAGGGGTACTCGGGGCAGGGGCATGCAGCGGGGACTGAGCACACAGGATCAGGTAAGTTGCTTCTTTGCAGGCAGATAAGGTTACGCTCTTACAGGGGAGAAGTTTGATCAACTCACTCAGTGATTTGTGATCCTCAGTCGGACAGAAACTCCTCCCTCCTCTCAACAGCAGGAAAAGAACTCCGCTCTTCAACAACTTTAGGGTAATCTTCGACACACAGGACTTCCACAGAAACACCAAAGCAGCAAAACACCAAGAACAAGAACTGAACACAAGATAATACGACTGAACTTATGTTTTACAGACAAAAGGCTGCAACGTTACCACGGGATCGATTAGAGACAGAGGTCAGACACAGGCAGGGTTGGCAACGAGAGATCAGTGCGGAGAAGAGTGCTGGAAAGTCGTGCATAACACAAAGAAACAATCTGGCTCAGAGCAGAGAGTGAGTGAAGCTTAAATACTGGAGGTAACAGGTGTTGTCAGTTGAGCTTGATTGCAGTGGAGCAGGGCAGACAGCGTGTGATTGGCTGAGGCCTGAGTGAGTGATCAGAGGCTGTGTTAAGGGTATAATGGAGAAACAGGCTGTGTGCAGACGGCAAACTGTGACAAAATCAATAACTATTTTTGTGTTCTATTTGAAAAAAAAAGTTGTAATACTCATAGACAGTTATTAGTGAGAGACGTGGTCTGAGAGTATTGCGAGATCTCAGTGTTTTCCCATGCCTCTGTATTCATGATAGGTAAAAATCCTCCCGTTGCTCCCGTTCTTTTTGCCCAAATAGTGACGCCCTCTCTACTTTCTGTCCTGGTTGGCCGGTCTAACCCTGCGCCTCTTAGCTTCAGGTGACGTCAGCACAAGCTTATTAGCCAACAAAACATGTTGTGGCTGATTGGCTATCTTGCCTCTGCTGACAGCAGAGTGTCTGCAAGCGACATCATCAGTTGACTCGAGCTCGAGCTGAGACGGTTTACTCCCCTTCAACTTTTCCTGCAATCATTTCATTTGGGTTGAAACTGGACTTAAAAGATCAAACGACAACAAGCAAATTAAAACACGAGCAAACACAGGGAGGGGACGCTGCCGCTGGGTTGCTATATAATTAGCTTATTAGCAGTAGTCACAAACTGCAGCTTTAATAATTGCTCATTGTTTAGATGAACTTCAATGACTGTCAAGTATTTTGGGAAAAAGCTTGAAAGATACAACAGTTGTGCTCCTCTGCTAAGTTTAACAGTGTTACACTGCTGTTTACTAGTAAAAGTAATGTCAGTGCAGTAAGAAGAGTAATTTCGAAACTGGCCATATTTGTGACTTATCTTGTATTGGATTTTTGGTCAAGTACACACATTTACCACATTTACCTATGTGTCAACTTGGCTGAGACATTATTTTCTCATGATCACTATTAAGGCTAACCTCAGAATGCATTGAAAAGCACAGATGTATGCAGAATTGTTTACACTTTTCTAGGTGAATCATTAACCCCGAACTCCCCGAAGAGCCACTGTGGGTCTCATGATCTCAGTGTTTCTCTAATCCTGGCTGCGGGCCTGGTTGTAAAATGTCTGGTGCTTAATCTGGAGCTGTCACAAATACAACATTCCCTCAGTAAATAAATCTAAGCGTGTGGGCCTGCAAACACAGTATTTTTGGGAAACAGAACAAGGTTTGAAGTGGAATTGAGGCGTCTGAAGACACTCCAATGTACCATGCTATTGCTAGCTGTGTCTCAGCTCTGTGTAGTGCTGATGACACAAATTAATGGTTCAAACCTTGTGGTTTAAGCCAGGAAAAAAAAAATTATTTATTCTGGTAGAAAAATAATATAAATATATAAGATTTTTTTTCTCAGCATATACAGTAGGCTATTGTTAATAAATTGTGCACAGTCTCACCAGGATGCGATGTTAAAGGATTGAAAAGGCATTTTTTATTTCAGCTCAGCTTAAAATCACAGAGACTATCAACCGTTCTGTATCAAGTAAAGCTGTTTGTCAGATTCATTCTCTGCCAGCGAAGCTCAACTTGAATTTGACAGAAGTAAAGCTCAGACGAGGCACATTTTATTCCTACACTGCGCTGAATTCACTCACTTGACTTAACTAAACAAATGTTTGGCTCAGAGTTTCTATGTACACAACAGCCAGTGGGGAATTTAATATTTTTAGAATTTCCACTGACTCTTAATGGGTCTCTACATGTTGCTGTCTGATTCATACGCAGAGAGAAGAGGATGCAGCACAACATGCTGTGGCTCAAAAGCATCAAATGTTCAAAACACAACACAAGATTGAACATGAAGCTTTACTGACAAGTGAATCCGTATTCAAATGATGAAGAAAGAGACCCAGATCTTCTGCACCACTCAAGGAAATCCACCCCTGAGAGCTCCTGGAACATTTCATTAAAGGGAAGTCATATAGCAAATTAAAGTGGATGCCTCCCACAATACAAGCTGAAAGCTCAGTTCACAGTGATTTCTTTAACTAAAATGTCAGATTAGGTCTGTGTCATGCTTTTGCGCGTATGTGTGTGAGTGTGTGCTTATGTGTGCTGAAAACAAAGTGCAGGAGCCAAGCAGTGTTTCCAAAGTGCATTGATTTTCCCTCCAGCCGGCTTCGTCTCCCTTTGACATTTCACAGACACTGTACAGCCTGGAGCCAATATACAGGATGATGAAAGCTGCGGTGGCCTGGTGACCTCTGAACCCTGTCTGATGTGTGTCTCAGCCAATCTTTACTTGTGACTGTGGCATTGTGGGATACTGTGATATGCTGATTTATCCCATCTCCCTTCTGCTGTGCCAAAATCTCATCTATTTTGCATTTGAATCTCAGCCGCATTTGATACAGAAATCTTGCTTAAGTGCAATTTACCGTACTAAAGTGTTGCATATAGGTGATTCTATATTATCCTCCAGTCTTTCTATACTATCTGCCTTTCTCTACTCTGTTCTGCTCTACTCAATCTCTGCTTTTCATCCGTCCTGCTCGCCTCCACCCCGCACTGCCCCGCTTTGCTCCTTCACGCTCTGTTCCCTGCCCTCTTCCCTCCGTACACCGCTCCCCTGTATTAGGCTCAGCTGTGGGATCTGAGGATGAGGACAGCAAAGCCCCAAAGACTGTTCTGAAATCACAGAGCGTGAACTTGAACAGAAAACACACATCATCCTCTCACAATACACACACACAAACACACACAACAGGCAGACCCTCCCTGACTTTGATAGAAAAAGTTGGAGATGATTTCATTTTGGATTGTGTGGGAAAATAACACAGTGATACTTGTTTGCTGAAGGGGTTTTGAATAAAATTCATTCAGAGAGAAAAAAAACACTTTCTGCAGCTGTTGAATGCGATTGCTCTGTGCAGTTTTGGACTCGTTCAATGAGATATTTCGCATAACGACTCTCACTTAATATCTACCTTGAAATTGCAAGAATGAAAAAGTGGTACCATTTCATTTAAACACTTCACTTTTAGAATTTGATTTTCCACTACTGGTGCTTTAAACCAAGCGCTCGGCAGGGCTCTCTTTTGCAGACACGCACAGAGTGACTTTGGTTACCCCTAACTTTTTTTTGCTCATTAAGCCCTATCATAGGGTTCATTTCGATCATACACAATAGCAAATAGCAATATTATGACAAATGGTGCATACCTGAGAGCTGGAGCTATGTGCTGATGTCACCACTAGCTCAAAAAAAGGAGGTACAGAGCAAGGTATTTAAAAAATTGTTTCTTATTTTCCATTAATTTTTGTTTTGAGTTGATTTTAATTTTTTGTTATATATTTGTCAGGGGTATGATTCAAAACGGTCAGGATAGGTAGTGTAGGCTAATAAAAACGTCCTGCTCCTGTTTCTTGTTTGGTTTGAATAAACTTACCTCTGGCTTTCATGCCGGTTCACTGCAGCAGAGTTGGCTGCTCATCTGCGGTTGACTAGTTGTCCGTTGTGCCACCTGATGACGTTGTTTCGGGGTCGGGGGGCTCTGTGTTCTTGTTGACTTTTGCAAAGTAAGCTAGCTTAGCATTTCTATATGCACTTTCTTAGATTTACTTATAGATTCACTGGGTTTTGCTCTTGAATATATTTTATATATTGAGGATATTTTCTAATTATCCTCTGCAAGGCGCTTGCTCTTGTCCATCAGTGCATCAAAGTAATCCCATATCGGACTTTTATTTTTATTTCAGTCAATGAAAATGTTTTTCTTATTCCAGTTTTTGCTGTGTTGTTTATTTATATTAACGTTGACAAACCTTGGCGCATGGGCACTCCAGCAATCCGTTGAAAAACACAATACATTTTAAAAGATGAGAAACTCATTTTTCAGTCAAGGTTGATGTTCCAACATCAAAACACAAAATTAAACAACAGCTTATAACCTGAAAACAACTGTTTGTTTCCTGAAGCAGCCGCATGGAAGGACACCACTAAACATTCAGCGAGTTTCTCGTCTTTGTAAACAAGCATTTATTGTGTTTTGTGACAGATTGTCAGAGAGCACATTCGCCTCCATTGTTTTCAGCTAGCGGTGTCATCAGTAATGAGCTCGCATTCTCAAGACTGCACCTTTCGACATAATAATGCTGTAGAATATCATAAATGAGCGTAAATATCCTTATTATAGGGCTTAATGTGCAAAAAAAAAAATCTTCTTGAAGGTGACATTTTTGGACTAATTAAGTGTTTCAACAACAAAATTTGGAGCTGACAGGATGATGGTGGAGGGAGCTACAGCGACAAACGGCAAGCATGAGACTGATCAGAGTAATTAATGGCAGTAAGAGTAAGGTTATGATGTTCCAGTTGGACATCTGCTCGAGTTGGTTCACTATAAACCAGACTGCAAACAGCTGATGCCAAATCAACCAACTGGGTAAAAGTGCCTGAAATAACTTTCATCTTGTACAGACAGTCTGATAATGAGACACCTTAACCTTTAACATTAGAGATCCTGGGATTCCCGATGGAGAGAAACTAGACAGAGTTTAATCATTTCTGAAAAAATAGCACACGCATTTTCACACACTAGCACACAAAAAAATAAGCCCTTGAGTCTGACAGTTCCTTTGTAAGTAAATGTGTTAAAGAAATATTCATTTTAAAAGAAAGAAATGTGCAGTTCCTCATGATATAATTGGACAATAAAGTATAAAAAGAAGTTAAATACCTTAGCTATTATACAGTTTCTTCTAGCTAAAATTAATATAATACCAGTACTGAATGTGTTAACTATACAAATGGAGGTTAAAAAGTAACAGAAGAATGTCTTTGCTCTCTTGAGCTTTTTTATATGAGAATTAATTCCACTAGAAAATTGAGTTGAGAGTAAGAAAAAAAAAGAAATGTGTAGCTAATTTAAACCATTTATTGCTGAAGTGATAATTGGATATAAAATCTAGGCAAATTGGGGTAACAATTACTTGAGCACACTGATGACAAATAGCTTAATTTTCATAGCTGAGGTGTAAAAAAAAAACCCAGTGACTTCTCCTGAGATTTAAGAAAACATTTCTGAGGAGTCGCTTGGAAACGAATGCGTTAAAGAATCCTTCACGGGCTTAGCTGATCTTCAGCTGTCTGTGCACTGTTGGTACTCACACTTACAGAAGAGCAGCGAGGCTGTCAGTAATGATTTAGACAACCATGCTCATCCGCGGGCCCCCTGCAGACGCTGCCCTCTCAGTGCTGGTGGGCCACACACACTCCCACCCACACAAATTATGAATCAAAAGCTTTGCTTCTGTACCGAACTGACAGCTCTCAGAGCTGCATGTTCGTGTTACAGTTACTGAATATTCTTTCATGTCCTTCAAACATGGAATTACCTTGAGTTTAACATGTAAATAAGAGTCAGCGGCTTTTCAACACTAAGGCTGTAATGAGATGTTTAGTTTCCAGGGGAATAGGGTCTTTATTATATGCCATATAAGGTCATTAACACTGTATGCCTCAGTGCATGATTATAAGCACACCTTGAGTCATATTACACCTTCTTTTTTCTTTTTGTGCAAAAAATAACTGTGCAAACAACAATCATCTTTATGTCTAAAATTCTGGTAACTCTTAAAGCATGCACCTATAATGCATCATGAACATGGTTATAATGCATTATAATGCCCCGAAAGGGCTGAATAATAACGTTAACGTTAACATGTTAAAGCACTCGCATTTGAGAAGCTTAAGGCATTAATGTTTTTTTTAATGCAAATTGATCACAGGGTGTGACTTTTTTTAAAGTCAGAATTTACTTTCCGTAGTGCACCTGTTTACCTCTGGCAGCCCTCTTACTGTTTTCTTTTTACCAACACCGGTCCAGAGGCCCTCTGGCACTGGCAGACTACAGCTAAGCAACCTGACGTGGGTAAACAAACTGAGGAACAGACAGATTGGTATTTGTTTTATCTCCCCAAAAATACACAATCAAATATTAGTATTTTAATCACAATTAATCATGATGAATCACAGAATTTAAAAGTGATTAATTCGATTAAATTTTTCAATCAATTGACAGCACTATTTATAATTCATTATAGAGTTAGGCTTTGTAAAAGTTGTTACCAAAACTTCTAATCTTATGTTTTGGTAAAGCAGTTGTTAAGGTTTCTAAGGTTTAGGCACACAACCCCCTTAGCCTACGCCTTGTTTCCATGTTGTATATGCAGCCAAAAGAGGCGAGTCAACCAAAAATCCAGTCATTCCTCTGAGAATCTCCATTATATCCAACATGCTTGCAAAACTGTCCCCTCCGTCATATTTTTGGTCTGGAATTTGCCTTGAGTACATTAAATCTTTTGCCGTGGATTCCAAAAACCGTATGATAATGTACTGGCTAAGCTAACAGGCTGCTAATTAGCTAAAAGGCTATTTCTTCCGATTCAGTTGCTTATGTTGGTTGTCATGTTTGTATACTTAAACAGAACTAGTTTATATAGTTCACACACACTCTAAATCTGAGTTGTTATTCTGTTAAAATATGGTTACATACAGTGAGACTGTCTTTTTCAGTTTGATTTGAAATAGTCAGATTTATCAGTTTGATATTAAATACAGGCTTAACAGGTGGTTCCTGTCCATTTGTAAAGAAATGCATTTCCCTGCATTGTAAACATTATCTGTATTTTTACGGATTGACAGACACCAGTCACAAGTGTAGGCTATGTAGAAATGAAGCGTTGGAGTTAAGAAAAAATTTATGACTATCAAAATACCTGTTTTGGCCACCACTATGTAGCAGTTCCCTTATCTATTTGGTATATTGATGGCAATGTCACTCACACGTAATCTGAATTTAGCCACTTTGATACATGTTGTACAATCGTTCATATGTTTCATTTGAGATGTACAAATTGGACGTATCAGTGGTCGTACAGAGACGTACAAAGCCAACATTTTATTCTGGCAGTAGGATTAAACTTCGATTTTCGGGACAAACCTTAAGGAGAGTTTATTTCATCCCGGACTGGATTTTTCTTTCTTTCTTTCTGCAAGAGGATTAATAGACACGACTTCCAGCACCAACTGATTGTTTCAATCAAAGCAAATTTCACCTCAGGACGAATAAGTGATAAATCCCTCAGAGAGACACATAAACTTTATCAAAAGAGCTGTTGAAAACATCACTGAATGCTTCATGCTTTCACAGCTGACACTGCAAACAGCAGAAGTTCAATTAAGATGCCATGAGCTCCCCTTACTGTGAAAAGAAAAGGAAAATATGCACTGAAGAGGTGGATTATGTTCTCTGAAAGCTGTAGTAATTTCTTTTGGCATATATCCCTGATTTCTGACTTACTTCGTCCAGTCTTGGCATCACATCCATCCATGGCAAACCCAATTTGCTGCGCTTATTCCTCCCAACCTTGCTTCCTTTCTTGTCCTCTTTCTTCAGCCTCTGCACAGTGTGCAGGGAGGGAAGTGAGCGGGTCTGCTTACTTTGATGTGTTCTTAAGAAAGAAATCTGCCTCTCGTAAGCACCCAGTCTTTTTCATCCAGACTGATCGGGCGAAGCATCGGAGAGTGTGGCACCTTAATACTGGTGTCCCCACTGGGAGGTTGCTATGATGGGGTGCTACTCATGATACACTGATACCCGACAGCAAACACAAGACTGTGAGTGCGAACAGTTCAGTCACACTTTATTCTTAAGGTCAGGAGATTGTCGCCTAACATCATTTGGAGTAAGTCTTCCTATTAAATCTACAATGACTATTTATATTCTAGGGGTTTTTCACCTTCATGTGTTCTCCTCACTGCATACTGTGACAGAGATCGTATCAAAGTAATATTTTTACAACTGTGTGTGGCAGAATGCAAACAAACAGACCTTGTAGAGAGATCTCATTTGTGCACGCACAAACACTCTCATGTCTATTGAAACAAATGTGAAAATACGATTGATAAGCAACAGCGGCAACCCTAAAACAACAAATGAGATAAATTCATCATTAGATGCAGCCTTTTGTCTTAATGGAAATAGCGAGCACCAGACAAAGCAAAGGCTGAGCTGATCGGCATAAGTGTCTTCTGTAAGCCTGTCTTCTTCCACTTGCTGCGTAAAACAGGCAGCTGACAGCAGAAAAACAGAGGCAGCCCTGGAACTCAACCACAATCTCTGACCAAACCTGAAACCAAACAAGGTAAAGAAACACATTATTGCACCATTTACATTTATGTCCTCATGTTTGGTTTTTGGTAATATTATGAATTTTAAATTTGTCTGGGAGTATGCGCTATTTAAGCAGAGCATCAGTGGATGTGATCAGAGCAGGGCCGGTCCCAGCCTTTATGGGACAATAGGTAGATTTGGAGGCCCCCACCCTTACTGATACTAGTGACTACTACAAATGTGTCGTCTGTGCACCCACTCTGAATTAATTAATCTATTTTATTAGCAGTTATTACAAATACATTTGTTAAACTATCAGTGATGTAATTAGTTTTTCATCCACAAGGGGAATATGATTGAAGAGTGGACATGAAATATCACAGTTTTGCAAACTTGCGGAGCAGGCAATCTCCCAATTACTATTTGGCAAAGTCAGCAGCTTCCCCTGATTCTGTACAGTTCTAACTGTGTTGCTTACATCACACCAACGTCAGCCTGGCATGTTTTTACCTGTCTATGGTTTTCAATCTTAAATGGCAGCAAATTCAGTTTAAGGGTGTTGATTTTTAGCCTGGTAAACAAGACCTATGCTTTGCTTCGCGAATAAATTCACTTCATGAAAAGGGTTTGTCCACACTGGGGATTCTTTGCAGAATTTGAATCCTAGCAGGTGTGGTATTGGGTTCAGTGTAAAACTATTGGAGCGTCCTTAAACCAATCAGCGCTGACACTGACTGTATGACGTATGCTGTGGGTCCGGCTCTTCAGTCAAGCAGACAGATGGGCAGGAAGGTTAACGTCCGATCTGTTCAATAATCACATAAATGCTGTTGTATTGCGTTGTGATAGAGTGTCTGACCCTCCATGCATCACAGAATAAGACAGTTAGACTTTTTTCTGTTTGAAATAAAATTAATTTATCACCTAGTAGATGCAGCTACAGGCCACAGCTAACCGCTAACAGCAGAAGCCCCGGCCTCTTGCTCCCCTGAGACAGCAGGTCAAACATTTGTAGCCTACAGACAGACAGCTAACGTTAGTTTTCCACGAGTAATCATATCATATATATATCATAAATACTAGCATAGATATTGTTATATTGTGTTGTGATATTGGCTATTTTTGTCAGTATTAGTGCTTTTTTTTTACAGCTTTTTTCTAACATGTTGTGTCGTACCTGAGTGTGAGTCTCACGTTGCATCACACAGATCAATAAAAAGAGACTTCTAGTAGAGGCTCCTGTTCTTCCCAAGGTGTAGTAATCACAAAGAAACTGTACATTTCATGTCCCCAGGGTTTCTATCCGTCTGATCGGAACATTTCCTGAATTTAGTATTCCATAGTTTTCAACAACGAGGGGTTTTTGTAGCCTGGTAAACCAAAGCGGAAGGCCTCTGCCATGACTGAACTACTGTGAACAAGCGTTTTACTTCTACACACTGAACTTAACCACTCCCACTAGTTGCTGATTGGTCCGACCAAAAATTTGTCTCTGCAATTTTAAAGACGGCCCTCATTACCAGACTGATTCTCAGTGAAAAACTGAGCTGAGGAGGGAGGACGTAGCCAAGCTGGTTGATTTTCACTTTAATATTCAGAGCATTACAGTGCAAAGTGGCATATTGAATGTGGTGTAGGTCTTTTGTATGATGCCATATCATTGACATATTAAAATGACTATATCATCAAACCAAAAAAAATTAAAGATTAATAAAAATGAGATGTTCTTGGGGGGCCCCTGCTAAGCAAAGGCTTATTTTGCTTATGCTGTGGGCCGGCTCCGATCAAAGCTTGAGCTGGGTCCTACATCATTTCCTGATCTCAAGTTCCTGTCTTGAGGGATTCTGCATCAAAATGAAACTTTATGCCTTCCAGTAATTCAACAGATATCAACATGGCACACACCCTTAAATCATTTTGGGTTCATTTACATTATCACACAGCAAACCTGAAACAACTGAACAGTGTAATGCAAATACTGGACATCTTGAACAGAGAGAGGAAGGAACGATCGGGGTCTGACTGCTCATTTTCTCTGAGCAGGTTGATCCGGCCATGAGTGTTTACTTTGTGAGAATAGTAACTTTCCAGTACATATGCTTTTTATTCATTCCCTTTCCTGCATCAAATGAAAGTTTCATTTAATTTTCTTCCATCCTACCTGTCCATCACACCTTGAAACAACTTTAAATTTAAAAAAAAAAAAATAAAGCACTGCTCTGATTATGATGAATGATTTTGATCTCAGGTTTTGATGCACATGCAGCTCAGTGGAGTCCCGACTTAATAAAACAAACGACCAATTTACTCCTTTTGAAAACATTCATTATAAGCTAAATCAGTTTAATCGCTTAGATAACATGTCTTTAATTGATGCATAATTAAATCAGTTAATTAGTTTCTTTTTTGATAGGAGAAGATATATATAAACGACACATTGTCAAACTGGATACACACTGACTTTTTTGTTCAAATTAAGTTAAAAATTACAAATTAATGTTTGTGTTTATTAGTTTTATCTTTAGAATCAAGATATTATTCAGAATAAAGGAACCATACAATCCAAAGGGTTTGTTTTGAGATATTTTTGATAAAAGAAAATATATTTGAACAAAAAACTGGTTTGTCCATCTGTACGCTCGGCACGCACGGCACTCTGCAGGGCATTAAAGGTGTGTCGCCAATAGCAGATGTGTGTGAAGTGTCGACTGTGCAACAGTAGAGCTGCAAGGCAATATGTGGCCTCATGAAATATACAGCATAAAGACATCTATGTCAGCCAGCAAGCGAGTCAGTCGGCCAACTACCAACACATCTAGAGCTTATCAACCAGCAGCCAAGTCAGTCAGCCAGTGAACAAGCAGGAACAGGCAGTCAGCTACCCGCCAGATCTCCCTGCAGACACACATGTGGTCTGTAAGTCTGCTGAGTGGTCAATCACCACAAACCCAGTCAGTCACTGCGTAAGCCACCAGCCAGTAACTCAAGGTCAGCCAGCCAAGCAGCCTGAAAGAGCCAGCAGGTCCAAATGTAATAATCCCACTTGCTCTAATCACAGATGGTGAGCTCTCAGCAGAATATATCAGTCCTGACCTCTGCACTGCTGCTCCATGAGGTGTGTGTGTGTATGTGTGTGTGTGTGTGTGTGTGTGTGTGTGTGTGTGTGTGTGTGCAAATAATCTCTCAACACTCAACAGCACACAGACTCCCTGATATACAAACACATATCTGCAGGTAACAGGCGGAGAGAAAACAAAAGTACTTCCTGGACTTTTAGCCGAGTGTGTTCCTTTACTTACTTGTTGAAATTAATCAGCAAAAACAGCAGAGCTATGATCATATTTAAATAAAACATCACATTACACTGATGATGGATGTTAAATGGCAAACTGGAGAAATTTTGCCCATTCCATTTAAATAAGAGAAGGTTTAATTACAATATGAGTGATTTACTCCATCCCAGGCCACTAGAGGTCAGTAGCGAGTCGAGTTGACGCCTGCAGTGAATTAAACAGGACTGCTGCGCTTTGGTAGCCTACAGAGAGCTTTGTCTGAGGAGGCACCACTTTGACCTTCTCAAAGATAACAGATCACTAAAGAAATGATTGTGCACTGTGGCTGCAAAGACATTCAGAAATCCTATCACTTTAACATCTGATGCAAATTTGCTTTATATGCATCATGCACACGTAAGCCAAAAGAATAACGTCAGTTGTTTTCCACAAACATTCACATGTGATTTTTCCAGTCAGGCCGTAGCTGTCTGCAGAGTAGAGCTGCAACTCCATTGAAAAAGTACATGTGCATGCCCATCACAGGGAGGAGAGACAAGAGAGGAGTTCCTTGGGCTCCACCAGCCTCAGCTGAATAGACTCCTCCAGCTCACAAAGGAGGGCTTGTCTGCTAAGGTGCTTTGAAAGCGCTCAGGTCGTTGATATGCAAGGCGACGGGGCAGCCCCGCAGCTCGCCTGCTTTAGAGTTAATTAAGCTGCAGACCCAGTTGGCAGGATGCCCCCCCCCCCCACCACACCCGCACGCACACACACACACACACTTCTCCCCCCGTGTCATCTCTCTCTGCACGGCTGAGCTCTGACACTGGCATTCCTACAGGCTGAACCCCTCCAACCATCTCACCCGCATTTTATAAAGGGCGCACATCTAACTCACACATAGCCTCTTATTGCAGCACTGAATCATCAAAAATGAAGCTTTCTAAGAATCACTATCTCTGTTCCTTCTCCTCGTCTGTGTCATGAACTCTTCCTCAAGAGGTTTGCATCTGCCACCCAAACCCCTTCATTCTGTTGCACTACATCAGCTACAAGGAATATCTTCATGTCTCTCTCTTTTGTTCAACCCCTTCCACGTCTGTAATGTCACTGAGCATCTTGACAATCTATCGCCTTTGTCTTTATTGCTTCTCCTTTCCGCTTTTGCTGCTGTCACACGCACTTACAGCTCTCTTCGTGCTGTTTCATCCACATACTGTAGCCGTGCAGGCAAAGAGGGCAGGCTCAATCAAACAGAGGACAGACTCCCCAGCGGCCTGCCATGGCTCTAATTGTGGATTCATCACAGATGGAGCAGATCAATACGGTACTCTTGACTCCACGCAACGCAGAATGATCTGAAGTTTGTCCTATCGGAATTTCTTTCACCGAGGGGGATTAGACACTTCCATTTGTGTTTGAAGATGCTGAGACCCTGCCCTGAGCCACATTTAGGGTGAGAGAAAATGGGAGAGAGCTGGAGGGGGAAAACCTCACCCCCTTTTTTTTTTTTTGCTGCTTCTCTGCTAATGACTCTCCTCTGCCTTTGTAGTTGGAGGGACACACACATGCACACACACACACACCTACGGAGGCGGCCGTGTCCTCCATTTTAATGTGACCTTGGTGCTCCTGGAGAGAGCTGGCTATGAACTGGCGAGCTGGTGAGAGAAGTCCTCGCCATTAAACCTGTGGGGGTTACTGTAACACTCAGCTCTCCGTCACTGCTCTCTGCAACTGGAACTCTGTAATAGTAGCTCTCTGGCTAATGTACCACTGGGTATTCAGGCAACACAGAGGGTGGCAGTGGGTTATAAACGGAGTGATCCCACACAACAAAAAAATTTCTAACTGAACAGGTCATTCAGCCTGTAATGATTTTGAAAATCTTATTATTCTGCTCAATGTAATGACATGGTGTAAATTTGCCTTTTGTTGGTTGCAGATTTGCCTGGAATTGCTTTTAAAAATATCTCACTGTGGTGTAAAGATGATGTTGCTTGATTGGCATTGGAAACAATTTCAGTCAAATGAGACTGTTTTGTTGTCGTCCGTCACTAATATTTTGTTTGGTTTGATGCTCATAAAGAAGAAGGGCAATTTAAGGATAATAGATGTTGCCCTTTTGTTCCTCACACAAAATTCCTGCATTCCTTAAGCACCATTTGAACTGTATTTTTCACAGGATCAGCCAAATTGAATCATCTTTCATAAAGGCCAGATGGATGGGTGATATTTTCTTTCCCTGAGTGATAGACTCAGAAATTGTAGAGGGGCCGCAGTAACACCTTCTCAGTCTGTCACAGCCACAAATTTCCCTGCCATCACACAGTGAGAGGGCTCCACTGCTGTGTTTTGCCAAAACCACTGCCAACACAACTCCTCTATTCATTGCCTTTTCTTCAGTTTGTTCTAGACTCAAGGTCATAGCTGCTTATTTAGATTCTCTATTTGTATATGTTTGTGTGGGGACTTGTTGGAAAGACAAAAGCAAACAGCCTCCAGGTGGGTTCAGACGCAGGTTTTGACGCTGATGGAACCCATGTTAAGAAACACTGAATTTATTTAGGCTGTGTTTGTATGAAAATTTACTGACATGTAAGTATCAAGAGGACATAAAGTTGGGGGGGTCAGGTTTATCCAGGGTCTTAACATCAGACACCCTCATGTTGGGCAACGATGCTGAGTGATCGGTCCCAGCTTTTGTGTAGCTCCTCTTCACCTGACAGGAAGCCTATCAGTGGTTTCCAATCGATTCCTAAATGCAGTTGTTCTTTGGATCCTTGGACCTGATGTAGAGATTGGCCCATGAGGGCCCCACAGCCCACTTCAACCACCTCACAATGGACCGGCCAGCCATACCTGCACCAAGTGACCAGATCTACATACCTTTGTTCATTTCCTGTGCCTCCTCCCTCAGATCTTCTCAAGGTAAATTCAACTCAGCTGCGATAGTTTCCAGGAACCTTCCTATGACCCGCCAGTCTCTTGATGTTGTGGGCAGCATGCATAGAGAGGACCTCATGCCACAGTGCCGTCAGGATGTGTGCGATACAAAATATTATCCTAGTTCATCCTAAAGGCATTTTCAGACCAAACAGTTCTAGGAACTATTTGGGAGGAAGTGTCCACTGAGTTCCTTTTGGGAACTAGACATCTTTATGGGCTTTTTTCGGTTGGTATTCACACCACCAGTAGGAACCTCCTACTTAAGCTATGTAAACTAGCCAGCAGTTGGTATACTAATGACACTTCTATGCAACTTACAATGTAATTTTTGACCAACTTGCAACAACAACACCAAATCAAAAGGCTACTGCATTACCGCTCTACACTTTTGTCTAGTATGGGCGATAATGTACTGCATCTCTGTCAAATTTTGAAGGGATTTCAACATCAAGGGATGAAAAAAGAAAAAGATTAAATAAAAATCAAACTGCAATGGCAGTGTATTCAAAAAACGCATTTTGAATGGGAGTCAATGGCACAAAAAAGGCCTTAAGATCACAGATTGACTTATTTTGTTTACACAGTGTATTGAAGACTAAAAAAAAAAAATTCAAATACCAAAATCCACCCCAAATTACACAGCCTTGCCAAATTTTATGCCATTTGCATCAGCACAGCCAAAGTTATCCGCAAAGAAAGAGTCCAGACGCTCAAAAAATGTCTAGGGACCCAGGAGGGTTTAACAACAAAATTAGAAAATGATAAGAAAACATGAGCAGAAAAACTTTGACTAGCTAATCATTTAAAGAAAACAAGAGAGCATCAGACATGAACAAAAAACTGCAGGAGAAAAGAAAGATGATGGGGCGTTCTGGTGACCTTGGGGTCAAGGCACTGACCATGAACGAAAACATCACAAGTTCACTGACCGTTGTTGCATGTCATTTCCATTTCTGTCCTTTTCGGATTCATCTCTCCACTGTCAACTTTGTGATAGAGGAAATGAGAAAATCCTCCAAAATACTCAAAAGAGAAAAATTAGTAGATCTAAAGCAGAAAGAAGAAGAGAATTCAGAGGAGTCCTGATTCTATGTATAGTGATGCATGTCACTTGTCAGTAAGGTGGATAATAACAGGTAAAAAACTAACTGTAGTTTTTGCATGTGAGCATGTATTTACGTGTGTTTACAATTGTGCATCTTATAAATTGTGAAGTCCCAACTTGCTGTAGCTAATTTAGTTGAAAATGCATTAAAAATAATTGTAATGGCAGACAATTACATGTATATGATTTATCATGTTCTTTATATTTTTAGATTTTACATATTTGCAAAAATACAAATGATTGGAGAAACCGTAGGGAAAAAAAAATACAACTGAAGTAAATTCATTGAATATTAAAGCAATATTCACAGCAAAATATTTTTTAAGTATCAATTACTCACCCTTAGATGTCTCGAGTTTAGGAATATATTTTCCTCAGTCCAGCGTAATGTCCTGGTAAAGGCTTTTTCCAAGAAAGGCAAGCAACTTACTCAAGCTGCTTTTATTGGCATTTTATGGAGATACAGATTCGAAACTCAACACCATCTAAAAATGTCAATTCAAAAATCTTAACAGCTTCATGTGATATAGGCTAATCCAAGTCTTTTTTATCCTGTCATCACCTCAGTACTTCCCAAACGCAGTTATTTCAGCTGAAAAGCAAAAAAAAAAATAAATAAAAATCCAACCATATTCTTTCTTTTGAAAGATATTTAAGCTTTTGTGATTTTTGGATTGACGGTTTTAGATGGTTTTGATGTTTTGAAATTAAAGATAAAGTAAGTGGCTCACATTTTTGGAAAAAATCTGTTTACCGTGGAAGAATGCTAGATAGAAAAA
>JAQLOL010000023.1:2951692-2965269 GCA_029783665.1 Naso thynnoides
CCCCTGTATGTGTGTGTGTGTGTGTGTGTGTGTGTCTGTGTGTGTGTGTGTGTGTGTGTGTGTGTGTGTGAAGGGGGGGAAGCGGTGGGTTACTTTTTGATGCACACCATGTTTTGACACCTTAGCAGAAGCTGCTGACTCCCTCGCAGGGCTTCACCCTTTGTGAACAAAGAGAAATCCTGATGATTACAGAGGCTGCAAAGACAAGCAGCTCCTCCTCTTTAGCACATTTATTGAACAAACAGATGCACAAATGGATTCGCATGTGCATGCAAGGGTGAAGGTGGAATTTTACACAAGCAGTGAACACTTTTTCCAACAGCTTTAAAAGATAATCTTGTGTAATTTGATTTTGTCTTGAAGTGAGATAAAAATAGATATTATAATGACATAAGCTTAGAATAAGTAACATGTAGGCCTCAGGTCTCTTCCTGTCTCCTCACAATTGCGCTGGAACAACAATACTGCACATGCAAACTAACGGGAATAATTAGGGAAGGCTCTCAAGGTTCTCCTATTATTCTAAAAAGATTATTTGAATATCAGCCCGCTGGTTGTATGAAGCATGTCTGACACCTTAAAACAGAACTCAGAATGTTTGTCCGCTATGCTGTAACAACCCTATCTCCTACAATTAGCAATTCATGTTTAATAGCAACTTTCGGTGCCGATGCAAAAACTACTGTGGAAGCTGATTTCTGTTGATATTACAGCCTATCCAATTTAATTCTTATTATTTAAACTTGAATTATATTTGATCTCAAGACAACTAGTTTAGTAGCTACAGTACATTTACTGCATGCACTCAACTACAGCTATTCAAATATTCAAGAATATGTAATACAGAATTTTGCGCAATTTATATTAAAAATTGTGTCTCATACACTCTGCAAGAATTCTTAGTAAGAACAGAACTGGTTTCCTTACGATATATTTTGCTAAGACAATGTTACATTGCCATGTCATTGTTCCGACACCCAATTATTCCAACCACTCAATCGTCTGACAAATGCACAATTGGTCCGACATTCCATGGTTCAACAGCCCGTTATTCTGACAACGCAAAACCCACTGCTCAGACGCTGCATTTGTCCGACAATACACTCATCAGTCTTAGCTCCATTCTAGATCCGGGTCTTGCTTGGCGACGGTCGTCCCTCTTTGGAGCTGAGAGTCGATTTACATGCCCTGTGCCTCGTCTGTACCCGCTGCATGAAACAACCTGAGTGTTACATCCTATCCCTGTAATTTCCCAACCTTAACTATGGCGGAAAAGTAAATCACAAAAATCATAGACTCTCATGATATAAAATAAATTAATTAAAAGGAATGGGAACATGAAAGACAGTGAATGAAATGGAATGAGATGTCCGTGAGTGAAAGAGATGTGATGAAGCGATGGGACATCAGAGCTATGGGTTTTTGTTGTCACAATAATGGGCTGTTGGACCACTGGGATGTCTACCCAATGGGCATTTGTCGGATTATTGAGTGGTCGGAATACTGGGGTGTCAGAACACTGGGCAGTCTGAAATGTACCTACATGTGCCATAGGAGTGAAGTTGATGGATAGGCCGAACTACGGCTCTTGCTGTTAAGTAGAATAAAAGCTGAAGTCTGATTTGGAGAAATTTAAGAAACCATTTCAAATTGCAAGTTAATTGTTTGTCTGCTAGCACATTTCATTGTTTTGTAAATATTAAAAAGGAATCAGTAGCCATAATGTTGTTTTAACTGTAGCTAACTGTCTTTTGTTTAGTATTGATTGGCTCTTAAGGTTAGGGTTAGGGTCACCTGCATATAATTCCATCATTTACATTGAAGAAAAGCATTTAAAGTAGAACTGAAAAGTCAGAACAGGTAAAAGGTAAATAGCTCACTGAGCCTTTTAGAGGGCCAACTCTAAAGCTAACTTTGGCAAGCTGATGATAGCCTAATTTTATGCATAATGGTAGGTCTTTCTTGTCATGTTCTGCCTCCCCACATATTCTTTCTAAGATTATCATTGGCAGAGTGATAAACTGCAGTTGTTATAGTTGTTATTATTTACCCATATTTAAACTAACTGTTCTTTGTAGTAATATTCCAGTTTGCTGAGTTAGCTTGGTGGCTATAATGATAATTAGCTAGCACCAAAAAAGTACAGTGAAAATTTTATTGATATTACTACCAAAACCTTTTTATATGCACATCTTTACACATGAAGATGAATATCCAGTATGGTATGACGACTGAATTTTTAAGTGTTAGTGAGTGACACCTCCTTATTGCCACTGGAGAGCACTTCCAAGACTCCTAACTAACTGTTGTCCCCATCAATGAAACCCTCCTGCAGAGTAGTGAACAAAAAATAAAACAGCAATCAGTCGATTTAGATTTGCAGGGGAATATCTCTGCAGAGACCCACTGCTGATTTCAATAAGTAGCCTAACTCAGCTGTGATTTATAGACTTAATCTCCCACAGGCAGCGTGTACAGCTAGCTCTAATGAAACACATTGGTTTGGATGTGATCTAAGGAGTCAGATAGCTGTGCCATGTGGAAAAGAACATATGGATCACTGAGCTCCTCTCCAACATTCCTGAACAATCTGGACAGGACATTGAGCGTTTTATCACCACCAAGGACTCAGCGGTTACACTGCGGAGGCATCCCAGTGGGATAAGCATCCTATCTGTCCTCAGGAAAAACAGGAAAAGACCTCTAGCACATTGCTACCGTGAAGCCGTGTTTTGTAACTGTATGATTAGTTTGTAACTCTTTCTCATAGTTTGCAGTGGATTATAATATCCAGTTTAAACCCTTGTGGTTTGTTCTGCCAAAAACCCCACTGCATAACTGCAATGAATTTCAGTGACACTTTTTAGTAACTCTGTTACCTAATGACATTTAAAAACAGCATTACATTTTAGACAACATTTGTCAAATTTTTCTATTATAGGGATTCAATGTGAAGAGGACACATGTGGCATACTGTCCAAAAACCAAAGACTGTAAAACAGAAAATACAGTCACATAAGGTTTTCAGTCCCTGCAAGCAAGGCTTGGACCCATTTTCTTTCCATACAGTTTCAGTTACACTTGCAGAAAAACATAATTTAGAAGGTTTTAAAGCCTAACCCTGCCTATCCCATTTCATTTTTTAGCATGGGGTTAGGCTTCAAGAATTATAAACCAGAAAAAAAAGATTACCCAACCATTTTTGTGCAGACTCCAGCAGGTGTCACTCTAACTTGTTTGTCTCCAATACACACAAGTGCTGCAGCCACCAACCAAACCTGGCCGGGGCTGTCTGGGACTGCAAGAGGTGGGGTCAATCAATCAGTCATTCAGTCACTGCTTTGCCTTCACTGCAGGAGGGTTCACCCGGGGTTCAATCCTGCCCAACACAAGAGTGTGAAACCCAGACTGCCTGCCACACTCTGCTGAACCCCCGGCCTCAAGGGGGAGGAAATATTTTCTCATCGCTGCTGAAAAAAAAAGCCTCTGGCTCTGCGTTTGTGTGCGTGTACTAAACTGCTTCAGCTGAGCATTTAAGCCACTTCAAGATAACGATCATTAACGCTCTTTGGCAGCTTTGGTGCGTAGACCATGAGAGCATTCATCTCAAGGAAATGCAAGGGGAGACGCATTCTTTCTGTGAAAACGAGGGGAGGTTTTTGATTTCCCAGGGCATGCACGGCTTGTGGTGTTCAGAGTGTCAGACAGGAAAGAAACAGCCAGGCCTACAGTGCTTGAGAAATCACACTGACAGGCTGTGTTTCAAGGACATAACCTTTCGCTCGTTTTACTGCAGAGTGAAGTTAAAAGTTTGGGCGTAATACTCTATTTGTCTCTAGACTTTGATGGCCCCGGACCCTTTCATTTTTAATCTTAAGGGCACAGCTACTTTCATGTGCAGTGGTTTTCATGCATTACAAGCTCATATATGCATCTTCAGTGTTTTTTAGTATATAAATCATCATTTATATTGATAGCAGCTTACATAACTTCCACAGCTGCAGCTTCACAAACAGAAAGGAATTTACTGTTCTGGACACAGTTTCTCTTTCCTTCTCTGTCTCTCTGTGCATGCATACTGTATGTGCGCCTGCGCTTGTGTGCAGATATGGCTATGTGTATATGCATAGGCACAAACAATAATAACAAAGGCAAAGGAAAATAAAGTGCCAGTTTCAATGAAAGCATAAGTTGGTTAAAAGCACTCACACTGTTCACAGCTTCTTGCCAACTGAGCGAAAGTGCTACAACATCTTAAATAATGTTCAACCCACAACAGAGGAGCTGAAACCTGGTGTGTCTCTTTAAGGTGCATAATGGCAGACACTTTGCTCGCATAGCCTGTAAGCTTTGTTGCACTAAGCAGTGCTCAGCTATAATGAAAGAGCAAAGCGGGGGCTGCACTGGCTTTTTCCCTTTTTGTTGGTTTCGTGATCAATCGTGCAAAGCTGGGTTACATGCTAATTCTGGCTACTGTTTGCAGAAACCTGGCAAACTCTGTAACGACATTTCTCTAAAGCAGTGATGTTGGTTTTGGTCAGTGCATACTGATTACACAACAACTTAAAACCCAGAATTCCCCTGAAGGTGTTGTCTGACAGATGACAAATAGGTGTTTTAGCTGGATGGAGTTACCGAGGCTGTGATAGGGCAGTAAGGTGGTGATGTGATGTACAAAACCTTTGGGTCCCATCTAACAGCTGACAGATGAGCTCCTCCTGAAGTTATAATGTAGCTACAGCCACACTGTGAGTGGCACTCCCCATGATGAGTTAAGTGGACTTTTTGCAAACAGCAAGTGGAATGCGCCGTTATTTTTAGCAGATATCAGTTCTTATGGAATCACTTTGTGTTTTTTTTTTCATCAATCAATTAAAATTTCAACTCTCTACTCACATGTACAGTACGTCTGTATGTGCTTTGGCTGATTGGAACATGTCTGTTAACACTCCTACTGTTGGTCACACAGAGAGCGCTCTACTTGTTGAGTTCCACTGTGATGCTTTGGTTATGTAATTGAGTATGACTTCAACTCATGTCCATAGCATTTTTCTTGTTGTGTAATGTAGTCAGTATAGGAGAAAACATCTGGTGGAGTCTGCTCATACACACACAGTAGTTTCACTTGTACAGAAAAACATGACCCTTTAAAGCTGCAGTAGGCAACTTTGGGGTAAGCATCAGTAACATTTTTGTGTTCTATTTGGAAAAAATGTCATGATATCCATAGACAGCTATTAGTAAGTCTGAGAGTATCACATGATCTGTGTTTTCCCATGCCTCTGTAGTCAGGACTGGTAAAAATCCTATCGTTCTATTTGCCCAATCAGTGATGCTCTCTGTACTCTGTGTCCTGGTTGGCTGGTCTATGCTGCGCTTCTTAGAGACAGGGGACAACAGTACGAGCAGATTAGCTTTTCATGCTTCTGACTGGAGTGTTTGCAGTGGCATCGTCAGTCGAGCTCAAGCTCGAGCAGAGACGGACCAGTTTACTCCATTGCAACTTTCCCCGCAACATCTTAATTCAAACTGGACTTAAAAGACAGGGTGACATCAAACAAAACAAAACAGGAGTCATAGCAAAAACAGGGCGGGGTTGCAGTGGAGTTGTTTCCTAACGACTCTCATGCTACCGCTAACATTAGCTTGTTAGCTCATTAGCTTGTTAGCTCATTAGCAAAAGTTATCAACTGCAGCTTTAACTAAAGATCTGTAGGCCTACCTGTTGAATGTATGTTTTAATTCTGTGCAATTTGTGTTTACATGAGCAATTTGTACCAAACTGTAAAATATATTAATAACTTCTGGTGGTTGACACTGGTCTTTGATAGCCATGTTCTGGTATCTTGCTGGTCAAACTGGTGGCCTATCAACCAACCGCCATAACACCTACCAAAGGCAGGTCAGCTTACCATTATCAGCAATGTCCGCTCATAAAACTACTACATTTTGACAAACTAATAAAAGTTAAAAGCACTTTGTCTGGCCTCTTAGGATCAGCTCACTGATGCTGGGAAAACTTAATCAGCAAGCTCGAGGTTGCACACATTTACTCACCTGCAGAAAGAAACAGAAAGATGAGGAAGAGCTTGACTGACATGAACAACCCACTGGCCTCAACATTTAGAGATTGATTTCAGCCTCACTTGTGGAAGAAACTCCCCTTAGTGGCAAACTACCAGCACTTGATCAAGGCCTTTAGAAACAGAGAAGACAGAGAAAGGTGATTGGGAAAACTTTGCTGCATTCACATCAATGACACTCTATGTAACTGCAGATAGGTGTCTAGTATCTGGTATCTAGATGGAGAAGAGGAAAAACAGGCTATAAAGCAAAACAGATCATATGACAGAGAAAACAACAAGAGCTGTTTATACTTGATATGTCAGCGTTTTGAAGGATGACTGTAATGACTAGGTGATGATTCAGCAGGTTTATGTGATGTGTATTAGTATAAGCAACTTCTTGCAACTGGAACTAAAGACAGCTACTTTCTTCCAGTGGAGGCTACGTCTCTTTAGACTGTGCAACAGGGCTGATTTGTCTCATGCAGATGAGTTGGGCAGTTTCCAAGGCAACCTGTCAATTATTTGTTCCAGCAGCTTTGTCTAAGGACTGGTAGAGCTCTCACCCTTCCCCTCCGACTGTGACCCAGGAGGCCATGTCCGTCCCATTCTCAGTTACACTGTGTCAATGATAAACCTCTCAGGAACATCCAAAGAACATGACAGGCTGAGTAGCACCGGGAACATGCAGTGCTAAACGAGCACAGTCAGAAACAAGACAGGACTTCACAACACAGAATAAGCATTTAGAGAAACATATCGCTGAACACTCATAAAATAAATGTCAAGAAGGAAAGAAGGTGAATCAATTTTGTGTGCTCTATTTTTTTTAAAAGCATGACAATTTGTTTGATTGTTGAACTGCATTCATTGGTGCATGTGAAGCATGTGGGATAGCCACAAGAAGCTGTGGGACATAATTTATGCAGCTTGTTTGTTGTTAAAGTAATGCCGCAGCTCGATCTAAAAGGTGTCAGTGTCAAACAATCTGTCGGACAAATCTAAGTACTGTTTACTCGGTGCCAGATAAACCACCAGTTCTCACAGGCAGGAAAAACATCAGACTTGTACATACCAACATAAACCACAAAAGAGCGTTTGCACAACAGAAAACAGCTTTCTCTTTGGAGAGCTGTCATTGATAAAACAACTTAGAGAGGCCTGTTTCTGTTAGCAGTTTAGAGTTTTATTTCCTCTTTTTAAAAATATTAGGAAGACCAAACTGAAAGCATGCATTTATAAAGCAGTATGAGCATACTTATAATAAGTTATAAAGTGCCTATAGTGCTGTATAATCACAGTGATAAGCAGGGTTAGGGTTAACCCTAAGCCTGCTAATAACCACCTTTAATAACCACCTTTAATGTAATAATAACCTTTGTTGTAATACAGTGTTATATGTGTTGTGTATGTGTATGTGTTTTATATGTTCATAATTGGTTACAATGCATTATAGATAGTGTTGTATAGTAATGAAGTAGAAATACATCTTCACTTAAGTACTTGTTTTTTCTATATCTGTACTTTACTATTTCTATTATAGACTTTTATCTATAGACTTTTACTTTACTATGGTTTCCAAAGAAAATGGGTACCTTTACTCCATTACATTTCCAATAAGCATCTTAGTTACTGATCACTAAATAAAAACAGGAAATAAATTTGGTAGGCTACTAGCCAATGATTTGTTTGTTTTGTTTTGTTTTGTTTTGATACAGCCAATAATGTTGGATCACAGCTTGAGCTAAAGTTTTGCCTACTGTGTTCAAATCAGGCCTTCGGGGAGTTTAGAATGTTCAGAAAACTTTCTGAAAGTACTTCTTTTTTATCCCTTCATCTGTATTTTGTTTTACAACTGGGATAATCTGTCCATAAATAGACCAGAGGCTACAAAAATGAAGAATAAACAATTTGTAAAAAGTCAAACTAGACTGCTTGTTGAATGTTCTTTTTAGTTGTACTTTAATTTTGATACTTCAATACAGTAAACCAGCTACTTTAAGACTTTTACTAAGTAATATTCCAACTGGCAACTTTCACTTTTACCAAAGTCATTTTCCTGTAAGGTATCTTTACTTTTACTCAAGAATGGCTTTTGGGTACTTTATGCAAGACTGATTATGGATGCATGCTTTAAGAGAAGTCTCACCAAATATTTACTCCCAAATATTTATTAGATGATTTAACGAGAAATACTTCATTTTAATGAACATTTCTTTGTCCACACAACATTTCTCAGGCTTTTGTAGCTTCCTAAACCACTTAAACGGGGACCAAGGGGGCTATTTCACTGCTGAATAAAAGCCACTAAAAATCTGAGTCTCCTGAGGCTACGCAAGGCCAAACTGATTTTAAAAGACATTTTAACAGAAATTTTTTTTAACTGATTTTAAACTCCACTGTAGCCGCTGACCTAAAAGCAATGGTCCCGCATCTCATCTGAAATAGATGTGTTAGCTTGAACTCATCTCAGGGCTTCCAGTTAGAATTAGCTGTTTGGATTTTTCATTTTGGCCACAGTTGAAAACTGACATCCCTAAAAAAAACTTGGTCTCCTCTTAAACTGGAGCAACTGCAAATTAATAAGCCTGAAATTTTATGATCTACTTAAGTTAACCTCGATCTGAAATGGTAAAAATCTCCATCTTTGTTACCTGTTAAACAAATCTGACCTCACAGTCTTGCTGGGTAACAGTAATTTTCCTATGGAAATGTCAATTTAGTCATCACCCATATCAGGTAAAACAAGAAGCAACCTTGACTCTATAATTGGACCTTTGGGATCGTGAAATAAACCAGTTATAGGTTCAAACTAGCACAAAGGCTATTTCAGTGCTATTGAAGAGGTGAAAGGTCAGCTAACTCCACCTTAAAATTCATTTTCAAAGGAGAAC
The DNA here is from genome assembly GCA_029783665.1 of Naso thynnoides. NCBI lineage: Eukaryota > Metazoa > Chordata > Actinopteri > Acanthuriformes > Acanthuridae > Naso > Naso thynnoides. Next base: position 2,960,652 of record JAQLOL010000023.1, read on the forward strand.
AAATGCCGTTCAAATAAACATCATGAAGGATGGAACAAGATTTATTTACATAGGGCTTCCAATGAAACTCAATTTGCATGCAAGCTACACATGATCAAGTGGAAGGCAATAAAAGGAACATCAGTGTATGAAAAACAGGTATAGGGTAGTTGCTATTAATAGAGCAGAAATATTTATATTCAAATTATGTTTGTCATGAAAGTTCAGGCAGTTGGTTGTGTATCCTTGACACAACCTGACTTAACTTGTGTTTAACGGCATGTGGTAAAATGTGCGTGTCCTCTAACTCTGCAGGCTGCACTCTGTCCTGTGACAACACAAACAGGAGCATCCAATACTCAACACAACTCACAAGCAAGTAAATACACACTGTAAGAATATTATACATGGTGCAGCCAGCTTATGCAATTTGTAATTGTATCTCATTATTCCACAGTGGGACAGAACTAGTAGATTTATGGTTAATAAGTTCCTTATTACTGATTACTCTTGATGAAAGTAAAGTATTTACTTTATTTACTACTCTGTATGAAAAGTAATAAGCCTTGTTACTTGTTACTCTGCTACATTACTTTTGCAACCCAACCAACCTCCTGAAAAAGTAATGCATAGCCTGTTTAGCCAGCTCCCAAAACTTTACTCACTTTATTTGAACAACAACCTCCTTTTTTAGATTGCAGATTCAAAGACATGTTTAGGCATGACAAATCCATCAGCAGCTTATAAGAACTTCAACATTAACGACCGTTCATATCAAATGACCCTTTTGCAGAAAAAAGTATTACGCCACACACACACATTCATGTGATCATCATAAGACATCTGAACTAGGACAAAAAGTATACCGCTTTTCATTATACTGATGCACGCCGTCCCAGTGGAGGCTGCCATCACGTTGGCTCATCAGCACCTGACTATTTAAACTCAGCTGATTGCAATCAAACGCAGAGCGAATGTGATGAAGCTACGAAACACAAAGCTCGCTCCCTCTGTTTTTAGCCTAAATGGAAACTTGAATAAAAGTTGTGTCCATCCTGGCATCCTGGTGTGTGCTAGTGTTTTTACATTTTGGCCAAACACACCGTAGCCTAAGCTTTATAATACAGTCGTTTTGATTGTGTCTGTGGCGTGTGTTCCATGTTTTATCACACTTTATAAAAGTTCATAGTCTTTCCTCACCCAGAGAATGTGGTGTCATATGACGGAGACTGAAAGCAAAACTTTACAAGGAAGCTGTTGTTGCAGGTGACCTGGGAAAATACGTGTTATCAAAAACACTGAACAGGAAAATGAAAAAGCAGGTCACAACAAGCCCCAGTTTCTTACATAGAGTTACAATTTTAGAACTCATGCCTACATGCTGCACCTTTAATGAATACTGGGAAATGTGCCACACTTTGTAACATAAGGAAATGCAAAGAAAAGTTGAAATCAAGGTGTATAAGAACGAATGCACAGTGACCATTTTTTGTGTGTGCATTAATTATGTGTGATTATTAATATTCTCTTCAAACACTGTTGGACCCTGATGCAAATGTTTCTGAGTGTTCAGCCTTTGCAAAGACCTTTAAATCCTTGTGAAAAAGGGAGGTTGAAAAGTTTTCTACGATCAAGAATTGGCCAAGAACTTTCTTATGGCAGCATGGAACTATTCCTAAAATTAAAATGTAAATACACATTAACACCATAAATGCAACTCATGGTCGATAAGAGGCCAAGGAAAGTGTTTAGTTTTAATATTGTGCAATTGAAATGAGAAGAAAAACTCTGTGACTTTTATTAACTTAAAGTTTGATAGAAAAATCTCACATTTTTAGTATTAATCTAGTTCTCTCTGGCAACATTTGACAGCCATCCTCACAATGTATTTTTATTTTTTTAATCATTAATTGACTTCATTTGTATTCATACTATCCACATGAACCTGTGAGTCACTGTCACTCACTTGGATTTGTAGTTCTGTCCTGTGACTCATTAATGTCCTACATGATGAACTTGGGGAGGACAGATGCATTGATCCAGTGTATTTGCCCGGACCATCTGTCTGTCTGCCTGTCTGTGTGTCAGAAAGTCCGTTCAACTTGTTGTCATCTGTTTGTCTTTCACATGTAAAGTATTCAACATTGCTGACTGGATTTTAATGAAACATCAGGGCATAAATTCTGCATTCAGCTTATTTTTGAAAATAAGCAAGTGATCGGTCTAAATGAAGTGATGAGCCCTGGTTCATGCACCTGTTTCACACCATGTAGATGAAATTTTCCAAATTTAATCAAACCGTAAAAGAAAGTTCTTCATTCAAAGCGAGGATCTTGTAGCTCTAACTAGACTACACAAGACAGATTTTTCAGAAAGATTTTATAGAAGTCCCCAGTCTCAAACAGAACACTTGTTGGGAAGTGAAAGATGAAAGAGAACATTTTAATTATTTTCCAGAGTGTTGGGAAATGCCTTTTGCAGAGCTACATCCTGCCTCCACTAGACCAGTGTCGCAATGCAATGAATGACTCACTGTGATGAACATTTTGAGGTTGAATGCATTTTTAATCTCCGAATAGGTTGTTTAAATAATTGGTTAAAATGTGTAAGGCTGTGTCACCAGAACTTTTACGATGAACCTGGTACATCAATTATAACTATTACAGTTGTTTTAAAACATGGATTTGGACAGTTGGAAATTTAGGAAATGAGAGGGGAACGACGTGTCCCAATGCTACATTTGACAACTCTTATTATAGAACTAAAAGGCCCAAAGCAGGGACCGTTCTTACAATGTATATTTGGTCCTAAACAAAGAATCACATTTGCAGGAAAGAGGAGAATATCATTTCTCTATTTTGAGGTTGATTATCCTGACCGGACTGTTTTTGTGACTCTTCATCACACACACTTTTTAGTAAGAGAGAGAGAGAGAGAGAGAGAGAGAGAGAGAGAGACTGCGCTAAGGTCGGCAATTAAGAAACATAAATCATCAAAATCAGAATTTTTTATTTCTTTGCCTAATTCCTACTACAGGCCTGCACAACCTGTTGGTCAGTTTCAATGCAATTACAAAATCGTATGTCTGAAAGTTGATGGTTCGATCCCTGGCTCCTTGGGCAAGGACTGCTCCCAGTGGCTCTGCCATTGGTGCGTGTGTGTGTGTGTGTGTGTGTGTGTGTATAACTGTCTGTCTCTGATGATGTTGGAATTGACTCCCTGCTCATTTGTTTTTGGATGTGTGAATGTTGGCATACAGTGTAAAGCACTTTGAGAAGACAATAGATTAGGAAAAGGCTACAGTACTACAGTCCATTTACCAATTATAAATAAACACATGAACAAAAATAAAGAAATAAAATAAATAAAGAAATAAAGAAAGAATGTATAAGATCCTAAAGACAGTTTAGGAGTACTTAAAGACATCAACCTTTTTTCAAAAAGTACTTTTTGTTGAGTGTTTACAGTTTAGTATTCTTCCATAACCTACATTTTAAATAACAAACAGGCCTCCACATTGTTCCAATATTGTTATGATGCCTTACATGCTCAGTATGCCGGCAGTTCGCTGCTGTTTGTCCCTTTAGGAACATTCCAGAGCTTTTTGTTGAGTAAGTAGCATAAATAAACAATGCACAACTGATGGGAGGCTTGCATTACTTTGTGTTTTAATGCTAAACAATATAGGCCCGCATACCCTTTGGGCCTCTAAGACCTCATTTTCCGCCCGTCCTGCAGTTACATCACCACATAGTTGTGCAGTGGTCAGCTCTATATGATGCAGCGTGCAGGATGCAGTCCGTGTGACACACTTAAACCGAATAGGTTAAGTAATTGCATAACTGGCTGCTAAGCTGTGTGACTGAGAACACGCACAGTATGTGCTGTGGATACATCATCACTGATGGGTTTTTCCACGGTGACACAATGTTCTGAAATGTGCTTATTAAATATTCCTTCCTCATTTATCTTTGTCCCACACGAGTGAGAACAAACATTTCTACGGAGACTCGCAGTTTATTGCTTTCAAATTTATTTCCCGGTTAGTCTAGGCCACTTTGATAGGCTATAGGGTGAAATTGCCCCGCTCTAATGCACTGCTTCAGGAACGGATCCCACATGTCTAAATCGACATGTTTAATTCAGGGCTCGGTGCGCATATTGCTGGGAGTGCATTTTAGGGTCGCTGGTAAATGACAGATTACTCACATTTGTGTGAGCCTATGTAATCCGATTCCGCTCCAGTTCATTCTGTGCAAATCTCATGTCGTCATACTGTATGGAGACTACTGTAGGAGCGCTTCAGTCGCAGGCGTGACTAATCACACGCGGAATAATCCAACCCCGATGCACGACTGTGAATGGCTGTTCCACGGCGGTGTCCCATCATGTCCAAATAACCACGTCATTCATGCTCGAATTACAACAACAACAACAACAACAATACCAATACTAATACTACTACTAATAATAATTTTATTCTTTATTAGCCTATCATCATATTGTATTACAACATGTTACTTTTAGGCTGAAATATATTAACTTACAAAATAAAATAGGTACATTCTACAATCAAATAAGGTAAACAAGAAGAAAAATCTAAATTACAGTCTCAACACTAATGAATAATTTATGATAT
>JAQLOL010000023.1:2967058-2979023 GCA_029783665.1 Naso thynnoides
CCCCCCCCCCCCCCCCCCCCCCCCCCCCCCCCCCCGTGAAAGGTCCAACTGCAACTAAATGATCCAAATGCACACACTGTATGTTGATTTAATAGTATATTACAGGTCTAACAGCACACAGCTGCAAATTTTCTGTTGTTGATTTTGATTCAGTTCAGCTGTAGTAGGCTAATGCATCAGTCAGAAGTAGTATAGCTTACTGTAGCTTGTACAGATGCTCTCTTGACATACAATAGTGCAGACAACCTCTGTCAATATTTTTAAGAGAAACACAGGCTCACATTATGAATAGAAGCGTATGCAAAGTGAACAGTAGTAGCACAAAGCCAATGATGACCCTTCATGTTAGCAATATTTGTTTTCTAAAAGCCTGGTGTTTAACATCGCCCTCTGCTCTCTAGTCCCTCTGGTGGTGTTAAGGGGAACCCCTTCTAGCTCTTCAAAATAAGCACTGAGAAAAAGAACTGTTGCAAAGTGATGCTTTAACACATTTTAAAGTGATATTATAGAAAAATTACGGGCAAAAGTGGGTTCTAATAGGAATATTTCACATCTGTAATAGGCTACTATAGAAGATACCGTGGCACGAACGACAAAAGGTTTCTTTAAACTCTTCATTAAGTGATCTTATCACTATAGGAGTATTGTAGTGATTCTGCATGAGGGGTGTTGAAGCTTAGAGGCATAGCCTGAGACTATTGAGTTTCAGCATGAAAGGGAAAGTTGAAATGAGACTCCTATGCAAAAGGTAATTAGTGTAAATTACATTCCCCGGCTTTTCCCTTCAACACACAGAGGTGGAGAAGGGAAGAGAGAGAGGCGACAGGGGGAATTAATTACCTTGCCTGTCCTCCTCAGTGTTGGAGCGGGCTGTTATGCAGAGCAGTCATGGAAATGACCAAAGTCTCTTGTGGAAAATTTTTATTTTTTTTTTTTGAGGGGGGGGTCCTTCACATAGACTGTGGAGTATTATGGTGATTGCTCACTCTTAGGTAGAGGGCGACTAATAACCTAAATGTATATGATTAACTACTTCCTCTGATTGTTTAAAGTTGAGCTTGGGGAATGGTCGACATTTGTTTTTGTTTGCTGAACTTGATTCTACATTAATAATCATTTATTAGGGATTACTTCCTTAAACATGTTTGAGAGGCTGGTGCTTGTGCTTGTGTGAATTTGCATCCGTTTCGTTCTCTCTCTTCCTTTTTTTGTAGGTGTTTGCTTTTAGTCCTTCTTGACCCAGACAGACGGCCATCAGGCAGGCCTGCTGGCAGCTAAGGCAGCAGTCTGATCACCCTGGGAGCTTACTGTCATAACCGAAACTGACACCTTGATGGATGTTTGATGAACAGAGCAGGTCTATAGCAGCCCCCAGCTGCAGCAAAGCTAATATTCAGACGCCGCCAAGCTCTGCCTGCTCTCCCCTGGCAAGACATGGGTGTTGCGGTGTGCTCATGTCTGCGTGTGCACATGTCTCTATCTGTGCGTAAGTCCGTACGTACACATGTGCTGTCAGGCCCATCACCCATTTGTAGGAAAGGCCTGTGAGAGGATTAGACAGCTGGGGAGCTGGGCACAGGACAGGAAGGCAACTTCATTTGCAGATCTGCCTTTCACAGGTCGACCAGTATGATTCTGGAGAGGATTTGTTCATTCCCGCCTGGAAAAATGGACATAGTATGACTCAGAGAGCTGCTGCTGCTGCTGCTGCTGATGGTGATGATGATGATGATGACATGCACCGCAGCATCACAGGCAGATACATGTTTTATCCATCCACACGGCCATTATGTGTTAATGCGACTTTGAATTACCTTGTGGTTTCCATGTGAAGGGAATGAGGGAAAGTTACCCCTCTGAGGACAAAAGGACAGAGAGTGCCAGACTCCCTTAGAAACCCTCCCCTCCGTCTCTTTCCCCTTGCGCTTGTTTGGAGCCGCTTGATTGATATCTTCCTCACGGGCCATGACCCAGGCTGAGAGTCCAAGGTTGCAGCTTTTTAAACTTTGATTAGAATTGCAGGAAGAACCCTGGGGGCCTTTGGGGGCCACGGCAGGGCCGCACCCCGTGGCAGTGTCAGGGGAGCTGAGGAGGGTCTCTTTTCCTGACTGTTATGACAAGCAGGGTGGTGTGTTTAGCTCTTCACCGTCCACAGTGGAGAAAGAGAAAGGCCTGGGGAGGGAGAATGGCTAAACAGTCGGTAAGAGATGGAGTGATAGCTAAATGGCTCGCAGTAAGAAACAGTCATCACTTCACAAATCCTTGTAGGGGCCATTGTGAATGTTTATGTCTTATTTTTCATTTTCACTCAATGGCCATTTTGATCTGTTTGTTGACCCGATGAATAATCTTATGACTTGTTTGGAAGGCAGTTTTTGCTCAGAAAGGGTTATAAAAATGGATAAGCTGTCTTTACATGCATCACTTTTGCATTATTCAAAGCCTCCCATCTGAAAAGGAAGTGAAATCCAGTGTTCTGGGATTCTTTGCGCTATTGATTTGCTGAAGCATTTAGTAGAAGAAGCCGAGGCTTTGAGGGAGATAGAATGTGATTTTTGTGAGATGAGGTGTGTGTGCGCAGCTCTCGGTTGAAGACGGGGGAATATGTGAGCTCTCTGATGTGCTGAAATAGTTCACAGGTGTGATCTGAGGGGTTTTGGAAACAGATGGGTGGTGGGTGGGGGTGCTGGCGTCAGCCTGAACTGAAATGGCAGGTTAGCAGGGGCCAGTCTGACACAGGAGACCCAGTCTTGAATATGAACAGTATACGTCTATTTACGAGGAATCAACTTCTCATATATTCTTTCAAGCCAATTTCTCTGGAGTAAATCTGCCTCCAGTGCTCCAGTGCATCATTCTTCTGACTCTATTTTGTGTGTATGTGGAGGAAATTCAGTTGAGATGCAAGGGGACTTTGCAATTCTCATTTTCTTCTCAGTCAGTAAGCCTCCTGTTTTAGTACTTCTGCCATATGCTTCAGACCTCTCTCCGAAATGACTCTGAAAGCCGGGCTCCGAGGTCCTTGAAGCGGGAGCCCACATCAGTTGCTGACATTAGTTGGTTTTTATCGAAGTGGAAGCAGGAGGCTGGCTGGGATGGAGCCCCAACCCTGCCGACTGCTTACACAAGGCATTTCCGTGTTGGTTGTCATGCATGTGTGAAGAGCTTTTTTCCCTCTGCGCTGTTGTTTCACATAGTGTGTGGTGTCAGCTTGTGTGGAACAGCTGCATATGCCTCTGACTATCAGTGCAACGACTCCATGCTTATCTGGCCTACAATATAAAAAACACTTTTTATGTGGAAATGCAAAAATGTGATATCTGCATTAGAACATCATTGTTTATAAAAATTGGTATTTTGTGAATATCATCAGAAGTGCAGTGCTGACTACAGACAAAACCTAATGGAGTCATAGAACGGATACGTCCTGAAAATGTTTGTCTTGTATTAAACATGCACAGTCAGACATTTTTTACCCAGCAAAAGTCAAATTTTGCACAAGTGATGCACAAAATTCAGACAGCATCATGCCAAGCTCACACAGCCTGAACCAGCGACAATGAGCCATGCTGCTAACACCTTTCTAAAAGTCTTCTGAAAAGAGCTGACTTATGATCAAAAACAAGCGAGTTGATAACTTTACTAACACAGCCAAACATTCAGTGTAACAACACAGGACAACTTGCCAGCTAATACAAGTCATTAGTCCAGCAGCAGAGGTTCACCTTAGTGTCTGTCTTGCAGCCTTTTATTCTGTGAAGTTCTCGCCAGCAATTGAAAGTCAGCCTGACATTTACTCTTGTCTCTTGCTTGGACACATGATGTCCATAGAGGCTGTTGAGCCTGGTTGCTTTGGCTCAATAGGTAGAACACTGACAGAACTCTGGCTTACTAACGCCGGTTCTGGTGCTCATTCTGGTGCTCATTCTGGTGCTGCTCTCTGCAGCATTCGTTGATGAGTCTCCCTCTACCCCGGACATTAAGGCCACGTTTATACAGGAGCAGCCTGACTAAAAATGGAAAGGTCCTTCTTTACATTTTCAAATTATGTCTGCATTTACATAAACAAGCGAAAGCACTGTAGTATGCATGCCAGGCCAGTTGTCGGCGGTGTAAATTTGTAATGACATATGATCAGAGTTGCCGAAGTTGTTAACTTCCTGTTGCTGCTAAGCCCTGAGCAGCCACAAATTAAAGAAATTCAGTCATAGAGTGACTTCTAAAATTATGTTACAAACACTTAAATTTGCCTCAGTAGCCTGGTTTCATATTCAATTTGTTTTCGGTGCACTGCGGAGTGTTTAATCAGAGTTTGGTAGTGGCTAGAGCAGAATGCTTTGACTTGCGCTAGCATTAGCATTAGCTTTGTCACCACGTTCACAGGCACTCCGCTTGCCAATTTACGCATTTGGAAAGAAGGTTGCGGTTTCAAAAGATTCTGCTCTGGAACCTGGTTTCAAATGTTTGTGGTTTCAGGGGCGCCAGCCTAAGGGGCAGTTTACACAGTGCAAGTTTCCACATTAAACACTTTCGTTGCGGCACCCCTGAAACCACAAACGTTTGAATCTGGGATCCAGAGTGGAATCTTTTGAAACCACAACCTTCTTTCTGGCTGTGTAAACTGGCAAGCAGAGTGCCTGTAAACACGACGACAAAACTAATGTTAATATTAGCACAATTAAGTGCATTCCGCTCTAGTCACTATCAAACTCTGATTAAACACTCTGCACTGAAAGCCGGTCAAATATGACGACAGTCGATTGAAGCATATTGAAATGTTCATAGCATAATTTTAGAAGCCAATCTATGACTTAATTTCTTTCATTTGTGGCTGCTCAGGGCTTAGCAGCAACAGGAAGTTAACAACTTCAGCAGCTCCGATAGTATGTCATTACAAACTTACACCGCGGACAACTGGCCTGGCATGCATCGGTTGTTTATGTAAATGCAGACATATTTTGAAGACACAAAGGAAAAGCCTTTCCGTTTTTAGTAGGGCTGCTCCTCCCTAAAACCTGCATCTCAAAACTCCTGTAATACTGGTGTAAACACTGGTGCTCCAGGCAGTGGGCTACCTTCAGGGCTTACAGAGGTACAATTAGCAGCAGTTACAGTTGACTTTTGCAATAAACCATGCTATGTGTCCATCAGGAAGGCCCCCCAAAATGATGGAGTTAAAGAGGAATGGCTAGAAAACATCAGAGGCAAAACCAGGAAGCATTATCTCTCTTAAAACTTTAAAATAGTTACATAATGTCTTTTTACTCAAACTGCATGTGATAGTTCAAAACGCATTCCCAACACAGACGCCTTAATGGCTGAAAAGAATACTTAAAAAACAAAGAGACACACAAACACACGCACGTTGTATTTTTAATTATTTAAAATATACTGAATGGGTCATTTCTTCACTAAATGGATTTGTTGCATTTTGAAAACAATTTTCTTATTCTCAGTGGGATACCACGTTGCCTTAAAAAAGTTCACCTCATTAAACTTGAGGACCGGCTTTGGAGAAAAATGTAGATGAATATGTGTCTTAACTACCTCTTGCTTACAGTAATGTTATAGCTGCTACAGTGGGGATGAGAGCAGCATCTGTTTAAAAGGACAATGCTGCGAGTCCCGGCACCTTATGACACATGCATTGCTTTGATCTGCTGTGAGAGCCAGACAAAGGTTCACGTTTTACTGCTGCTCAACACAGCACAGAGTGAATGAAGCCTTTTGTTAACTTGGGCCTGTTAAGCATTAATTACACGGGGATTCCTAAAGTATAAAGGGTGCTTTACACGCTGGAGGTGTCAAACTTTTTTTAATGAATATATGTTGATAATATTATACAGTGTAACATGATCTGTATTGGCTTCGCATACCATATAATGCATGCTCACTTTGCAATCATCACTCGCCAGTGACCCCTCCGATTCCTCCCCCCACCCACCCCACGCTTCCCCGCCCCACCCCCGCATCTATCTCTTATCTGTCCTTCCATCCTGCTCTGTTTGTTGATAAGCCGAGAGGCCATTGGCTAGCACACATGGTGTCCATGTGACACTTTAGCAACAGCCTGATGGCCAGATTGGACGCCCCCATGTTTGTGTGCGTGTGTGTGTATGTGTGTATGCGTGTGTGTGTAATTGGAGGCTGGTCCGAGAAGACGTCTAACTACTGCTGTGGCTTTTTGTTCTCCGTAATAATGACCCCCACCCAAAAGCCCTCAGACTCCCCAATCGCTTCCCGCCTCACTCAGCCCCCCCTGACCCATCTTATTGGCATCACCAAGCAGGCAAACCAGACCACGGGCTTGATTTTGGTGCATGTTTCCCCGGGTCCTAATCCTATTGTTTGTCATGATGTCCCTCAATACTGGTCCACTTGACATCACACACTGTGGAAGAGAGCTGCTGTTGCTGGCTGCATTTATCACTGACTCATTTGGCCTTTCAATTTCACCTGTCACACCAAACAGGCAAAAAAGTTAAATAAAGCCTCATATGGGTGCAAAGACAGCAGTGATGATGTAAGGCACTATAGCTGGATGATGAGGGCAACTACTGCTCTCACAGCCTCTTCATTTAAACAAAAGATCTTAACCATCTCTTCATATTTCATGAAGCATGGAATAAAACAACGTTTCCTACTTTTCTGAGGGAAAGAGACATGGTGGGAGGATAAATGTTGACAGGCAGGTATTAACATGATCAGAAAAGAAGTGAATTACACAGTAAGATGAGGTTGCCAAGATCTCGCTTTTCAGGATATGTGTTCTAGTATTTATTGATTCAGATGCAGCTATGAGCTATAGCATGTCTGGCCAGCCGATGTGGACTAAGTGCCGCTACCAACCCCGTCACTAGTACTGGCTGTGGCCCCTCTTGGTCATGGAAGGGAAGTGAAGCGATAGGTGGCTGCTGGCGGCCCCTTCACAGATGGCTGCAGGTACAGCGCTACGCTTGGCTGATAACCAAAGGACTTCAAAGCTCAGACGAGCGCTCGAGCCCATTTCTGTCCAGAGCCAGGAGGCAAAAGGCACAGACCAGAGAAAGGAGGCAGCAATAGACAAGGACAGGGATAGTCAAAGGAGTCAACAGGCATGGAAATGAGCAGCTTTAGCTCCTTCCCTTTTTCCTCAGCTCGCTTTTTTGTGCAATATTAGCTCTCAGATTCCTTTTCACATTTACTCACTCGCCACTTCTCAACTTGTCTTTTGATCTCCTATCATTTTCTCTCTGTCTCTACCATGCAGAATGATTCTCATTATTCTATTATGGTGAAAGCGCTCATAATGACACAATGCAAGTCAAAAATGGAAACAAAATGAGATGGTCGCTTTTACACAGAGGCACCTTCCTTTTCAAGTGATGTCTTTTTAAACTTTAGTCGGTTCAGATCAGGAATTCTCTCAAGCATCTCGTATTACCTGTGAACAATCAGTCCCCACGACTAAACTAACAGGTTATGTATTAAGGTGGAAGTGACGAAATGTGCTGATGGAAATCATTAAAGAATTATGTAGTGACATTCTCTCTTTATGTCTTTAATATTAACATACAGTGCAGATAGAAAATGATTTCTTTATTGCAGCTTAAGGTTGGAAACCAAGTTTTTATTAGTTTTTAAAGGATAATGAAGGATGGGGGAGAAGGTAAAAGTCATTGCTTCAATTAGGCAATTTCGTGGATTCTCTGATGCTACTCCAGTACTGACACGTGAAAATGCTGATTGTCCTAAACGCAGTAAATAGGCTATTTCCTCACAGCTGCATTCACGTCTCCGAAGATGTTTAAAGTTGTGACACACCTGGTGATAACCTCGGTCCTGTGTGAGCCGATCACAAGCAGACAGCCCTAAGTAAGTGTATTCACACTTGGCATTGCAATGCGTCCCCACATGTATGATCATATGTTTTCAGATTTCGTGTTCAGGTCTTCTCATCCCCTCTATATGCAAATAAACACCCACATCTTTCTGCTAGCAAAGACCAAAAGCTTTGTTTTGTTTAGGACAAACAACAATAACCAACACACTGGGACAAACAGACTTTTTTCATAGCAAAAAAACTTAGTGTAATAATGATTGAATTTACAAAAAGGCCCAATAATTGCGAGTTTGTTATGAGCAATGTTAAAGTTTATGGAACAATTACAAAGTTGCAGGATTCTTCAAGGAAATCTTAGGTGACAGGAAAGTAGCCTATAGGCTATTGGTTCCTGTTGTTGTGTTTGTGAAACCTGTTAAAGCAGACGATGCCTTCACATACATCAGAAGATGTCATCTGGAGATGCATGGAGGATGCTTCGGGTGCATTCACACCTGTAGATGTCCACTTATGATCCAGTCACCCGGTACATTAATATCAGCTGTGCATAGCCTCAGAACAGCAGTCAAATGCAACATTACTGGTTGAATATGGTTATTTAAAAGCAGTTTTAAACATTTTACATAAGGAAAACGGAATATTCAGGATTGTGAGGAAAAGGTTATGCCTTTGCCACTCTGATTATTTTATTCTAAAGGCTTAAACCAAGCACATTGACAGCTATTTTATTTTAGTAGTTTTAAAGCAGAAGCATTCACTCCTTGCTCAGCTTTGAAGAGCGTTTGTGGTCACAAAATTTAAGTATGCATCCATGGTTAACTTTGCTTCAAAAAATTCTGTAGGAGTAATAGCAGAACCTGTGAATGTTTCTGTATCCGAGAGTGTTGTAGCTTTAAAAACAGGCTGCGCACCTTTTAGACCCTCTCCTCACTTCAAAGCCTCAGGCACATTATGACGAGCCAGCAGCTCTCTGCCTGGCAGCCTTTTGAACTGACCCCTCCATTCAGCCTGAGAGACACAGAGTGAGAGGGAGAGTGACAGAGATCGAAAAAGTAGGGTAGAAAATGGAGCTGGGGTGGAGAGATGAAAACCTTCTTCTGGGGGCCTGTGGACCCCAGGGGCACTGCCTGAGGTCAGGGGTGCTTGTACATTTGGTTAAATGGTGGGTGGGGGGTCACTGGTCTAAGATGGGCTTTAGTGGTGGTGGTGGTGTTGGGAGTCATAGATCTCACCTCCTACCTCTCCTTTAACCTGCCTCCTTCTTCTGGGACCTGCGTTATCCCGTGAGGCGCCCGTCTCCTTGGCTCCCCTGACTGAGCCCAGCAGCTGCTAACGCACTCAAAAATGCCCCTACCCTGCAATCACTTTTAGGCGAGCTGGCCCAGAAAAAGGCCAGAAGTTGACCTTTAGCAATGAGGATCTGCTCTCTGTCCTTCACTGCTCCAGAGGGCTCCAGGCCAGACAAGTTGTTTTTACCTCATTATGCCTGCGTAAGACACAGACAGCATGGAAAGGGAGAGTTCTGCATTCATAAACATTAAACGTAAAGACATTTGGGGATAAACATGGTGGCTAAAGCGTCATAATTCCTGGTAACATTGACCTCACTCAGATTCTTTCAACAGTTTAATAGCCAGGGCAGGAAAATAAATAAATAAATACCTCAGCTGGGCTAACAGATGACAAGCATTTCTATCTTTATTCACAGTCAAGCATCTTACAGTATGATGAATCATTATTTACCACAGCTCATCTTTTCCATCTGTTAAAATCCCCCTCAGCTACTACTAAACTGGGAGTTTAGAGACAACTTAAACCGCGGGAAAAAAACCAAACTAGCTAATTCTCTCACATGGATTTTTTTTTTCATATAATTTACTGAAGAACGTTTGTCACAATGGTAATAATTGTAAAAACACCAGCTCTTGTTCTCCTTTTGAAGGTGTTTGCCATTCATGCAGCCATCAAGCTATTTCAAATGTGTGCTTCTCGTACAAGGCCGCTCAGTATGTGGGTGTTAAACTGATGGTCAGAATAGTCTTTTCCTGTCTGGTTTTGCTATTTGCGACTGTCAGGACACTGTAAATATAATCGGCTAAAGCCATGATTTTCACGCTGAATCAGACGCAGAGGGCTGAGTTGGCTGGCCATATTTATTTCCTCAGCTCTGTGGCCAAAAAGACTCAACAGCCGTGTTTACGACACACTGTCAGTTGGATTAAGGACACATATGCCTTGCTAAATTGGTATGTGAGAACGTGTCTGTGTATGTGCCATAATCTTTTAAAAGCTGTTTGCATATATAGCATAGTGGGCCTCCATACTTTGTCAAAGAAGAGACAGACAGAATAAGGGAAGCTGCAGGAGGAGAGGGGGTTAAAATAGAGATGAAGGGAGATCAGGAGTTTAAAACAGTTTATTGAGCGTTTGTGTGGATGAGTCACCTGCAGCATGGAGGCAGGAGTGCATGTCAAGGCATTTTTTGAGGTAGAAAAAGGCATCTGTAGCCCAAATTACTTTGATGTTTGGACTTAATTGGCCCTGAGCAACAGCTTCACACACACCCTTAAAATATCACACACTCTTGTCGCCTGGGGAGGCGTGTGTACCATCCCCAGCTTATATTTGATTGTAGAGAGCAAAGGGGGGATGGAGTGTACTGGGGGAGCAGAAGGCCAGCCACATGTTGAGGAGTGTAAAAAACTTTGATGCGAGACGGATTAAAGTTGCCTGTTTCTTTCCTTGTCTGTCGCCTTCGAGGCTGTAAAAAGCAGGTTTCATGCTCCAGCATCAGTTCTTATAATTATCAAACACTTTGACTGGCCTGTGTGTCACAACTTGTCTTTCAAAAACACCTTGCACCATGCAGGTTTCAAGCTGACAACATGCAAGCAACTGACAGCTGAAAGTAACAGCCACCTGTGCACATGGCAAGCAAAAAACAACATAAAAAGAAGTTGGAAAAGCATTTCGATGCAGGTATATCTTTTCTTCACATCTTATTCCTCTTTTTTAAGACCCCCCCCTATCAGTTTGCAGGTTGAATACAGCTGTGTTTTGGAAATAAAGGAAAGTGCTGGTGGTGCCTGCGTATGATTGGTCCCCAGGTGCCCTGTCAGGTTGGACTGGTTCCTCTGTTGTTGGGGTTCACTGAAGGGTTTCGAAGAGGTGGAGCACCAGACTTAATCCCTTTGTGTGTATGTGTGTGTGTTTGGGGTGGCAGTTTCATGTATGTTGTTAACACATAGCTGAGATTTTAGAGTTATGACAAAGAGATGATGAAGCCCTGAAGCCCTAACAAGCACCATTAGTCATGAAGTTACGCATAAACACACACACGTGGTGCCTCAGAAGTGCGCAGTTGCATGTCTGTTGGTACACACCAACCAACACGTGCATTCACACATTCTGCACACATCAGGAAGTTGTGCATGTGGTGATGGGCGCGTCTTGGTGGAGGTGGGCGTGGCGAGCGGGACAGGCTTTATTGCAGCTGCCTCTGCTTGATATTAATGCAGCAGCAGACTTTGACTCCTGAGCTCATGAGCACACCCAAAACCAATTCGTAGAAGTTTGTTCCGTGGGACAGGGCAGGGCGTCAGGGCAGAACAATGATGCCGTCTCCTCCAACTTTGTCTCAGTTTTTGCCCTCAGTTCTCTCATGGTTTCACTCTCTTATTTCTACTTTGCACTACTGAAATCAGTAGTTTTAGAACCATATTTCAAAAATCAAGTAAAAAGTAAACACCATTAACTCATTTAACACTGTTGGTGGGACCAGTAGTTACACTATCTTATTTTGAGGTCACTAATTATTTATTAATATTCTTTCTTTTATATATATTTGTTTTATTCCACTTTTTTTTCCTCTCTCTGTGGATTTACATAATGCCAAGTCTATATCCTTTTTTGGTTTGTTCAGTTGTAAATAATTTTTGCTATTTATTTTTAATTTTCTTCAATTTTTTTTAAAATAACAAAAGTAGATGTTTAAATTTAAGTGCACATAAGCTTTAATAAAAAAAATTTGTTCAAAAAACAAAGTAGTTACTTGCTCTTGATATATTACGCAAGCTGTGTATAATAAACAAACATCATGAAGGATTTAATTTTTCACATTTTTCAAGTTTGTTTTCTATTGAT
>JAQLOL010000023.1:3034638-3046817 GCA_029783665.1 Naso thynnoides
ATTTGTATTGTTGTTTTGGATTCAACAAGCAAAAAGTTAATTTATCAGATGAATCAGGAGCAACTTTGCAGTCCCATGACAGCCTTCATTGAACAATAGGAATAAAACTGAAATTCTTATCTTGGATGTTTTGTTACAGGTAGCTGACAGTTTTTCGGTCCACCTCACCTCTCTTCTCCTCTCCTCTTCTTTGTTTATCCCTCTCTCTGTGTTCTCCTACCTCAGCAGGCCTGGCCCAGCGGCACCCAGCAGATCCTGCTGCCTCCAGCCTGGCAGCAGCTCACCCACACCTCAGTCCAGCATGCCACTGTCATCCCCGACTCCATGAGCAGCACACAGCCTCTTGCCAACTGGAGGTGAAAAAAAAAATACTTTCTTACTTCTAACTGCTCTCAGCATGTGAATTTTGTTGCCTACAGTGCTTGAATCCACCCCTCTTCACAAAGATGGATAAGCACATGTAGGCACAAAATATAAATAGGTTGTCCTATGTCGTCTTAAAGCTCCAAAAATAAGGTACTCCAATAAATAAGGTTTATGCATATAACAGTAGAGGCAAGTCTAGTTCAGGTCAGATTAATCAGTTGAAGGCCAGAAGTGGTTTTTGGTTTTAACAGGTCAAAATGTGCTTTAGTAAGATGGTGTGACATAAGAGTGATTGACCGAAGAGCCTGTACCGTTCCTGACAGCTCATCCTTTATCTTTAATGAATCACAGTGTCTGTGTGAGCACAGATGCTTCTGTAAGAGCAGATTTACCTCAGGGAGACGGTATATATATGCATGTAGAGACATCATGTCTGGTATAGGCTGTCATTGCGATGACTTGATAAACGGGTGGATAGATGGGAGAGGGCGATCTGCCGGGAGATGAGCAACATGCAGGTATATAATGTGTTTGTGGAGGTATGCTGGGGGCCATTTAATCTTGCATTTATTTAGAGCTGTCCGTCTGTGACCAGACACCTCCCACCCCCCCTTCTTCTCCTCCTCCTCCTCTTGTCTCTCCCTTCCTGTCCAGCGGCAGCTCTGTTGTCCTCAGAGAAATGATTGGGAAAGTGTCGCACTTCCTCTGCAGAGCTATCGCTCCACAGCTGCTGGTGTCAGCTCCTCTGCCCTCCCTCTTTGCTCTCTCCCACACTTGTTCCTGCTCCACCTTTCGTCCTCCTTTGAAAAGTTAGCTGCTGCCACCCGCTGGCCTCTGAGGGAAATACTTGTCTTGCTTTTCATTTTCTTCACCGTTGTTGTGTCTGATTATCCTGTTATAACAATGGATTTTTCTGTTTTTCATGTGTTGCTACTTCACTTCCTGGATTCCTATTGTCATTTTAACATAAAACTGTTACGTTACAGGAATTCCCATCCTCATGGCAGCCATTATAATCCCATCATGCAGCAACCAGCCTTGTTGGCTGGCCACGTCACGCTCCCATCCAACCAGACGCTTAATGTCGGTGTTGCACATGTAATGAGGCAGCCGTCAACCAATAACAACTCCTCTTCGAAAAAGAATAAACAGCATCAGATGTCTGCCAGGTACTCCAACACTGAAATGACTCTAGACTCAATGTAAATCATCATGCTGACAGCCACAGATCATTCCAAAAAGATGTGTGTTTTTGCCTCTTTGGGATATTGATTCCTGTCTGATGACTGTGGTTTTTTTTTCTTTCTTTCTTTCTTTTTTTGAAGGAACATGTCAGCCTATGAGGTGTCGTCCTCTCAGGCTGTGCTGTCCCCGCAGCGCTCCAAGCGGGTGAAGGAGAACACGCCCCCTCGTTGTGCTGTGCTTCAGAACGGCTCCGCCTCCAACTGCCCGCCCCCGCAGGGCTGCGGTGGCAGCGGATGGGGGTCTAATGAAGCAGAGCAGGCTTCCAGCACCACCCGCGACCATCAGCACCAGCACCACATCCCCAGACAGACCATCATCATCCCCGACACGCCCAGCCCTGCAGTCAGCATCATCACCATCAGCAGTGACACAGATGAGGAAGAAGACCACAAACAAAACAATAGGTCAGTTCTGGGTTTTAAGGAATTAATGTGGTTCTGTTCAACTCATCTGATACAGAAGAGAAGCTTCTTTATCATTGGGCTCATCAGTGCTTGTCGTGTTATAATGAATTGCTGCTGTGGTAAAACAACTGCAGCCTTATCATTGCAATCTGAATTTTCACAAACAAAAACTGCACAAAGACCTGCAGTCTCAGATCGGCAAAGACAGAGAAAACTGAGACCTCTTTCAAAAGATGGCATGTACCTGCTCTGACTTAGCAGGATAAAAATATGTTTGCAGTTTTTCCAACAAAACTAAGGAACCATATCCCTCTTTGATTGCAGATTTGGGTTTTAAAATGTGTGTATGAGATTGGTGGTCAGATCACATATCTCTGTCGCTCTGATATCAGATGACCCTAAAAGTAATTACAGCTGAAGTCATTAAATGCTAACCAGACCAACCAAGGCCAGTGGTAATCTCTGCAAACACTCATCTCTTTTTTTTTTTTTTTTTGCCCTGCAGTCAGCTGATGATAGCATTATGTGTGCCAAAACTCGGGTGTGGTGTAGTGTGCTGTACTCAAACACAAAATTAGCAACAAGAGAGTATGAAGTTAAAAAAATATATAAAACATTTAAAAAGCTGACTAGCAGTTTTGACAACATACTACTGACTGCCAAAGAGCTCAGATGTATGTTTTGTGACGCACATTTTATATGATGGAGTTAGATTCAGGGTCTAAGCTTGGCTGCAACATACAGTTTACACTCAAAGAGAAAATGTTGAGTCTGATATTGATAAACACAGTGAGAAAATTTTGCCAATTGGCAATTAAATATAATATTATAACAAGGCCTAACACCAAATATGTCTCGCCCCTGAACCTGATCAGGGAGGGGAAATAGAATTTAACACAACACCGACTGTGTAAACTGCAATATGAAAAGCCTGTGAAAGCAGTGATTACGCTAATGCTAATGCTAATGCTAATGCTAGCGTAAGCCAATGGATTTGTCAACAGCCACTACCAAACTTCAGTTAAAAACTCCACAGTGCACCCAAAGCAAGTCTAATATGACGACAATCTATGGAGGTGAATTTATGTATTGTATATATTGTAGCATAACTTAAGAGGTTCAACTAAAAATACACTTACCAGCAACAAGAAGTTAACAACTTCAGCAGCTCCTGTGGTATGTCATTACAAACTTACACCTCCAACTACTAGCCTGGCAAGCATACTACAGTACTTTAGGTTGTTCATGTAAATGCAGATTTTTTTAATTTTTATTTATTTTTTAAATTAATTTTTATTTTTCACTTTAAGGATTTTTTTTTTCAATTTTCAGTGGGGCTGTTCTCATTTAATCCTCTATTCTCTTGTCTAATTAGTGGATTAGTAACAGCTGTGTTGCCAGTATTGCATTTTAGTGAACCAACCAACTCAGAGAGCAGGCTAAAGAGCTGTTTGCAGCTAAAAAGCCACATGAATTCATCTCATCAAAATCCAGCCTTTATTCTTCCAAGGTAAAAAGGCACCCAGGCAATGTGATATGATTGGCTAAAAACATTAATATTTCCCACCCCAGAAACTTTAACATCTCTCACCTGACCAGCCTAATGCGATACAGTTGGTTAAAACTACACACAGATACACAGAAGGTGTTATCCCTATGTCTTGCCAACCCACCTCTGGACCTCCTGTCCTCCAGGGGCGAGACAAAAAGGATCTTGAGTCACTGAGGTTGATTTCTCAGTGACATTTTTCTCTGGTGACCTTCTGTTTCCTCCAGTTCATCTTCAAAGCAGCGGAAGAATGTCATCAGTTGTGTGACAGTCCATGATTCGCCCGACTCTGACTGTTCCAGCAACAACAGCCCCTACACTGTGGAGTCTAGAGCCCCCAACAACAACAGCTATGACACAAAGACCACCATCCTGGACAACTACAACAACGGAAACCCCCGCACCATCATCATTCCCCCTCTCAAAACCCAGAACAGTGAGGTCCCCAGTGAGTGTGAGCGCCTGATGCCAGGTGAAGGACTGAGACAGATTTCCACATAAAACACAGCCTCATGTATTAGCAAGTAACTATTATGTTGTGAGGTATTAAATTTGCGACTTCCCAATTAACTTAACTCATGTCCTTTCCTGTGCAGATGCAATGAACCATCAGAACGCAGCTTACAAGTTCAAATCCTCCAACGGAGTGGTGTCTGGCACCAATCACATAACAGGAGGTGTTACTGGAGGCGGGTCCTACCGACAGCAGCGCTCAGGGCCTCACCCCCTCCAGCAGCAGCCTCTCAATCTCAGCCAGGTATGGTGAAACACATGGATCACTCTGAGTGTATGAAGATGGGGGCATTGGGATGGGCATTGGAAACTAGCAATGGTTACAAATGTTGTGTTGCATTGCACTGGAAAAAAATAGTTTTCTATGTTTATGGTATCTGTCCCCATCAAATAAACACTTAAAGATGTGTGTGAAACCTCAGCTCTTCAAAAGATCAACTTTCAGCTGATGTTTTAGAGAAAGAGTTTGATATTAGGGGCATACACTTTTTCAGATTCTTGCCAAGAAAAAGATGAGATGATTGACTGACTGATCGCTCAGGGCTGTGTGTTAAATATGAAGCTAACCCTTGTAGCCAGCTAGCTTAGCACAAAGACTGCAAACTGTGGAAAATAGGTAATAAGGTAAGGTAAGGTAAACTTTATTAGCCCCGAGGGGCAATTCTTTTTACATATGGCTCTGTCTAGAGGTAAAGTGTCCACCAGCCCCTTTGAATCTCACTTTTTAGCATGTGATTCCCCATTTTTTGAATCCATACAAATAACAAATGTGTAAAAAAGACACATTTTGGATTTTTCGTTTAGGGAAACTTCTTCCCTGTGGTCTTTGCTGATTCCTTGGCAACCAAATTTAAGTTATCAAGCTTCCAAAGTGCTGGTATGTGTTAACCTTGGACAAATCAAGCTAACTTTGAGCCCTGTTTAGAAGCTTTGAGCTAATTTAAGCAAACCAGCTGCAGGCAGTCACTTTGTATTTGCACAATAGGAAAATGATATTGATCCTCCCTAATACTCTGCAAAGCACATTCATCACAATGTCAGACTATTTCTGGTTGATAATGCCTTGTCAAGAGAGTAGCAGGAGTGGATATCCTTAAGCTCTCAGCCAGGTACTGGAATAGGGCTGCATGATTTTGAAAAAATACCCTTTTCGGTTCTTTGAACTGACATTGCGATTGCAATATGAATTGCAAGATAAGAGGAAATTATTATTTTTAAATCCTCATACTGATTTTCATTAAAGAAAAGATATTAAAGTGATTATAGTGTGGTTATTGCAGGGATCTTTACCAACGAAAGATGCTTTCTTAAGTCTGCAGAATGTGATGTGTGGGCCAAGACAACTCTGCAGCACCAAAGTATTTGAATTAAATGACATTTTTGGCATGCATTTCTCCTTTAACACAATTTCGCCTTGATATGATTTGATAATTGCTGTGGGCCACACTGCGATAAATTTCTATTAATTGTGCAGCCCTATGCTGGACCAAAGAAATAAGGGAGCTTCAGTGTGCTGACCTTCCTATTTCTATGATAATGCCTTTGTGACATCATCCTGTGAATTTTTGAAAAAATCATATTTGGCTGCAAGGCTTTCCAAACATCAAATTTCGCAGTAACAAAAAAACAAATGTTTTTAAAACTGAACTTTAGTCCTTCTTTTATCTCCTCCTTCAGGCCCAGCAGCATATGGTAGCCGAGCGAAATGGAGGTCACCGGCGCCAGCAGGCCTACATCACCCCCACAATCGCCACTCAGGCCCCATACTCCTTCCATCACAATAGTCCCTCTCACACGGGCAATGTCCACCCGCACCTGGCTGCCACACACCTGCCCAGCCAGCCCCACCTCTACACATACACAGCTCCTGCTGCTCTGGGCTCCACCGGCACTGTGGCACACCTGGTGGCGCCACAGGGCTCAGCGCGCCACGCAGTACAGCATGGAAGCTACCCACCAAGCATCGTCCATCAGGTCCCAGTCAGCATGGGTCACCGTGTGCTGCCCTCACCGACCTTGCACCACAGCCAGTACCAGGCCCAGTTTGCCCACCAGGCCTACATCAGCGCCTCGCCCGCCTCCACTGTCTACACTGGATACCCGCTGAGCCCCACGAAGGTCAACCAGTACCCTTACCTCTAGAGAAGACACAGACTGACACTGGAGAGCCTGCCCAGCTCTGCTGCTTCCCCGAAACCCAGCCACCCTGAGCCCCATCGACAACCTAAACATCCTTTCCTCGACCTCAGACATAAACAGAGACAGAGGAACATGCAATCCTCATGAAACTGTCACGTATAACTTGAAGATAACGACAGAGAGAAGAAGATAAAAAAGATTCACAACCTCTCTCAAAGGGAAAGATGGGGTTGAATTTCAGAGGGTTACAATTCAAGATGTTTCTTTCATTTTTTTTTCCTGAAAGGGCCAGTTTTTGCATTTATTTGTCGATTCTTTGCTTTACTTTATGAGAAAAGGAACGTCTCATTAGTTTCCAGGGAAGTTCGAAACAGGCCTTTTGGGACAGTGGAGGTTTTCTTGTTGGTTTTCTTTTATTTTCCCCTCTTAAATTTGGGAAGTGACTGTTGAACAGGGGTTACTGACTGGACTGGAAGTTTGGAATCCCAAGGGATTTGGGAGAAGGTGAAATACGGAAACCTGCTGCTCTTCAAAGAAAAAAAAATATTGATGGCCTTGAACTGTCTTAATATTTCCAAATCATTCATGGTGTGGGGAGAAAAGAGGCAACTCCCCCCACTCCACCTTCTCCAGCCGAGGAGGCTTCTGGAAATATAACCAACAGAAGACAACAAACTTTTTAGTGTATTTATAGATATTTTCCTTTATGTTTCACCTTTACGACGATACTTCAGTTTTAGCTAGGTGTCTTAGCTGGGCCCCGTTCTTAGAATGTAGCAGTCTGCACCTGTTTGTTTTGAGAAGAAACCTTTTTTTCTGATACCAATAGATTTATTTGTTCCTCTTTTTTCAATGTGATTGCACAAAGTGGTTATAATAACATAGGCATGTACAACGTGATTGTCTGTGTGTGCTACTGTCAGCCATGCGTGCGTAGTCCACCTCCTCAAAATTCTCCTCAGTCTTTAGGTTTTGACCATTGTTCCCTTGTAGTGCCTTACAGATATATTGACACAGTTTACTTGGCTTGGATCCTGAGAGCCTCAAGAGACTATAGCTATACTTAGAGAGACATGTTTCCTTAGTTTGACATCCCAGTCGGGGCAGTTATAGCTCTCTTCCAGGTGTAGGCTCAGCCCTTGCTGTTTCTTGTCCTTATTGACAGCATTCTATAGGTGATGAAGAATAAAGTCAGAGTTGATGCCATGCCGAGCTATTTTGTTATGTGTGCATGAGATAACTTGCCTGGGGTACTTACCAAAGTCATAGAAAAATTCTTGATACACTTGCTCTGAATATTAATGTAAATATGGAAATGTACAGTATGGCTGTAGCTGTAAACCTCTATCACAGTGGCACCCAAAATGTGGCTTTAGTTTGGAATATATTTGTTTTTTTAATCACACAAGGGAATTCATGCATTGTGATTACAGAGCAGAGATATTCGCTCGGTTTTTATGTACAGGGAATGAGTTACAGTACAATGTTTGAGACACAGTAGAGGTTGTTTTTTTTAAGGTTAAAAGCTAGTCCGAGAGAAGGGCCTGACAGAAAGTGATGGTTGCCATGAGGTTGATTCTGTGAGGCTAGAAATAGCCAGGCTGCAGCGGAGAGACAGAGTATCGAGGGTTGTTCGAGAGATAGGCACGAGTGAGGGGGCTGGTTAAAAGCATAGAGTCAGTTTAGGTAGGGACTGTGGAGGGCAGGGGGAAACTCTCTATCTTAAATGGGACTAAAATGGTAGCAAGTTGGCACTGAGCAGGTTGATAGTAACACTGAGCCCGGGTGGTCGGTAGGAGCCATAGGAGGCGCTACCTTACCTGAATGCACACGTAGAATCCTGACATGAATCCCTTTGTTGTTGTCCTTCGCTGCTGTTGTCGTTTGTTCCTCCAGCAAAGATAATTGGAAGTTATTTGTCGCGCTCGAGGCTCGGGTAGCGCCTCAGAGCTGCAGGAACAGAACAGAAGGGAAATGCCACAGCATACACCTGGAAGGGCACCTTGTGGCCCATTTGTCGTCACTGTCCATTTGTCTTCGAAAGCAGGTACACCACAGACATCGCCACGCCAGCTGAACGGGATACCTGAACACTTAGAGAACCAATAGGGCTGTCGCTTTGTGTGTTTGCTGCTTGATTTAACATAGATCTTTTTTTTTTTCGTAGCCAATGATACAAATAATCTCCGCTGTTCATTTGTCTTCTTGAACGTGGGCACATCAGAACCGCTGGTGGTTTAGTGAAAGCCTTCCCCTCTCCTTCATGGTATGCCATAGTACTTGCATTTGAAGTGATGATTTTTTTTTTTTTTAACTTAACATTATCTTGAACTTTTTTGACATGGCTGTAGTACATTGTGTTTATTTTTAGAGATTGTTGCAATAATTCTTGTGGACGTTTTATCAGAGTGTGCAAATGTGTGTGTGTGCGCGCGTGTGTGTGCGTGTGTGTGTGTTTGTTTTTATTAAATGTCAGGCTGATTTCTATTTTGTAACCTGGGGCATGATGTACAGTAATATTTAGTATTCCGTGGAGGTGGTTGCACCTGTGTAAAGTGTTGCAACACTGCTGATGATAGTGAGTGTTAAGCTGAAGATAATCCCATGGGTCCCTTATAGATAGTGCTTTGGCTTGAAGGTGCCACACCCAGGTTTGACATCCAACAATCTCTTGAAAGTCTCTCGATGGGCCCCAAAGTGGTTTGTCATCCTGGTACTTGTTCCCCTGAAACTCCAGCATGCAAGCCTTGGGTGAAGGCGACTACAGATGTGATTGCAAAGAATATTGCTGGTTACATCATTCTTCTCTGTTCTATCGTTGTCTTTTTATTTTATTGTATCTACTTCATTTCCTCTAGGTCACTGGGGCCTAAGCACACACATGTAAGGGAGATAATTTTTCCATTGAAACCTTTTTGGCTCCTCTGTTTATGAGACAGACTACTGAAACATTCCACTGTCTGAGGGAATTTGGCGTTCCCCATGCTACACTGCTGTCCTGTCCCCCTCTACCTGTCAGCACTGGGATAGCATGGTCACACTAGGACTTCTTCACTCCTCCCACCAAAGAGTTCAACAGATCGATCATGTACAGCACAGCGCATTACAGGACAAGCAATCCTCCACAGCGTTTGCTAGAGCAGACAGGCAATAACCTCTGGTCTCATTTTTAAATGCTTTATAAGTGCTTTCGGGGACATGTTGTTAAACCCTCACGCAAATGCACGAGTGCGTATGATGTACAAGTACACAGGGAGGATTCATACAACACAGTCATTCATTACTTTAGAATCTGGACTTTCAACTATGTGAAGAGCTGCAGTCTGTTTTAAAGCTTTTTTGCTGTTTTACTTTCATTACTCCTCACACTTGGCCCCTGTCAACATATTCTCTAATTATCTGACCTCTCTCTAAATTGTCAAGCCAGTTCTTTTTTACGTTGTTGATGTTGTACCTTTACTGGTGTTGTTTGAAAATGAATTTGTAAAAAGGAAAAAAATGTTTTACATTAGCGTGCCATGGAATAGAATGACCTGTAAAAATGAATTAATCAAAAATGTACCAACTATACCTTTAAAACCCGGTCACCTGCACAAAATGAATGTAATATGTGACCTGTGGCATCTGAAATGGCTTTAGATTTTTCTCCTTGGGTGACCATTCATTTGACTTTGGATTCTACACCGTTTGTTGCCATGCAGTATGCAATAATTGTACACCTGATCTCCAGCAAACTCCATGTGAGAGAAATAATTTAAAATTACTATTATCCCCAAAGTTTTTGTAGATATCAAGTAATTGCTCTTTCTCAAATGAAATACCTAAGTGAGAGTAGCCCTTTGTGCGCAATATTGGGGAAAATGTCCTGCTGTGTTTGATACCTTTATCTTTTGCTCTGTTTCACATAACTAACGTTTTGTGTTTGATGAGAAAGGGGAATCCGAAATGTGAGCATTACAGTAGATTGAGTGACCTTACAATTACCAAAATGTGCTTAAGTAGAGTGTACAAATGTGTTGTGTTGTCGAGATGAGCATAGCCTTCCCAGTTAGCAACCATGTTGTTGGAATACCGCCTTCCGAAAAACCAACAATTCCTCCAAAGGTTCAAGGTGACATTTAAATTAAACAAAGGTAAACAAGGCAGTATCTGACTTTCTATTAAAAACACTCAAACTTCCATTTTGCTCTTGGTGTTATCACAAATCCTCCTCTTCCTGAAACTTTGAAAACGAGCAAGATGCCACCCTGTTAGTCTTCTTCAAGGGGACTTGTAGCTCAGACAGGAGTAAACAGACAACCCACAACATCAACCGACACACTGGTACAGTGTAAATTTGGCAAAGTCACAGCTGCTTCCCAAAGTACAGCATAGGTAGGAACAGGAGTTAGTGGATTAATCATGAGCTGATGTACTTTCTGTCACCAGTAAAATTCATACTCTAGCTACACAAGCATTCTTAAAGCCCATTTGGATGAGAGTGTATGTTTTGTTTTTTACGCTTTGTTGAGGAGATCTGCTTTGCTGGCTATTCCGTGGGGTAATTCAGGGTGAGGTGGTCAAGGTTTGATGCCGTCACTGGTAAAGGGTGTCAGATGATTACAATGTGTGAATTTAAGAACCAAAAGTGATTTAAATACGATTGTTTTCCAAATTATCGTCATTTATTCGAATTTGTGTGGAAACAGGCAAGAATATTAGTTCATTTCTCATTTCTACCCTCTTTATTTCCCCACTTTGCTGTGTTGATAAATGTCTGGTCCAGCATAATATAATTCTAAAAAAATGTAGCTTTTTCCATTTTGTTTTCTGAATTATTTCTGGCCAAACTGTTATTTTTTGTGGCGTCAATAAATGGAATCTAGAAGGGGTAGACCAAAGCTGCATTTGAAGCCAGATTTGCCTGTTTACACTACCAAAATGTTCACCTTGAAGAGCTTAAGGTCCCATCAAAATCACAATCACTTTTGGTACATTCGCAGTCTTCTAACAGTAAATTAGTGTAGCTCAATCTCTTGCACAACAACATTTATACGTGTTGTAGCAGTTTATTTACTATTTCTAAATACCTAAGAGTGCATCAAACCCTGACCCCCTTTTGTGTCCATTGCTGTATGGTTTCTCAATGGTGTAAAATCTCATTCTTTGTCAATACAGCTAATGTGTGCTGCAGTATTTCCTAGTATACTTATCTGTTAATTGTCTTTTCTTATTTACTTTTTTGTTTATTGGGGTGTGATGTCTCATTATTTCAATCTGTTGATGTAGCGTTCTATGTATACCCTGTTCCTTAGCTTAATATTATTAAGTATGTTATGAGAATGGATATTTTACTGGCTTTATAGAATGTTTAAATAAATATAATAATGACAATAAGAAGAAGGATTAATTAAACCTCCTAACAAGTTGAGTACTTGCTACTAAGCGCTTGTGTTACCATTATGATGTTGTGTGCTTCTCTTAATCATTTTCGTTGTAGAAAAATGGAGTGAATTTATATTAGGCTTCGAAAAAAAAACTAATGATAGCATTGTAAATTTTACAGGAGGATTTTAACAGACAAACAGCTTCGTCAAATAGAAGAATATAGTTATTTTAATTGTCCTCTTTACTAACTGTAGGGTGAAAAGGGGCTCGCGTTGTGGTGAACTATGTTATAGCTTGTTATTCACTGTTACTTTTGATCATTTTTTCGGTCTCCGAGGTGAATCGAGTTATTAATGAGAATTTGTATGCTCACATATGCATATTGTATATGTGTAGAAATGTAATCACACTTTGTCTTGGATTTACATTAAACTGTTAAGTCACGGCAGCAGTCTTCTGTTTCTACTGTGGTGTGTGTGTGTGTGTGTGTGTGAATACTCGAGCAATTAACTCAAAAATTAAATAGAAAATCTACAATATTATGCATATACACCTCACTATCACCCCAGACTTAGCACCCATGAAAGAAGTATTGA
>JAQLOL010000023.1:3046917-3089681 GCA_029783665.1 Naso thynnoides
TTGAAAGATCATGCACAAACACACAGGGGATTTTTTTTTTGTGTGTGTGTGCGTGTGTGTGGGGGGGGGGCTGTCTGGTTAGACTTTAGGCTGGTGTTGGGTAGAACCATCCTGGGAATTGCATGAGGTCACCAAACTATAACAATGACTGAAGTGTTGGTTTCCCTGCAACAAAGCTAACAGGAGAGTCAGGCAGATGTCAATTAAACACAGCCTGTACATGACCACACAGTCCTGGAAAGTGGCCTAATCTGGTACAATAAGTGAAAACATATGTGTTGCTAGACAGTGGTTGTGTAAGAGTTTTTAGTGTGGAACTTGCTGTATACTTTGGGAACAAAGTGTATTTATTTCAATGAGCTTTTTTGAAGTGTGTTTTGCCCCTTGTTGAGAGTTACCGTGGATCGGGGTCAAAGGAATCACTCCTCATTGATGGTAAGCCTCATAAAAGAAGCAAGACACTGAATACAAGCAGGGGAAGAAGCATTCTATTCCCTTACATAAGAAAAGATAGAAAACTCACTTTTTAGAAGAAGTACAAGTAAAAGAAAAAGTTTAAAAAAATACATTATTTTGTAATGTACCAATGTAAGTATACTCATGGTACAGACATGTATATTTTTGGTAAGATTGATAACCTACACCAAGGGTTGGGAAGGTTTCTTTGGAAATGTAATAGGTTACAGATGACCAGTTACCCTATTTAAATGTAATTGGTAAAGTAACTATTTCAATTTATCAAAGTAATGTAACTTATTACATTTGCCTACTAAAATTCTCATGAATGTTTTCAATTCTCAACCACTTTTACAGGTTCAAACCAGGCAGTGTTAATAACAGATGTGGGGCACTGCAAACTCAAACAAGAGAACCAATCAAAAGCATCAGAATAGCATCAAACTTTTAATGAACGACCTTGACTGGAAACAGCAAAAGTAGGACTTCTGCACATTGAAACATGCAAAGCAACAAAATGAATATTATTCAGCATACAGCCTGAACTTTTTACAGAAAATATTCAGACGTAACCCCCTTTGTAATCATTAAGACTTTCATAAGTAACTAATTTAATTACACATTCTTTCTCAGTAACTGTAACTCGTCACAGTTACATTTATTTTGTAATAAAATTATGTAATTTTGTTACATGTTACTAGTTACTCTTCAACACTGCCTATATTATGGTTTTGTGCTGTCATAAACTGTTTCATAATCCTGTCATACTCTATCTTTTGTACATAAAATCTGAATCTGGAAAGGTACAAGCAATAACTATAGCTGAGAAATAAATTTAGTGGGGTAAAAAGTAATATATAGCCTCTGATTGAGTGAAATAATACTAAAAATTGAACCTAAATATGGTGCTTAGATATTAATGGATGGTTGTTCTTAGCTTCGGTAACCCCAAACCCTTATTCTCTACAGACTGATTGCCTGGCAGCTTGTTTAATTTAAATTTACACCATATTTTGAAAGGATAAACACACATTTCTAAGATTTAATTTTCCATGGCACAATGGCAAAGACAATACCTGATGAATGTTCAGAAAGAGTTAACAGAATGAAACTGAAAGTCATACCTGAACTGTGTAGCATCAGCAACGTTAGCCATGCTGACCTGCCACTAGGTGGAGGTCTACACCAAAATGTTGTTGCAAACAGGCACTGAGTGATTAGGTTATGCTTATCATCTCCTTTTTTTTTTTCAACCTTGCTAAGCACGATGTTCACAGCATGCACCATGGAGGCCAAATCTCAGTCTCTTTGTAATTTGGAGGCTTTATTCCAGGCATCAGGTGCAGGCCTATTTAATCAAAAGGTGTGCATCCTTGTTGTCTCTTTTCAGATTGTACGCGTAGGCTAATTGCTGCGCTTAAAAAGGCTTATAAATGTGAATGAAACTGCAAAATGTAAGTTATTGGAATACAGCAATCAGTAGGCTTCACAAAGAAAAAATTATTTTGCAGAAATATGGATGGTGGCAACCGTGCGCATAATGTATCTCAGGATAATACGGAGATAAACTATATTCCATCAATAAAAAGCCTGACAGTTTTCCCTATGTGCATCCATGGCCATACCTTGAGTGCATCATCGCATGAGGTAACGTTGCCGTGGAAGCCGCAGACGCCAGCCGACGAGGACCAACCTAATTTTTAAAACCCCACATTGACAGAAAGGGCTGCGGCCAATGAGAGCGGGCTTCGATAAATCACAAACCAATCGGATCGGCCGAGGGGCGGAGCTTAGCCAATCCTCTGGACGGGAGAAGGTAACTGTTACCCAAAGAGTGTCAGAAAAAAGCCAGCAACCAGCGCGTGCCCAGAGCGTTTACGCTGAAATAACTTGTAACGCAGGCAGGTGGTTACATGAAGGTGAACGACGAAGCGTTAGACAGCATTTTACTTCATAAAAGGACATTTTCTCGGGACCCAGACAAAGGAAAAGACAGAGTTGCAGCGTTTTTTGGTAAGTCTGAATGCGCAGCTATGAGCAGGCTGACAGGAATGGCTGGGGAAAAAAGCGAAAAAAAAAAATCGCGTTATCTTTGCACTCAGAGCTAGGTTTGGAATATAATGCGAAAGATTGCTAGCCAACCTGTTTGTGGTATTTTGATAACGGGTGTAACCTGCTTTGTCTAGACATATGAGGAGCCACATGACCGTTAAACTTGCAAGTAACGGAGCGGGATGTAGGACAAGAGACTGTACTGTATAATGATGAGAGAGCGACTGAAAGCTAGCCATGCAGCTGGGGGATAAAGTCTGTGCTGGGTCCGTGTGCCGTCCGCCTTTTTGCCCCTGTTCACCGTGTTACACATTCATACTTCTGTCTGGAGTCAGCTGGGTTGTTTAGTTTGTCTAATGGGATGATAATTATTCGACTAATGTTATTGATATTATCTGATAATGACCTGGTTGGCCATGTGCATGTGCAGGTTTCTTTCACATCGTGTTATAACAGTAGAAAAACCCTGTATCCCCCATTTTGTTCATGTTCACATTTATGATTATTAAACCAAATTCAAATGAAATGATCTCGTGCATAGATAGTGCAAAATGTAGTTGATGAGCTGCCAGTAAAATTAAAAATATAGGTGTCTATGTGCCTTGAAAGTTTTTGAATTTTCTCACTGGAGGTGACAAATCTTTCCTTCCCCATATTAACCTTTTTGTTATTACAGGTATTGCTATTATTCTGTTTTTTGGAATGCAGCTGTAATCATACAAAGGTTTTATAGAGCACGTGCACTTCAATTTAACAATGGATGTTTCCAGTGACCTGGCTGGTTGATTGTTGCACTTTTGTTTTCAACAGCCTGTCTTCGCTGGGAGCACGTTATGGACAGAGCTGCCTTAAACTAAAGGAGACCAAGCCACGCAGCCTGAAATAACCCAAACCTTGATTGTCTCCTTGGAATGAATCTTCATAGTCTAAGTGGGTGAAATGCCTTGACCTTCCCCCGCCACACCATGGCAGGTCTAGTCTCCTCTGTTGGTTTGATGGTGATGCTCAAGGCTCTTGCGCGTGCACATGGCCGGCGTGCTATATTTCTGTGGATGACGGTGTTGGTAACAGTGATCACTGCTGACACACCTGCTGCAGGTAAGATAACACCTTTCGCCGCCTCACACAACATGATACACCAATTTGTACCCTGTATTGCATAACTGATACAGATCATTACCGTGGACAATATTCAGTTAGCTTTGAAGGAGAGCGTCCAAGCACACGGCATCCAAGATCCAGCCCAGGCATAATCGAGATCTTTTTCTTCAAGGATTTCATGGTTGTCTTCCTCTTGAGGATTGCATTGGAGAGAATTTAAAATCTAGCAGCCACCTATCCATTTTTTGCACTGCATGTCAGCGTACAGTCCTTGCAAATTTCCCCCAAAGTTTCAACCATCCTCTTGTTTTTTTTAGTTAAACTTTGTCTTAGAATAGGTTTGCTGAGCATGACTGCAAGTTTTCTGCCATTCTTCACTCAGTTGCAGACACACAGACATGCACATTCACATCTAGGAGATATTTAGTACAACCGCAGTCTTGTTTGTGGACAACTGAGCAGCTGCACTGGTGCACTTGGGGTCATTGTGTGCTTTTCTCGAGGCCAACTTAACCAGCCATCTTCCAGTCGTAAGCTTGCCGCCTTAACTTTGCTCTCCTTTTTAAAGCTTTTCATTCCCTCATTAAGAAGAAATTACGTGATGTAGCCCTACTAAAGCAACTTCTGTTTGTTTTTCCCTCGGTTTAGTGGTGCATGTGGTGTTGAAATCAGGAAGTCTATGTCTGGTAGATTATCTCAAGGTGAGCCTAATAATGTCTTCTGGATTTTCGTGTGAACAAAATCAGGGCAGCTGCACGAACTTGGATAGTGGTTATCTTCATAATTAAGGCACTTAAATGTTTGATTCTGGATTTGCAGAGGAGGTTAAGAAGCTCTATCCCTGCAGCACACAGACATCAGGGTTGAAACCACTTCCAGTAATTACAGAAAGAGAAAGGATCTAAATCCGTCCAGTTCATGGGTGTTTCCTCTCTAGGCTTACTATTATAGATAGTGACAAGATCCCACCGAGATCCGTCCCCCACACATTGCCCGATGAACTGAACCTGCTTTCAGAGCGCACAAAACCTCAAGATATTACTTTGTAATAGGATTATGTAGTATGTGCCACAGTGAAGGCCTTGTACAGGAAGTGAGTAATCTTAAACTCAAATTCTTCATCATCATCATCATCATCATCATCATAAAAGCATTTATTGTGGTGTTTGTTGACAAATATTATGGCTATCAATTTTCTTCAGTGTACCGCCAATGCATTTGTAAGGCCCTCATAAGAGAATCTAGGTTGTATTTCAGATTTTGTTGGATTTGAAACCTAGTCAAGACACATAAAGCATAATGTAAACAATTACAAACGCTTGTTTAACTAAGACAGTTTTTCAGAACCACTTTTCATCTTAATCACTCAGCAAGTGGGCTTATTTGTGTGATAGAATGACGAAAATTTAAAGTTCTCGCTCTGTATTTTAGTAGAAATACTTAATTTGGACAAGAAATTTATCCTTTTTTTTGTTTTTTACAGAAAGAAATCTGGTCCTAACCTAACCCCTAATGGTTCATGATGAGCAAACATAGCAAAATGTAGCCTTACACCTTTAGAAGCATCTCATAGGCAGTTTCACCATGGAAGACTACAGGATTTATCAAATAGATCTATTAACCATGGTTGGGCAGATATTCAACAACTGCATGTGCTTCTGAATCATTACACATCACATTATTTTTACATAAAAATGGTTTTATTTTGGTGTGGTAATAGTAAAAATGACAAAACTATACTGTAATAGTCAGGTCCTTGTAAAGAGTTATTTGTAAAAGTCATTGTGATGTTGCTACACTAGCCTCAGAGGCCTGAGTCATCATTGTTGTCCTCTCTTCGTCACTGTTGTACAGTTTGAAAGGGTACATTTTTACAGTTCATGGTGGTTTCTGAAACAAAAATCGGTGTCTCAGTCACTTTGATGTCCAGGAGCAGCCGTCATTGTGCGGCGTCCTCCTCAACTCAAGTCCAGATATCCTTCCTCCTTGTCTATCTTTGTCACTCTAGAGGAATTTGCTGGTGGCCGTCCACTGTAACTATGAAAATTACAGATTTCTCTGGCGTTTTCTAATAGGTGGAAACATTTTGGATGATTTGAGTACACGACTCTACAAAGTGTTCAGTACAACACAGGTCTGTTATGCCTTTGAGGCTAAGAACAAACACTGTTTTAGCTTAGACATGATTGCCATTGCATGTTGCATAAGATTACAGTTTTTTTTAAAAAACTTTTTTGATTGTATGTGATAGCCAAGGTTCATTTTAGTCCCTGAGGCAAAATTAAACCACAAAATTGTAAATGTTACCAACTTTTTGGCCCGAAATAGGAATTTGTTTCAATAGTCCCTCTTAACTCTATGACAGTAGGTGCTCATCATCTTTACTGTTCTACAGTACGGTCACTTGATTCACGTACTGAATGACAACTGTGTTTCAAAGTTCTGTTTTAACAATAAAATCTCCATTCAAAGAGCTTTCCTCTTCCACACTCACAAAAGTGCACTTTATAGTTTCTAGGTCAAGTTGAGCATGGCGCTGACGTGTAATTGTTCCTCCAGACCCAACAGTGTAGCGTAATTTTCCTCTTTCTTGCTTTCTTACATCTTTCCATCCTTCTGGTCCTCTGCTCGGTTTCAGTGAAATAAGTTGTTCCATCTATACCCTAGATCTAAAATGAAAGATGTGGGATATAATTATAAACTTTGTGTGTGATGTGATAAAGGGCCTTTGCACTTTCACTACAGCAGTCTCTGTCCGCACTGCAGTGGCTGGCGAGTTCCGCACAGCAAGCTGCAGGCCAGCAAAGTCCTGGCTAATTACCAGCGCAGTCCGTTGCCACTTGAAATGTGATCTGTGTGGGATGACAATATGGCCATTCATTATTCATTAGAGCTGGGAGCCAGTTGCAGATCAATGGGCA
Organism: Naso thynnoides; assembly: GCA_029783665.1. Taxonomy (NCBI): domain Eukaryota; kingdom Metazoa; phylum Chordata; class Actinopteri; order Acanthuriformes; family Acanthuridae; genus Naso; species Naso thynnoides. The sequence goes on from JAQLOL010000023.1 coordinate 3,053,448, forward strand.
GAACCTATCAAGAGCCAAACTGCACTTTAGCTCTCACCGGGTCTGCAGCTTGACCAGAAAGATTGGAAAATGGCCGATGGCTGACCTGCCTTTCTACACGTTGGCCTGTCCCAGCATTATTATGTTGAGCCGGTCAAGGGTGGGTCAGTGATAGCAGACAAACACTCCATTTTTAAAAAAAGCTTTTTTATTTAGCCTATTTATTTTTTCCTCTCACAATCAGTTCATCATTACATCCTTATTCCACATTCGCACGTCAAAGTTATTTTACAGCCGGCTATTTTAAGGATGGCTGCCATCTCATTCAGCTAATTATTTCCAGTTATCTGCTATTACCTGCGTCTTACTGCTAAGCTGTGATGTGAAGGTACCATAATGGGTGCTTGTGAAAGTGCATCTGTTAGTAATTTTGTGTGCCCTTATTTTAGTTTTACCAAGGCAATTTTCCATCCTACAAGTGCACATGAATATGAAACAACAGTCTTATTTGATCAAGGACTGAACCAGCTCACCATTCTCGCTTTTGTTTGTAAATGGACTGTATCTGTGCATTTCTAATTTTTGAACTACTCAAAACACTTTTACAAAGTGAAAAGAACTCATACACACACACACCTGCCATCAGGGGTTCAGTATGGTACTTAGGGACACTTTGACTAGGGGTAGACTGGAGCAGCCGAGGATCGAAGCACCAACCTTGTGATTGGTAGATGACCTGCTCTACTTACTGAGCTGTAGCCAGCCTCTTTTTTGGCCAGACATAATTCTTAGTTACCTTGTCTTGATTTTTTGACTGCTTTGACCAGGAGTTCCTAAACTTTTCAGCCTGTGAATACGCACTATTAGGCCTATGCAAACATGGGAATCAATACAACACAAAAGAACAACAGCCTAACAGTCATGGTATTATCTAAAGTGATTTATGAACAAATATAACCAGAATTTATTTGATAATGGGTTAATTATGCAGTTTTTAATTATTTTAATGTTTTTGTTTGTTTGTTTGTTTTTTCTTGGGAAGGCATCTCACAACCCCCCTTTCTGTGTCTCACAACCCCCAGGTGGTCCCGACCCCCTCTTTGGGAACCACTGGCTTTCATCTTGCTACATGGATTTTGAATTGATCGTGTTTTTGCAAGTAGTTGCGTTGTAGGATTATGTATTGATTAATGTTATGTGATCCATTGCATATCATTGAAAGGACATACTGCTTACAGCTAGCATTCATTTTGTCCAATTCCATATTTATGAGCTTTAGCCTATAAAATACGAACTAAGTCAGCATTTTTTAGGCACAATAAGAGCACCCGAATTGAAATGTTGGAGAATAACCAAAGACAAGCTCTTCTTGTTACGTTTTGTATGATATTGTCTGTGCTTACAGCCCTAAAACCCAGAACTCTGATATCTCTCAGACAGAAACTGTTCTCTTGACAATGGTTTATGGTACACAAAATCTGCATTAAATCTTTTTTTTTCTTACAAATAGATCGTCCTAACTGTGCGTACAGTTTATTGTGCTAACAGCTTGCCAGTGTTACCAGCTTGAAATGTGCATTACAAAGTTCAATATTTGACAGAAGGCAACATGGAGGCCATATTGTGCCGAACCCAAATCACTATGTGCTCTAATGAACTGCAGCTGATTATTTATATATTTATCAGAGCAGATGGTGCTGTTCAGCCCAGCCTCCTTTGAGCTACTTCAGGCTAAATCATCGGGGCCTGGGCCATTCAACATCATAGCAACATCTTAGAAACAATATCTATATGTGTTCCTTTCCTGATGGTGCACAGGTATCTCGGCCTCTGCTCATGTATTGACTTTTGGGTCTATGAGAAAAGAGCTTCCTTCCAAGAAAGTTTAACTCAGCCTAGTTCACAGTGTTTGTTCTCCAAGGACCTAAAGCCTGTGAGTGGCCTGAGCTGGGAGGACTGAGGAGAAGTAGAGGAGGGTGCTGAGTGACACAGTCCTCTCGGCCTCTCTGGTTACAAGTCTCTGCCTTCCTGTCTTTGAGGAAAAATCAGGATGGCAGAAAGTGAAGGAGAGTGCCCATATGCCTGTCACTGTGTAAATAGCAGCGTTGGACTTTATATAAAGAATGGCATCTTGGCATTGCACCATCATATTCCACTCGTAACATTTAGTCCTTAATTCCCTAACCGTGTTGTACAGTAGCCGTGCATGCTGCAAATCCCCAGAACTCACTAAAAAGTCAGATGTCTTTGTGGTTCACTGTACCTGTGACTCAGACTCTCTCATTCTGACTCTGTTACCTCTCTTCCTCTTTCTCAATTGGACTTTTGTACTGCTCACCTCCCAACCCCCTTATCCTGCTCCCTCTCTTTATGCACTCCCTTTTGTCTTTTCTTGGAAGTATTCCCTTCAGGAAAACAAAACAAGGGTCACATTAATATTTGATGAAGTGCAGTGCAGGCATGACCTCAGTCAGCTCTCAATTTTCATGCTTATTTTTGGCCAAATCAGTCCACTGAATTAATTTACGGGCGATCACAGCAACTTCTTCAACTACTGAACTTTATTGTTGTTTATTGTGCTTTGCCTTTATTGGCCTATTTGATCATGGGCCAGATTGGGATTGCATTCAAATTCAGATTATATTTATAACTTTATTGATCAGTATCACATAAATCAGTTCTTTAATCTTTTATGGTTTTCTGTGTCGGCTGAATTTAGTGCGTCTGAAAGCAACTTCGGTAGGTTTGTAATAAATGCACTCCTTATGAAGCCAGACATATTTTTATATACATCTGTGGGGGGGCTGCTTGAGCTTTTGCCGAGAGCTTGATCTAATTGAACTCCTCCGATAAAAACAATGGAATCTTTCCCATCTTAAAAGCCTCCCAGATAAACCAAATGTCAACACGGCGGTATCTTGATTGTTCGACTGCTCTCAGCATATGCAGCTCCTGCCAACTGAAAAGAGCCAGTCACGCAAAGGGCTTAGCTGAAAACAGAACCATGTGTGGGGTTGTAGTTAGCTAGCATTAAGACCAAAAGACTCTTTCTTCTCTCCCTTCTTTTTTTTTTAAATGACACAATCATTAAATTACCTTTTTTTTGCATGAGGAGTCTGGCAAACAGAGGAAATGATATCATTAGAGGGCCCGGGAATTGGTTTCTCAGGTTTCTCGACACGCATTGGGGTGTACGCATTATGCTGTGTGTGGTGTGTGTGCGTGCACAAGCACAGGCACACGTGTGTGTGTTTCACAGCTTCTGGGTTGATCCCTGCAATGGAAACCTTACTCTGATAATTAAACATAAGTAGGTTTTTATAAAATGACCCAAAATTTCGCATTGAACATTTCATTTGGATCTCATAGCTCTGTGGTGTGCTTCTCTGTTCATGTTTAATTTGTTTGTACTGTGATTCATACAACTTACCTTTGGTTTGAAAGAAATATCTCTTGTACTGAAAAATTAACATACTCGTACTTTCACCAGGGAAATCTTTATTTTGGCTCCGAGCGAGCAGCCACTGGCATTAACTGACAACTGACAACTGAAGCAGAAACGCATTTTCAGTCCTTTTCAGGTTTTTCAATATCTGCTGCCAACTTATTTGTTTTGTCTGTCAGCCCTCACATGCACAAATATTCACTGTGTTAAAAGACAGCGATTCAGTTGAGAGTATTATCTTGTTGCCTTTTCTGCACTTGTGAGCTCAGGGTCTGGTTGATTAAAGGAGAACAGGGAAAGGTTTTTCCTGGGATTCAATTCCAGACATCAGTGAAGTGCTGTCTGCAGACAGGCAATATCAGGTTAACTCTGTTTTAGCCATGGGATCAGTAGTCATGAGAGGGCAACAAAGCTAAAATCAAATTTTATCTAGTCTGACTCACCGGACATAGGCTGCAGCCTTAAGCCTACCATTGGATGGCTATTTCAATAGGCATTCTTCTTTATCTGCGTGCGCCGTGAGACATTGTGTTCGGTTTAAAGAAAGACAAACAACTCAGATCCGATTTTTCTCCTGACGCAGAATGATCATCAGTGCAGCCAGGCCTTTCTCCAGTGCTGTGGCGATAGGGCTAGATATGCACGACAGTTTTATCTGACTTAGAGAATTTACCTCTGTTTGTATGCGTTGTACACATGACATAGGATTCTTTTGTGTTGTTACTCAACTCAGTATTAACTACCTCATGGTTTTCTCTTTAGATTTTACATCAGAAACATTGAAAAATTGAGCTGCAAGCAGCATTGAATAGGGGGCACAATGTGTGTGAGTTGTTATTGGCGTGTAAGTCTCCCGAGGGTGTCATTTTGAGTGTACATTTAAAGATTTTGGACAGATCAGACAGTGTAAAGTTAACTTACAACAACTTCCTGTCCATGGTGAATAATGTCGTCATGTCCCGCGCCCACCGGGGACGGCCACAGCATGGCATAGTAGCAATGAGCGGTGTCTAAACCACAACAGTAGCTCAGGCTCTAAATATAAGAAAAGCTTGTCGGTTATTAACATGTTGCGTATTAGTTTAGATTAAGTTAGATCAAGTCAGATTCAACAAGTATTGTCATTATGCAGAGTGCAGATACTAAGCCAGTTAAATGCAGATAGCATCTAAGCCAAAAGCGCAAAAGAATATTATTATTCACAAATGGGTGCATTTTACATTATGTGCACTGTAATTAACACTGGAGAGCAACATATATACAGACATAAATGGGCCTATGTGATATGTAGAAGTGAAGGGGACAGATTAAAAAAGGTGAGGTTGTGTTTTAGGATTGTGTACATCACAGACAGAATATAGGTGGTTTGTTGTGCTGTATGAGTATAAATAATAGTAATCTGAACAACATGAGATGATTCGCCTGTGCAAAAATACAAAAGCATTTTAATGTTCATACAAGTAGCGCAGCATGGTTTGGCTAATGATAAAAACACAGGAGAAAAAGTTACGCTGCAATAAATACAAGAGTCAAAGCAAAACATTTCGTGTCCTCAGTATTATGAGATCACCTAAACTTATTTTGCTTAGCTGTCTGTTGAATAAAGCTTTACAATCAAATGTCCCCCTTGGTGATTGCCCTTAAAGAAACAAACTGTTAGAATTCTTATACATTTTTAACTGAGTTTATGATTAACAATTTGCTCTGACCCACTGGGCCTCTGTATGGCTAATCTAAACAGTCAGACATATAGCTTAGTGGAGAGCTGTGCTGAGCCAATACGTGATCTCATAAGATTTTGCCAATATCCATCCTGGGTAAATGGGTTGGGACTATTTCAGATGTCTGAAATTTTGTCTGCCTTCAGCTCAGTCTCTCTGCTCTCCTTCCTTTTATTCCAGTGTGGGGATTTTATGAAGCAACAACATAACAGAAAACAGGAGTAATAATTCCTCTTTTGTCAGAATCCTTTTTACATGATTGGTGGCAGTGATCCAAGCCTGTAACTGAATGTCTAAACAGAATCAAATCAACCCAACTGAGCCACAGGAAGGATATCATTTTTGTGTCTTCACCTGCTTAAATATGGACAAATAGATTTTTCACTTCATTGGCTGCTACAGATAAAAACCATAAACATGTTTAGAACAAAAAAAAAATCTTGTACAGGTAACAGTATTTTCAAAAAACAAGCAAATTTGTAATAGCTGTGACCAGCAGCTGAAAATGTTGTAGTCGTCCTAGACATAGGCCTAAATGAAGAAACAAAAATTACTGTCTGCAGTGACGCCTCCTGCAGTGACCGTTTCAGGTGTAACCTGTCAGTAAGTATTATGTTGCATTTGGATTGATTTATCATTTGTATTGTTGTATATATTTGAAACGGTTTGCTTTATTGCCTGATTCTTTCTCGTATGCTTATCTCGTCTCTGGAATGGTCTCAGGTGTAACTTATCATTGCTGACTGTCATGGTGCCTGCCCATTTCCTAGTTTATTTATATTCCAACCCCATCACATGTTCTGACTTGTAAAGTACCTGACAAAGACCTTGTCATGGTCGAAACGTGATGAGAAAGAAAACATTTTTGGGAGCATCTATAACAGTGCGTGGCTACTGCAATGTATTTTCCTTTTGCATCTTTTTGTGCTGCACCTGCTGAATCTCTTTTTTTGGATGTGCATGCACTTTCTCCGACTGCTGCCTCGATGCCTCCCACAAGGGTCTCCTGTCTATGACAAACGGTTGATGAGTTAAGATGGAAGGGGGCGTGGCTAAAGTGTAGGGGCGGGGAAAGCCATGACCAATGGAAGTTTGAGTGTGTGTGTTTCTACGAAGTTTGGCCATGTTACGTGAATCCTTTCAGAAGTCATGTGTCTTTTTGTAACAGACCACTCCCACTGCCACGCCCCTTTTTGGTTAGTTGGCCCAAGCACTTAATCAGCTGTCCTTTGGCTTATAATAGACCTTTTCACTAAATCTTGCGCAAGTCTGTGAATCTATTTGGAAGTTGTACACCTTTTTGCAATAGGCCCCTCCCATTGCAGCGCCCCCTTTTAGTCATTTGGCATGAACACAAACACACACCTTTACACACACACTTGACCTACATGTCAAATTTCAGCTTCTTAGGGCGAAAGCTTTGGCTGCCAAAGAGTAGGAAATTGTAATGGACAATGGACAGTCAATCGACCGACTGGCAGAGCGACAGAGAGCCGCTGGTCGCAGATAAAAACTAATTCCACTTTAAACCTTAACTTGTCACTGGCTGCTGTGCATCATTTGAGTGATTAATTCATTACAGTTATAGCACAACTAACTGCCTGCCTATAAGCTACATATAGTAGGAAGCCGAGTAAATTACATTGTATCGCAAGATTTGTTAGCTTGTCAGTTTAGTCAAATGGAAATTTAGGACAGCTCTACAAGGCAGCGATTCATTAGACCAAGTCAAGGCTGCAAGACACATCAAGGCCTGATGAATGAAAATGGAATCTCGTTAGTGTGGGATTTTTCATCTGATGAATAAATGAAACTCTCACTGCATTAATTCTTTAGTGTTGTCAGAGTAATGGGACTGCACCATATTTTTTCATTCATGTCTTTTATGAGGCGTTCACTTCTCTTTGAGGAAGCAGAATAGTGTCTCTCTGTTTAGGCTGCTGATATGAATCTTTATAAACCGTGTATAGTTTATTTACTCGCTAATGCAGTAACAGCTTTTATTGGCAGTAAAATGAAGATGTGTTGTGGAAACCATTCACATAAAGAGGTGATTGACTGGGAGAATGGGATAAGGAAGGGAAAGGAAAAACTGTACCAGTCATTTTGCATGAGCTGAACACTTGACATTTTTATTCTTATGCCCTGATATTTTAAGGTCTCCCTCTGCATGGGTCTCAGTGCTTAGTTTCACAGACAGGCCCCACAATGAGTGGCCAGCGGAGTGTGACACGCTCGTGTTTCGGGGACAGGTTGCAGCGCTGCTCAGTCTGAAGGCCTTTGTCAATTTCTGCTGACTGTAATGTCAGTCCCAGTTCAGTCCAGTCTCACTTGCTCTGTGACTGGCTGCTTTCTGTTGTATTAAGCTGTCACTGTCATTACCAAAGATCAGCCATCATATTTTAAGACTTGACTACTTTATTATTATGAACAACCAGCTGGGTTCTACAGCTCTGCAGTCATTGTTCAGTTTTGAAATTTATAGAATAGGCCTATAGTTTGTTAGATATCCTGCCTCCATTATGTATCTTTGTCACGTGTATTTGATAACCACATTTAATATACAATATCGGCTGATATATCGGATATCGGAATTTTCTTACTCCCTTCTGTCCGTATCGGCATCTGCCCCAAAAATCCCACATTGGTGGGACCCTAGCATGTTTGTTTACAGCCAAATGCAAAGTCAAGTGCAGAGTTGAACAGTATGATGTATGTTTTAGTAAACAAACCCAGACACACAGTCACAGTGAACACTCACCATTGGTTGAATACTGTGCGTGGTTTGACCCAGATGGGATTAAAATCCCAGCATCTTTCTTACAACCAGCTGTAGAAGACAGCACACCGAATGCTGTGGCTTCTTCCTGCCATGCTCCTATCTTGTGATTTTTTAAATCTTCCATGCAAAAATGAGAAATCAGGCCACCATTTAATAGCTGTACATATCAGGCCACTAGATCTTGCTATTGATGATTAAGAACATTATTTGGCTTGCCCAGAATTTTCTAAGTGTGTGTTTGTGCATCTACCCAGCTGTGTGATGCACCCTCAAGAGTTTAAACATTTGGCAGAGCAGACAAGGAACTCTGCTGCAGTTTGAAGAATGTGCAGCACAGACTCGCCTTCAGAGAAAAAGTCTTGGCTTTTCCCTCCCAAGTTTTTTTTCCACCGGCTCTGTTATAATAGCATGTTGACTCAATTAAGGTACCAGTGTAGGTTGTAATTACGTTGGGAGTTTTCTCCCAGGCCAAGCTAGAGGCAGCCTCCTTGCATGAAGCGATGCAGTAAATTAAAGATGACGCTTCAGAAATACGTTCTTTTTTGTTGTTGTTTTTTTATGAGAAATCTATTCTGTTCTTCCAGTGTTAAAAATAGTCTTCTCCCTCAGCTGATTTTGTGGCTATTTTCAAGTGTGTATGATTCTGCAGAACTGATGTACACTACAAAGAGCAGAAACATTACCAGCCGGCAGCTGCTGCTGAGTCACAATGAAGAGGCTGTTGGTTATGTGCTTCTGGCAATTGCAAAAAAGTGCTGCTCTTTTTAAGACCTACTTTCAAAGACAAATTTAAGACATACGGCCTGCTTTAATCTTATTTAACATAATTATTTTGCATTTTCTCCTTGAATTGGTCTTTATACTTGTGTACTCTCTGCACACATTATGATTCCTTTTGATTATCTATAGCTTAAAATCTCCTCAAATGTAAAGAAGCCCTGTTTGTCTGCCAACAGGTCTTTAGTCATTCCTGTGGGGACAATCGTGTAAAAGTTTCTTTCAGCAAAAAGCATGAAACTTCTGATGGGGCTTTAAATGTTTTCCCAGTGAAAAATGTATAAACACATTTGAGAACATACTAGAGACAAACTTATACAGCTTCATGAAACTGTTAAAAGGTCTATTACCATGAATTATTTTCCTTTCCCATCTCAACATGTCAAACCCTGACCATGTAGTGTCATCAAGACACTTCTCAAATTAGGCTAAATCATGCATCATATGTTGTGCAGTATGAAGAGAAAGACCTTTTGCCCTCACATGAAGTCACAGTTGTGTTGCACAAGCCACATTTGCCATTCATTTAGCTATTTTTGTGTCATCTTTGTTGTGTGATAGAGAGAGGGGGTAAAGCGGAAAATTTTAGCTTCCCTGTTTCCAAGGTCAGGTACCATTAAAGAAGAGTTCTCCCTAGAGTTCATCTGTAGAAAGGCTGGCCAATTGAAGTGTTGTCATTTTGGGACGTGCGGTCTGTGCAAGCGTGTCAGCATTTTCTGTTGTAGTTCAATACTGGAAGTGAGGAAAACAGTCATTGTCAGCTTTTATTATGATTCCACATTGTACACTCGCACGGTCTGTTTATGTTTCGACACATATGTCAACTTGGCACAAATGTCCACTTAGACAAAGGGTTGAACTGATTATATTTTGGTAGTCAAAGTTCAAGGTCACTATGATCTCAGAGTTCATGGCTGCAATTCTTGTTTTCATATTACAGTTGTACTGATGTGATGTCATTTTTGCTGTTTATGTTCAGATATCAACATATCTAACTAAAAGAATGCCTGCCTGTCTGCCGTTACAAGTTATGTTCAGTCTCATTTTGTATTTCTGTTGAACAATTGTGTTTGTGTGGACATTAGCCTAAATGCTAGCTGTAATGTTTCCGTAGCATTTTAAAACATGACACAAAAAGGAAAGGATGCTGTGCTGCATCTTCACGTTGATTTGCCATAATTTTAATGTTATTTTTAGAAAACAGATCACTTCATTCACCGTGTCACTCAGATGCATATTTTAAGGTGAAACGTTTTCTTACATGTTCAGTGTTTGAGTTACGCCATGAATTGATCAGCCCACCTTAAATGTCAATATGACAGCTTGAAGTGGATTTAAGAGGATTTATTTGTCACACATACATACACACAGGGTAGTGAAATGTCTGAACATCAACCGTTTTGCATTTGCTTTTGTCTTTTATGCATAATGACATTTGCTTTGGGAACAACTGGATCTTTAAACACTTGATAAAATGTGCGTGAATTTCAACTGAATTATGCAGGTGAAATATTTTTCACCTGGAGAAAAAAGTGGCATAGTGCCCCCCCCCGTGTGCGCAGCATGACACTTATGCATCCAGCATGTATCCTGCCCACCAAGTAAGGGTACAGTCGACAGTGGAAATGCAAGCTAGATCTAGGGGCACCGTTCTAAAAAGTCCCATACCGTACCTATCAAACTGTACTGCTCAGTGGGTATGAGGCTTAATTAATTATCAAGTTGTCATGGTACAATGTTGTAGTCATGTGTTTGAAGTCAGTCAGGAATATTTCTTTCTTTCAATACTAAACTGAATCATTCTCTATGCACTCCTGCAGATGGGTCTCTGTTGAACTCAACACACCTCCCCATGGAATTACTTAGAGATGTTCCAAGTTCAACAAGGTCATCACCATCGGCCTTTCCAGCCTCACAATACACTGCCTTTGACAGCCCAGAATCAGCAGGTTTATCTGATCTCGAACCAAACCATAAAGTTGGGCCTGCTGACATGACACATTTTCAGTGGAGACCTGTTGTTTCAGACAACTCCAAATCAGCAAGTGACCTCCTTGGAGAAGAAGCTCATCCTCTCTCCACTTCATCCTTAAGTCCCTCCGAACCTACAACGAGATCTAGTCCACAGTTTGAGGCACCAGCTAAACTCCTCACAGACTGGAAGCTGGCCAGAACAAATTCTGCAAAGCTCTCTTCCTTTCCTTCTCCAACGCCTACAAGATCCCAACTCCAGCCTCAGTCAAATATATCCATAACATCAATAAGCCCCTCTGCTTTTACAAGGTCAAAAAAACTTCAGCTAGGTCTTAATTCTGAGGAGAAAGCAACTTTCAACAAACAGGAGGATGGTACATCAGAGCGAACACTGGCAATTATGACCTCCAACCCTGATCGGCCTCTTGAGCCCGCTAAACTGGCTCTTGCTGACTCTCCAGCAGTTGAATCTTACAGTAATATCCTGGATGTGAACCAGCTGAGCCCTAGCAATGCCCCTTTGGAGAAGAACAAACCAGCACATGACATATATAAACTTCCGAACCCAGATGAGATTCTGACCCCAGGCTACAATGTGCCTTTCATCAGCCCTCCTCATACATCACCTACATCTGAAGCCACTGAGGTCTCACCAGAGAACTTCTACCCCACCAACACAATGGATTTTGACTGGGGGTCTGGGGACTATTTGGAGACAATGTCCTTCTTAAATTCAGACGGAGAGGACTACTCTCTCGTCACCAAGGTGCCATCTGAATCATATGAGCTGGAAGACTACACAGAAAGCTATGACACATCCTTCCCTTCCAGAGTGGGTATATTCCCTTCGTCTGTGCATCCTCTTCATGTCTCACCATCTCCCAGCCTCATGACAGAATACAGTAACATCAGTCCACTAAAATCCATTTATCCCTCTCCTTTGCCCTCTTCAATTCATTATACACTGGAACCTTCTCCCACTGCTCATAGTGACATCCCTGACGTATCAGACATAGATTGGGCTGATACTTTCACAATTCAGCCAACAGATGTTCTCTTACCTGACATGAACAGCTTGGAATATTACACCACCCAGTTGACCAGGGAGAATAATAGTTCAGACACTGGGGCTGAACACAGAGGGAACATCACCATGGTGTCCATCAGTGCTACAGTCGTCACACCTACAAGCAGCTTCACCAATGACACCCAACTGACTGAAGATGAATCCTCCAGTGATTTGTCTGGACTGGAGCCTCATGACGAATCAACCACAATAGTTACAACAGAGGAAACCCCTCATCTGGTCAATGTCTCTGAGCCTATTCTGGATCCTTCCATAGTCCCAACCCACTTCTTACTTCACTCCTCCCCCTCCTGGGGTAGTCAGGTGCCCACCACAGATTTTTCTGCACCTACGCTAACTGTTGGCCTGGACAGCACTGTATTAAAAGAATCTGTGTTTCTCAGTGCCACGCCTTTGCTGCCAGATGAAGTAATGTCTCCCTCCTCTCTGACAGACGTCCATTGGTTTGTTACAGAATCATTCCCACCAAGTACCATACATGCCACTCCTGTCTTAACTGGAACCATAGCCTTCTCCCCTGTTCTTTCTGAAAGTGCTGACAACACTACTGCTGACACAACAGAATTAACCCCCCAGGATTCTCCTTTTACAACTGAACAAACTCTCGATATCACTTTAGTTTCAAGTGAACCCACGCCAAATGTTACTGTAGTCCCTCCGGATGAATTGGGTGATGAGGGGGTGACTGAAGAAGGAGTTGACATCCCAGCAACAATGACCATGATCCCAACTAGCAGAGTAGCAAGTACAGTGTCTGCTGTACCCACAATTCCAACTGCCAACACTACTTCTCATCAAGCCACAACCAGAACTACTGCCACCACTGAAACGGCAGCCAGTGAAAGGACAACAACTACAGCGACAGCATCTAGGCAATACCTCTGCAATCTTGACAGGCGTGCTAATTTAGTAAAAATGGGTAAGTTAGACATTTGACAGTTGTTTTTGTTATATTGCAGCGTTTTTTTTTTGATGTTATTCACTAGGGCTGTGCTAAAAAATCGAGATGGCAGTAAATTGTAATATTTATTTTTGTGATATACTGCATCGTATTGTGACCCATGTGATTAATGATGCACATCGTATCGTGTAGTCCTTGATAATAACCGCCCCTAAATATCAGTGAGACACAAGAGAAGATTTTAGAAATGCACTTAATTTTCATGTTTCAATTTCAGTGTGTCCACTGTACTTAAATTTGATTTTTCATGTTAATGTTATGGCAGCTACATCAGTGTGTTCAGTAATTTGGCAAAAACGTTAATAAATTGGAAAGTAAATTTTGAATTAAATTTTTTTGACTCAATTTGTCACCCGGATTTTCAATATAATGAGATGTGATGTATTAAGACTACCCAGATCGCACACAGCAACTTGGATTTTAGCTCTGTTTTACATTTTCAGTAAGCTATGTGGAATATCACAATATATTGCAGTATGCATTGTATTGCAGTGTATCCTGATAGAATCGCATCGTGGCCCATGTATCATGATGCGTGTCATGTCATGAAATCCTTTCCAATACCCACTCCTATTATTCAAATGCACGACATGAAACGTGTGCAAATTGTGACTTAAAGCTGTAATTTTGATTCAAAGTATACATGCATTAGAACTGTTTGATAGTTAAACTGTTTAACCGTTTAGTATAAGGCTATTACCCTCCTTGTGCTTTCTTCTGAAGGTTTTCCCTCTGGGGCTACTGTTGGATATGCCAAAACTCAAGTTAGAGACATACTGAAAGGGGAATTCAACAAGTCAGTGGAGCTGCAGGTACATACATTTTTAACAACAAGAGTTGAGCTGTTGTATTAATTTTAAGGTACTATCATGCAAAGTGTTAGCCTTCGTTTGGGAGCCAAGAAGGACAGTAAGTGGCAACATGAGCATATAATGTAAAAAACAAACGACAACAACAAGAACTGGGACGTAGTAATTAGTATCTACAGTTATAGTTATTATATTACTATATTAGAGTTATTTAGTATAATTGGTTAGAGATCTGAAATTGATGGACTGTTTAATGGCTATTAAATACAGTACAACATGTGAATGTTGGTTTGTGTATGTGTGTATTTGCTGAGTGTGTTATATTTGTGTGAGAAGTTTTTTTGCATGTCACAGTGATGCAGATTAGCCATAAGAGCCAGATTTTTTTTTTTTTTATATCAGTGGTTCTGTGACATAGAAACCACAGGAATAGTCACATCCACAAGTCTGTGATGAGCTTTTTAAAGCATCTGTTGCTTATTTGAAACAAATCACTTAACTGTAAATGAGTGATTCTAATAAGTGATTTGCCATGTGTTCCTGCTTTATTTTAAGGTCGTGGACCCCCCACCAAAGTTTGTGTTTCGGGTGGTGTCTGGTCCGGTTGTGTACACAGCCATATCTGTCGTCAATGCTCTGCGAAGGTCTGGGCGCCGCTTCCTGTCTGTATCCCCTAACTGGACAACACCAGACCGCAAATACCAAATCCATACAGGTAAATGACCTTTCAACAGGCTGTCTTGATGTCAGATTTAATTGTGTGGTAACCTTTGGTTTTTAAACTGGGTCTCTTCTTTTTTTTCCACTCTCTGCAGTGCTGCAGTTCGTTCCCAGTCACATTGATGTGCGGTTTTGTAACTTCAGTGAGAGCATTGAAAAAGGTCTGACCATGGCCTTTGCAGAAATGCGTCGGCGCTCAAAGGAGTCAACCAACTTCACAGTGCATGTGAGTGTGACCAGAAGGCAGGAAAGCATGAGCAGCCTCACACAAGATGTTTTCATCAAAGTGCCTTTCATTGTGGTTTCGCACCCCTCAAGCTGAAAGACCCAGTTCCAGTTAGCTGGAGGCTTCTGAATAATATACCTCATCTGGCAGAGCAGGCTTAACAAAACACATTGTATTATCTTTGTCTGCCTGAAAAAGTAAAGTTTTTTTGTCTGTTTTTTTTTTGTTATATAAAGAAGTAGACTAGGTTAAAACCTAGTATATGGCTGGTCCTGTCTGGTGAATGCGTGTTTGTTTTTGTTTTTTTCGGCCAGTGTGTGTTAGTGATAGCTGTAGGTAATGTGTAACATGAGCATGTTTGGATATTAGTAGATGTTCTGCTTCAGTCCAAGTAAGTCAATCAAGACATAATAGAATGAACAATATAGTTGTGCTTTTAGGAACAATAGAGCGTTTTCATTATGTGGCGCTCAGACACTAATAATTTCTGTAGCTACGGTCGACTGTCTTGGGTCAGTGTGCAGATTTATAGATAGTAAAAGGTATAGTCAAAAAATAGTTTTTACAATCATATTCCCTATATGTTATGTTAACTAGAATTGTGTTTGAGTGTAGTGTATTTGCACATACCTGATATGGTATAAGTAGGCCTATGTTTGAGTCCAAAGAGGTGACTTTGCACTTGGATATGCATTTTGTTTTTCAGTCAATTAATGGTATGTTGGCTTTTATAGAGAACTTTCAAGGAATTTTAAGTGTTGCAACAAATTTTTATTTTCACGTCTTTCCATTTGTACATTTGGGATGCATTCAGCAAATGGGACCAGTCATATTCTAAGTTTTAACCTAGTCTTGTTGAAAGGTTAAAATGAATCGCCAACAGCTTGTGTCATTAACCACAAACCTCTAGTTTACATTCAGTAGTTTGCTGTTGTTGTTTTTTATGGATAGGTTAAGATAAAACAATGGCCATACTAGTAATGTTGCCATTGCTAGCTAACTAGCTTCTAGCTGACTGCTACTAGCTAATTAGCCTGTGAAAAAATGCAATTGGCAGCAACGTGTTATTAGGCGTCGTTCAGACTCAAGCACAAAATGTCATGGTGTTTTAAATCAATCCAGGGCAAATGTACAGGCTACATGACGAGCCAGCATGTGCAAACAGTTGACTACAAAAGTGAACACGGAAGCGAGCTTCTTATTCTTGGTTGTGCCCAGCATTAATAAACAGAGCAGCCTTCAAGCTGACGCTAGCGACGTGCTAAAAGCAAATAAACTTATTGTTAACTTATTATTGTTGAGCACACCCGAGAAGCTATGGGAAGACCCGACACAGTTTGATGGATCTTCCCGTAGCTCCCGAGGCACAAAGTGCACGGCAAAAAGTGCTCAATCAGTCAGTCAGTCAGTCATGGACATACCCATGTATCGGGCACGTCCCTTCTGGGACCAGCCAAAAGAGCAAAAGTTGTACAGGTAGCAGGCGTTGGCTGACTCTGATTTGGATATTACTTTGTATACAAGGACTGTTTTGTTACATTGCAGTTGTTGAAGCTTAATGATTTCAGTATGTGGATGATGGCAGAAATTGTTGCCTGGAAAGTCAGACAAAGCTAGTTAAGATCACTGTTTGCTGCAAGACTTAAAATACTAATTTGGTTTAATAGAATCAAATTCATGCTCAATATTTTGTTTCACCCATTTTCCATGATTTACTCAGTCTAGGGGACATTATCCCTATGATGAGCATTCTAGCCCGGACAACAGACTCTCTTCATCTCTAGTTCTTTCTCCTTGGTTTCATCCTGATAAGATGCCCAGAGCACCTCAGTTGTATACTCCAAGCATGATGGAAAGGCTTTTCTACTACAAGCTTATTTTAGATATCTGAATACCCAGTGAGACACCCAGTACAGAAAGCTAATTTTGGCAAGCTATATCCACAATCTCCAGCAGTTATTCAGTCACTATAGGTTCTGTCCTTTCCTGTATCTGTCACTGTGAACACCACGCTGATCCTCCTGTCCATTTACCTCACCCTCATTCCTGAACAAGACCCCCAGGATACTTCAGGATACTACACTTGAATACTTTTATTTGAGTTCATGCTCTAGTTGTTGAGTATTAAAGAAGCTTACTTATTGTAAATAAAGAGCTTATTTGGCTATGTGGTTAGCTGGCTTCAGTAGAGTTTGTGTAATCCTATTACACTGATGCCTGTATTATAGTCTTTTAGTAGGAATGTAAGGATTAAATCAAGCATTTGTTGCAGCATGGAAATGTTTTATGACCAACTAGTAAACTGTGCCTCTGGTCACACTGCCTAATTTTGTGCTCTACTTAACAATCCAGAGGCCGATGTTTTCAGACAGGAACTTCATTGTGAGTCTTCTTAGGGATACACCAACTTTTTTTTTTTGGTTCGTTTCTTTGCCTCCCTCCTGAGCTCCAGGCAAGAAGATAGATACCATTCGTTCAACTGTGCGTGCAGTAACAAGGGAGAGATGGGCTGAACTCGCCCACCGCTAGTTAGCTTAGCTCAATCAGTGGTAGTCAACGGGAAGTGCTAGCCTGCCTCTTCCTAATGTCATCAGATAAACTTTCCACGGTCCTGTGTGCTTGTTGTGATTGTTTATTCTCCTCATTATGTTATTTTTAGACTCATATTAGCACATTTGTCATTTTAGAATCAGATATGTACCAGATGTAAACCGCAGAGCACATGTGTGCCAGTAACAGCAAAAGAAGAAAAAAAAACATAAAGTATTATTTAAAGTGCTAATCTAAGTCTAAAAATAAGATAACGTGGTAAATACACGAGTCATAACAAGCACACAGGACTGTGTAGAGTTATTAGAGAGTTTATCTGATGACTTCAGGCAAAGGCAGGCTAGCACTTACCAGTGACTACCAGTATTTGAGTTAAGCTAATTAGCGTGGGTGAGCTCTTCCCATCTCTTCCCTGTTACTGCATGCACAGTTGAAGGGATGGTATCTTGTCTTGTCTGGAACGAAGACAAATTAGCTTTTCTAAAATCTAAGTCATATGCAGTGAGAAATGTGTTGTACATATTGTTGTGTAATTGTCTGTCCCCTGAACATTACATTTCTGTCTTACATAAGTTGTTTTCTTTCTGTTTTAGATTGTTAACATCACAATGGCTGCTCCTAAATATCAAGACCAGCGGCTGGTAAGGCAGCCTGTGGACATCACCTTCACTGTGCGTGGTTCAAGAGGTTATCTGATGGGGTCAGAGGTCAGCAATGCTCTGATGAAGCTTACAATGGTGGAATTCAGCTATTACATGGGCTTTCCTGTGCTGCAAATAGCAGAGCGTGAGTAAGACAAGGTTGTTTTTCTGTATTGTCTTTTAATTCCACATACTCCAACATCACCACTGGTGGCTGGTGGGTTTATTGGTTCTGATCACCAACAACAGTGAACTTTGGCTGATCTTAACTCCTCTTAAATATTATTTTGTACCTTACAGCTTTCCATTATCCAGAGCTGAACACAAGTCAGTTGCTTCGCTCCTCATGGGTTAGAACAGGTATGGTGGTTTCAGTTGCCGACATGTTAAAAAGCAGCTACAGTGACTTAAATTTGAAACATGTTGTGCTTAGTTTTTGTCTGTGTTTTTTCTGTCGTGTGTGTGCATAGTGCTCCTGGGTGTAATGGACCAGAAAGTGGGAGAGAGAACCTTTCAAGCCAACATGGAGCGCCGGGTGGCAATGTTGCTCGGGGAGGCAATGGGATCAGTCAGACGTGTTAAGAGAGCCACAACCATTGGCAACAGCAGTGTTCAGGTACTGTATTTTTGTGTGTATAGATTTATACAATACATAGTAATTGTACTCATAGCTGCATAGCCTTTGGAAAAGAAACAACCCAACGTCAATCAAACATCAGAAGAAATTAAATACCGTGCAGATCATTTTACTTGTATGAAATGAAGTGAAAGCCAAATTTTTGTCAAATGCAGTCAGAATTTTTCACTTGTTTAAAACTGAGACACAATTTATAAACTACAGGCTTGATTTTGTTTGTTCATGACACGCTCGTTATTCCTTTTGTCTGGAAATAGTACACAGTATACAACAAAATTACTTGTTATATTCCTTGTTCATCACACAATAAAACTTTCTAAACTTTCTCACACTAAGTTTCTTAATGGATTGCTGATTAAATTTTGAAAAAGGCTCCCTTTCTTTTACAATTTATATCGCTATTCCCTGATGCAAGCGCTCTCTAACTACCTTGTCTGAGTACTGAGGCCTCATTATGTGAGCCTTGCAGTGTTTGCAACCACTGAAAGCCTTACTGCTTTACTAATCAGGCTCTAGCTTTTGTCGGTTCGCTCCGCACCTGCTCTGCTCATCTCAAAGGGGACAGGATAGGGCTGAGTCTCCATGGCAACAGCATCCCATTCAGCCCAGGGGCAAGCCACTCAAAGACGACAACCTCATGAGTCCTTGTTCTTTCTCCTCTTCCTCATTTCTCCGGTTATGTTACTTGATGTGAGCTCCTGTGAACCACAGAGCTGCTAAAAGCAGATCAATTATTAATTGTTTCTCTTGCTCTGTCTGTATCCTGCAGTTGGAATGATTGCGAGTGTTCCTCTGCTGTTGAGGGGGTAGAAATTATGGAGGGAGAGATAAAGAAACAGGGGTAGGTAAGGGATTCGAAAATCAGAGGAACAGGAGATAAAACACTCAGATAAAAGAGATTTGTTATGGGAGATGCATTGTTGATCTGAAATCATGAAGCCTGCATATGTGTGTCTTTAAAACAGAGAGCTTATCAAAGTCAGTTTTACCCTCTCTGACCTTTTCTGCCTCCTGCATTGTGGTCTCCATAAAACCCTCAGAACAGTTAGGAAAACAGAGGACCATGTTGTTAGTGAACCTCTCTTGTGTGTCTGCGCTAAGATTAGATCTCTATTTTTCGGCTCTGGCATCTTTTTACATTTAAAATGATATTGTTCATGGTCACAAATATGAATATGTGTTTACATACAATACAAGGCTATTTATGTGCTTTAGATAAAGAATATTCTTTGAGCGTCTGTGGGATATAATAACAGTATGGTGACCAAAACCTAGAGTCTAAAATTTAGAAGAATTCTTTATGTCTCGCTCTCATGGACACAAACACACAAACACGTGTCTGAAAAAGAGGCTCTAAACCATCATGACAGAATCGGTGTGGTGTTTTCACCTATGAGAATACCTCATGAGTCTGCCTAGACAGATAAAGGGGAGGTTGAATTGGGGTCGTGCAGTAACACACACATTCGCGCTGCCATCTTTCCACTCTAATAATCATGCATGGACTGGATTAGACCCTGGGTGAGGGAGCCCGCCCAGCCGCTTTTCTGTGTCAACCCAGGCATGACCTGCGCTTTACTCTTTCCAGTAATGCAGACAGCAGACTGCACTGCGCCTCAGGGCACCCAGAGGGAGACTGCACACACACAAACACACACACACACATGCGCGCACACACACACACACACACACACAGACATATTAGACAACACTGAGAGATATTTAAGCAATGAATACTCTAATGGGAATACAGGACGTGAGTTGATACATCATGAGCGTGTTAATATTATATATTTGTGTGTGTGTGTGTTTGTGCGTGTGTGCATGTGTGCGTGCGTTGGGGGGCATTGCTCTCCTACATATGCAGTGTCCTAACAAGGGGATTTCACTCGTGATGTGGGGTCCGATCATCTTTATGCGGATAAAATTTTGGGCCCCACAACTTTATCATTACGTTTTAGGGTGAAGACTTGAGTTTGTGGGTAAGGTATGAACTGAGGTTAGGTTAAGGTTAGGGTTAGGCATAAATTGGTTAGGGTTAGGACAAGGGTTTGGGTTAGAGTGCGCAAATGAACAAAAGTCTATGTAAAGGCCCCATTAGGATAGCTGTACAAGTGTGTATGTGTGAAGAAGTTTTCAAATATATATAAAAAAATAAAATATTGATCATGTAAAAGGATTTGTAGTAACTGCAAGTACAACTAAAGAAGGCATCATTTTGAGTGAAAAAGATGTACAGTACATACAAATACATACAACACAAATGATTTTAAATAGCATTCCTGTGCCTCGAGACATCAGTCTGCCGGATCAGAGCAAAAAACATTTGAATATGAAGTTTCACTGGGATGCTTTCTCAGGGGCTTGTGGAGCAAGTTTCATTACAGTATACTGTAATATAATGGATGCCACATAGTTGGTTTGTGGACTGTAGTTTAGTCCCAGAAACTCAAAGATGATTAATGTGTTGAGGTTTTATAGAAAATGAGGCACAACTTTCTTCATTAAAGTTCCTCTTTGCTATTGAAACTGTGACACTTCATTGTTAACAGTTCATGAAGGTCTTCATTAGACTTTGTTTTTGGAAGCCCCCTACTTCATTTGTTTGAGATCTGTCTGTTAGCTGTAAATGTTGCAGTGAGAGACAATTACCGATGGAAACATCAAGATTTAAAAGCGTTACACACAACTATTGTTAATTATGATTTGATTTGAAGCTCACATTAACCCTCACTTCATGTGCGTTTCCAGAGTTAGAAACAAATAGGAACAAAGGACAAAGAGTGGTTTAAGTGGGGGAAGTTGATTAACAGATACAGAAAGACTTACAACACGATGACTTCTAAAGAGACGTGAGACGGCATGGTGTGTGTGCTAACTATTTGAAATAGTGTTGGACAGTACTTGCAGCCATCTTGTAGTAATCAGAAAGCAATGCGATCGCTCTGTATAATCATCGGACAGCCAAGGAATCTCTGACATCATTTCCACATGCAAGACAGTGTGTGAAACAATAAAGTTTGTAACTTGTTTCAATACCCATGGCCCCAAACACAAGTACATTAACTCAACATAAACAATTCAAGGCTTAGATAACAGTATTTAGATATGGTTTAAAGTTGCTCTGATGACAAAGAGTGGCCTTACATTGTGTTAGGTATTTGATATGTTGTTCAGAAACCTGCTATTTTTATGAACCTTCGCGTGTTTATATTAGGGCCGAAAATCACACTAAAATATATAATTGCAATTAGTCGCATGATTGGTTTTTTATCTGATCTAAGTGCAAATGTATGTTTGTTATTATTGCAAAAATCCAAAACGATGACAATACATTGCCCGGAATATTCTCCAGAATGACATCAAAGGTGCTTGTAGAGTTGTCCATGGATCTCCTTTGCAAACTATCCAGCGTGGTCGGCCTCTGACGAGGGGGAGGAGGGTTCTCTGCATCAACTGTATGCTTGGCCAGAAAGTGGTATATGAGACTCGGTGTACTCCAGTGGTCACTCAGTTCATGTCGACAGTAAATGCAAATAACTTTGGTCTTGTCCGAAGAACCATCTGGCAGGGCTTTGAAGCTAAACTTGCTGTTCAAAAGACCCTTTTAAGACCCTTTAAAGGTTTGTTTCTGCCCGCCATCCACACTGTACTGCTGCATCGTTTCCTGACTCCCCAAACTACAGGGCTGGCTAAGGGTCATAATAACAGGGCATGCCCGTGTGATTTGCCCGTCAACAGAATTATAGGCGTTAAAAGGAATATTACAGCATTAGCCTTGACGGTCCTAGGTTATATGCATTGGTACATCTCTGACTCTCACCTAAGTGTTGTTGAAAGTATTTTATATCTACTTTAACTCATATACCATAAAACTTATAAATATGGTTCGGCAGATGACATTACTTTTTGTCTTTTTCCCCTCCCAGGTTGTAAGTGCGAGCCGGCTGCAGGGTGCAGACCATCCTTTGGAGATTGTGTATTTTGTGGAGGGTCCCAATGGTCAGAGGATGCCTGCAGTTGAAGCAGCCAATCTACTCAACAGCATTGACGTACAAAGGGCTGCCATCGTTTTGGGGTATCGTGTCCAGGGCGTTTTGGCACAGCGTGAGTACCTCTCGGATAGAACGTTTCAAGTTCTAATTGCACTTAACTAAGTGGAAATAAAAAATGTTTGAACAGAGGGATTCAAAAAGAAAGAGAAAGGACATATTAGGACATTGCTGCATGAGCGCCTAATAAGAAATAAAAAAGGATGGAAGCTAGCTCCAAACTCTGTGTGTTCTTTTGTATGTTTATAGTAACATTTGAGTTAATTAACTTCCCCTGTACACATTGTTCCAAAAGCCTTTCGTCCTCATTAAGAATCTAAACAAGGGATGAAGGCCTAATGAGAGCACCTCAAGGGAGTTCTGCGTCTGTGCTGACTGTGTTCTCTTTTGGTACTTTCCCAGGGGATGAAATGAGTGTTAATTAAAACTAATGAAGGTCTGCATTAAAGATTACAGCAGTGAGACAACAGCCAACACTCCAGTGATACCATGTTTTAACTTTGCATTCTCAAGGTGTTTGCAAATATTCATGGAGAGAGAAAACAATAAGCTTGAAATATTGTAGTACACACACAAAAGTAATGACTCATTATGGTTCTTTTTTTAAGCTCTAGTAATATCTAAAAACTCTTATTCTGGGTTTCTGCAGCTGTAGAGAAGGTGGCATCCTCACCCTCTGACGCTGAGAACACCAACGTTTGGATTGTTATCGGGGTGGTGATTCCCCTCCTCGTGGTCATCGTCATCATTTCCATCCTGTACTGGAAACTGTGTCGGACTGACAAGCTGGAGTTCCAGCCAGACGCCATGACCTCCATCCAGCAGCGGCAGAAGGTAAGTAAGATCAGTGTTTAACAGTGTTTCAAAGGCATTTCAGATCACCAGTTCAATCTTTAATGACATTTATGGATCATGTAAATTGATGGAAACTGGCAACACAATCAGGAAGTTTGAAAATGTAGATGTCATTATGACATAATAGGAAGAGTTTCACACTTTTGGAGAGAGTTTTATTACCACAACATTTGGTTTTAAATTTTCATTTGTGCAATTTAAACAAAGAAGATGTTAATTAGCAAACAATAGAGATGCGGGTACTTGTTAGCTTTGGCATCAACAATTTATCCCCCTTCAATGTTACCCCCAGCACTTACGATGTTTGATAATTACCGGTCTTTGACCAGAGAAATCTGTTGAAGTTTGTCATATTCAAATCTCACTGGTCAAAATGTCTTGTTAAATCCGGTCTGAAATTTATGCTCGCCACATGCCAAATGCAGGTAGAGTTTTTATTTGGTGTTTAATTTTGGGAGCCAGAATTTTTGGAGCAAAATATGATGATGATTGTAACCGCTGCTGCTGCTGTGCTGCACCTCCCCGCCACCCATCTTACGAGCCGCGCTTAGAGCAAGCTACAGTCAGATGGCGTTATTTTTTAATTGTTTCACAGCAGATCATAAGCCTGTGTTTAAATACTGTTGAGACAGACAGTCTTGTTTCGGTTTAATTTTCTTCCTCTGCATTTCTTGTCCTGACTGGGGGATGCTTCGCTAAGGAGCCAGCGGAGAGGCTTCAAGGCTCTGCTGTCTGAGTCGAGCGTATCTTGAAAATAGGGTAATTCACGTCTGTTGGTGCGACTTTGTATTTAGAATGTTTTTAATAAATAATTTAATACGAAAAATCTACTTTCCTCGATGATGTCATTCTTTAGCTAGGCGTAACACTTAATCTCAATAAATATTTGACCAGAATTTCTCCAATTTGTCCAAGAAATTGAAATCTTCCAGGACGCTTTGACTGGCACCACTTTTTCCGAACGTAAGCCCTGCCCCAGATATTAGAGGGGTGTCGGTCATCTTTTCTAATTCTCAAAAATGTCAGACTTTCTCTTAATTCATAGGAACATCTAACTTAAAGCTACAGTTGGTAACTTTTGCTAACAAGCTAACGTTGGCTGTAGCATTAGACTTGTTGTTTTAGCCCCAGCTCGCGTTTTATTTCGTTTGATGTCGTTCTCTCTTTTAAGTCTAAACTGGTCCGTCTCAGCTCGAGCTTGAGCCGACTGACGGTGTCGCTTGCAGACACTCTGTGCCTGTGAGAGAGGTGAGTCAGAGCATAAGGCACCAACAGCTGATCAGCGCGTACCAACATCACTTGTCGCTAAGAAGTGCAGCGTAGACCGGCCAATCAGGACAGAGAGTACAGAGAGCGTCATTGATTAGACAGATACAACAGGTAACTGTTGTATACTGACTGATGTCATATGTGTTTAAAGTATTAAGTTATGGTGATGGTCAAAGCTCTTCTCCAATCGTTACTCTGTTCTGCATAAAAAAATTCCAGGCTGATGTAGAAAGCCAAAAAAATGAGACCAGTTTTAATTCCAAATGAACTGCTAATTAATTAGATGCATCTGTCATTGCCATGAATGTGCTGAAGGGTTGCAGAGATTCTGGAGTTCATAGTTTCCTATTTTAGAAGGGGTTTGTAAAACTTTAATGATCCCAGTTGAGAGACTTATTAAAGGACATGAACTGGATTAGAAGTCACGATGCTGCTAGCATATGAAACGGGCTGCTCTTTTATTTTATTTCATTTTTTAGTGTTTTCTTACATACTCTTTCATTAAAGCACAAACATCTACGAACTTCAGTTCCTCTTTGTCTTGTTTTAATTTTAAGTTTATGACAGTTAAAAAGCTTGTCCTTCCTCTATGCATTTACTTGAAATAGAAGTACTGGCATCTGGCTGCGCCGTAGTTGTTTCATGTCTCATTATTACCTCTCTCACTTCAGAGTACATTTTCCCCCAAAGACGTGAGAGATGTTTTTTATGCTCTTTGGTGAACCTCTTTGAGATACTGCACATCCATCCTGATGGAAAAAAACCCCATAATGAAATGGCAATATACAGTAGTCTGTAGTAAAAACACATCAGTTCTCTTTAAGCGATGATGTGATGTGTTGCAGAATCAAGTTTACCAGAGAATCGGGACCACGAAGAAAGAAAGGGTTGTGTGATGCTGAATTACTTTCCGGTGTTAGATTTTTTTCGAGAGTCATTGTTCACACAAAGTCTTAAAAGTTAAGTGCTTAATTTTAAACATTAAATTTACTTGGTTGGAATATGCTCCTGCAAAGGCTTCATTTTCAGCAAAATCTGGTTTTTCATTTACATAATCACTTATGCAAACTGAAAAAATCTTTTTAGTGTTGGAACTTTGAACAGCCCCCTTGTCATTTTTGTTTGTTTTTTTTTTCATGATAATGAAATTAGCAAGCATTAAATAATCTTGATCAAAACGGACAGTCAAAGTTTCCATTGGTTACCAGTGTTTGAGCTAAGCTAATTAGCTCTTGGCGAACTCTGCCCGTGTCTTTTTTGTTGCTGCATGCACAGTCGAAAGAATGGTATCTAACTTCTTGTTTGGAACTTGCGAGGGAGGCAAACAAAATTAGCATATCCCTTTAAGAAAAAATAACACTACATTATAGTGCTGTTTATATGTGATACTTAAAAGCAGTACCAATGTCCTAAGCAGGCTAAAGCCTCAACACAGTCATCATGGTGATTATACAACATTGTTGTAGGAGCGTACTGTTGATCCAGTTCTAAGTTCATCATGTATGATGCAGTGTAAAAGAAACTTTTACTCATGATAGTTACATTATTGTGATAGAAACATATAGAGCCATAAAGGTTTGTGGCATTCATACCGTGCTGCCCTGCCCAACATAAACAGCAGGAAGCATTGTGGTGCATCAGTAACTGGATCTGTCTGAGCAGCCCGTTCTCAGCTGCCATCATAAAGTCAGATCTCGCTGACACAGGAAAACCGCTCCAATTCAGTTCTAAAATAGATTTGTTTGCACGTAGCCTGTTTTGGGGGTTCGAAGTTTTTTCAGCTTCCTGACTTATTGATTGATCTTTCTGTCTGTGTCTGGCTTTCATATCCTCACATTTGGATTTTTTGTAGTTCATCTGAGCTGTGAACTGAGCCGTCACCAACGGGTTGACGGCAGTGAAGCTGTGTATGTGTAGAAGTGAAAAATACTTAGCCTGCCTTCTCTGCTTGACACCATCATCTGTCACTAAACACCACTCCCCCTCTCTCAGTCTACCACTTCATTCAGAGAATCAGAGACATCCCTTCTCCAGACACTCCCTCCAACTAAAAAGGACATAGATTATAGGGAGAGGGAGTATGATGAAGAAGAGGAGGAATATGAAGAAGAGGAGGAGGAGGAAGAAGAAGAAGAAGAGGAGGTTAAAAGAGGGAAGGTACAAAGTAGTGTCTGGTGGTTTAGACAAGTTG
Source organism: Naso thynnoides (assembly GCA_029783665.1). Lineage (NCBI taxonomy): Eukaryota > Metazoa > Chordata > Actinopteri > Acanthuriformes > Acanthuridae > Naso > Naso thynnoides. The sequence goes on from JAQLOL010000023.1 coordinate 3,080,124, forward strand.
TGTTGTGTGTGTCTGAACAAAACTCGTTCAAATCTTGCACACTTGTGTAAAGTAGTCAAGAGTAAATAGTCTGGCTTTTAATTTTGGGTGGAAATCTCAGATATAGAAACAGTAGCATCATTCCTCCAAGTATTTACGCTCTGCACAATTGCTTCTGCTTAGAGACCAGTAGCTCTTCCCAAGCCCAAAATGAGTATGAGCAGTGAGGAGGAAGAAGAGGAGGAGGAAGAAGAAGAAGAAGAAGAAGAGGAGGAGGAAGAAGAGGAGGAGGAGGAAGAAGAAGACGAAGACAAAGATAAGAAAAAGAAGAGCTTAGAAAAGAAGGGCATTAAACCAGAAGAGCGAAGGAGACAAGGGGATAAAGCAGTGATAATGAAACGAGGAGAGATGAAGAAAGAGGACAGAATGAAAGTGTTGACGAAAGGGAGGAGAGCCAAGGAGGAGGTATATGTTCGGTAGCCATAGTGACCATAAGTGCTTGTTTGCATTAATAGACGTTAGGATCCTGCTTTACCCGGTTGTGATGTCCAGATTAAGAAAATCCAGAATTACACATTGTGGTGGATTTCTGGTTTTAGTCTTTAGATCCTGAGGAATAATGCAGTATTACTGTCTTGTGAGGTAGCAGATTTATAGACGTCATTTTGCGTGTTCCGTCTGTTTGTTGTGATTCCCCGGTTTCCCATTAGACCAGGCTAAGTAGTAATTAGCAAGTTTAATGTGTGGGAGATATCAGTAGCTGTGTGTTTTCTTTCATTCCGCCTCAGTGTTAATTATAATGAACGGCTTTTTTCTATTTCAGCTGCAGCTTTTTGAACGCTTTCCCTCTCAATGACTGTCCTTGTTTATATGCCGTGGAGAGCAGCACGCACAAACATATACACACACACTCTCTCTCTCTCTCTCTCTTTCTCTGGATTAGCAGTTTTATACCGGTCCTTGCCAGTATAAAACTGGATTAGTAGTTTTATACCAACAAGCCTCTCCTAAGCCAGGCAATTTTGCACGAGTGTACATATAATTCAGGGAATTAACAGAAACATGTCATGTCACTGTTCCCCTCTCATGTACACATTTCTGTGTCACAGCACCAGAGTCTGAGTTGAGATCTTGCATCCTCTGTTTACTTCTTTGTTGTTTGAAAGTCCCTGGGGCTTTACACTCAAATAGTCTCACCACCACAAAGGGAAGGAAGGAGCCCAATGTTTCCCTCAAATCTCTCCCTGCCCTCTCTCTCTCATATCCCTTCTCTTTATTCATCATTTCTGCTCAAGTCTCCCTCCTGGACAACCCATCCATCAGTCATTCTGCTGATTTCTGCACTCAGAACCTCAATGTGTACTGCATCTAGCCGGATGTCACTTCACTCACTCACAGCTTATGGTCTGGAGAGAATCTCAGTTCACCAGCCTTGGCGAGTCACTGTCTGAGAGAGCTGCTGCATATTTGCCACCAAGGCTTAAATATTAATAAGTCCCTGTCATTAAAATGTTTACAGTGTTGTTCTTACTTCTTCCTTCTGCCACGTGTCTTTCCACCCTTTTTCCCTTCCTCCTCTCTTTCCCTCTCTTCTGCCCCTGTCCTCAGTTGCAGGCTCCCAGTGTGAAAGGCTTCGACTTTGCCAAGTTGCACCTCGGTCAGCAGAGTAAAGATGATGTCATGGTTATTCAGGAGCCTGTCCAGCCTGGGCCTGGCCCTGGACCCCTGCCTGTGTCCATAAAGGATGGCCTCAGTCCTGCTTCCGAGAATGGGGAGATCCCCACTCCTATATCCAAAAACTCTGCCTCCTCGACCAAGGCGTCCCGCAGCGGTCGAAGGCGAGATAGGTCAGTGGTCCTGTTTAGTACAGGGCAGAAGCCTGAGTAACTGTTCATGATAATCTGTTGATAAATATGAAGAAATGAGAACTTTTGATTAAATTTTATAGGTTTTGCTGTCAAGAAGAGACCCAGAATTTACATTATCCATCATTATCCATTATGAACTCAGTATCACTCAGCAATGTCCACTAGGTTCTAACCAAACAGTAGTTTGTCTTAATTAATGTTGCACCTAATTAAAACACAGTTAAGTCACAACTTGTTAACCCTCTACCTGATACAGATATTAAAGTATTTCCTTACTGTAAGTGTTTGGGGGGGTTAATCCCATTGCTCCACCATCTGTAGATCAGTTATTTATGCCCTAGACTGTGAAGGATCTTCACTCTTGCATTCTGTCAGTTAGCATATTGTGCACCTCTTACATTAAGTTATGATAATATGCACAGACACTAGCCTGGTTTCTGTCTCAATGTGAAGCGAAACTTCTGAAAGTTCGCAAAAAAAAAAAGAAAAATAACGAAATGCGAATCAGGTGCATTTCCATTACGTGGTTGGAGCAGATAAACTATGCTAGTTTTGTCAGAAGATGGGGGTATAGGCAACGTACCATGATGTGGCTGCTATAAAATGTAGGAGAAGGACAGGTTACAAAACAGAAACAAAACAAGTAGTTGCCCTGGAAACGTACGACTTGGCAAAGTAGAGAGGTCTGCAGGAATTACTTCAAATTTTTGATCTTCTCATCCGTCCACACGTGTCTGTTGTTGTTGTTGTTATTGTTGCTAACAGCCATGTTGCTGAGCATTATGTGGACACCGGAAAGACGTCAGCGTAAACAGCCATCACATGAGCTCAGTGTTCGCTACATCACAACTTGTTCAGCAAATGTGTTTCCATCTCCCACTTTGCACATCAGCTCTTTTTCACATAAGTCAAAAACCACCTCAAGCGAGCGTAAAAACGTTTTTGCAAATCTAAGGATTTTTCTTCAAATTTTGGCATTTCTGTTAGCCTTTTCCGATGCCATAATTTAAAATCCGCATAAAACATAGAAATGAAAACTCAGCTACTAACTACTAGTTTGAATAAATAAATGCTACCACAGCTGAATTGTTGTTGTTGTTGTTGTAATGTGTTCAGAGGATTTTGTGCAACTTAACTGACATGCTACAGCTCACTGTCTGCTTTGGCTAACAGATATATGACATCAAAACATTACTACTCTTGACTTTTTTCTTGTCTTTTTTTTTTATCCCATCACTTGTAGGCTTTGAGGAAGAGGAAAAATTTAATTATTCGAGTCTAAATATTTTTATTTATTAATCACTGCAAGCTTTAAATCATATTGTCATTTCTTAAAAGACTCCCCCTAGCTTTAACCTTTCCGGAACTAGACTGTTTTGTTAATTCATTTCAGCATGTTAGTGTGTTCTTGGGCCTCTATTATTCATGTGTGTCTTTTCTGGGTAGGATTTCACCGTCTGACGGCGATTCTGTGGTAAGTGACCGTTCCAGTGAGCGGGAATCAACTGAGGAGAACCTGAGAGTCCACGCCACGCCCAGCGACAGCAAGCAGACGCGTAAGGTCCCCATCAATGTTTTAAATGGCAAGTGGCCTTGGCAACACTCACACTCCTCTAAACACAGAGAGCCAAAGCCAGGGGGGAGGGGAGGCAGGAAACAGGATGGATTGGGCAGACATAAAGAGATAAAGACAGAGCAACTCAAGCTGGAATGATTTGATTGACATGAGGATGAGGGGAGACTGTGAAAGGGTTTAAAAAAGGAAAAGCAGAGAAAGACTAAGGAAAAGAACACTGTCAACCCAAGCTGTGACATTAAGATTACAGAAGGGAACAGGGAAGGTTAAAGAAACACCTGGTAGGAACTTAATTTTGTGGTTGAAAGAAGTCCAGACAGAGTAGGGAGACAGGAAAGGAGTGAAAAAGATAGCCAAAGTTGGTCCGTCTGACAGTTTGTTGATAGATTCAAGCCTACGATGACACTCAGAGACTATGTGCTGGAGCCAGAGGCAGTCAGGCACACAGACTGCAGCCTGACTCACCCACAGAGGAATGGTCTCTGTTTTGTTATTGATAAATCTCTGCCTGAGACTGTATATGCTCTGCCACAGTGTTTAGGGGTGGGTTTGCACATGAGACATGCACTGTTGTGTAATGGACTTTCTCTGTACCTGTTTTGATCAGTGTGCCTTTTCTGCTCTTCAGAAGCAGCTCCTTCCTTTCTTTTGTCTGATTAATGATCTTCTCTAGACCAGACGAGACACTTTTATCATCTTCAGAAATTAATCCTCCCGGATGACTCACTTGCTCTTACCTCTGTCTTTGCTTCCCCTCTTTAATTTTCTCTTTATTTGTAGAAGTTTCAACAGCTCATGTTGCACAGACCTCACATCACAAGGCTTTTTTAATGTATATTGCCAACATACAGTTACCACTTTCAGGTACTTTTACTTAATCTCCTTTCTCCTTTCCTTTCTGTTGCGGTATGCAGGCAAAAATAGAATCGGTAAGAGTTTGTTCTCTCTCTGTCTGTGTCTCGATCCACCTCAGGCTTGACCTTTAGCAGCTGTGTCTGTATGCTGTCTGTTTGTTTCTGCAGTCACTTTGTGCTCGCTTTCTCTCACCATCCATCACTTCCCACTGAGCTGTCCGTCACAGTGTAGAGAAAGTCAGCTTCAGAAACAAAGGCACAGCCATTGTTTGCTGCAAAGTTAATCTTTCAGAAATCGGCATTCATTTAATTTTACCACTGGACATATTTATTCCACTCCTTCATTTTGAGCCGTGTTTCAGATTAAGTCATTTAAAGTAAATAAAAAGGCGAATATTTCCCAGTCATTAGTGTTTTGTCCCCTAGTTTAATTCAACGTTAGCATTTAGACTCGCAATAACAGCACCGTGCCGATTGAGTAAAGATGTCTGTTCTTCCACTTTCTCACCTCCTTCCTCAGGTCCTCCCCCTTTGAATGGCACAAACGAGCTGTCCTCGGCCTCCATCTTTGAACATGTCGATCGGATGTCTCGGGCCGCAGATGCAAGCAGGAGACTCCCCAACAAAGTGCAGCTTATCGCCATGCAGCCCATGCCCGTCCCACCACTGCACAGCCCCCCCATCAATGGCAAACTGACCGACACCAACCAAATCAACAAAGAGGTTTGATCCTCTGACCAACTTACTCGGCAAAATTTTTTTTAGCAAACAAATTAATCCAAAAGTATGAAACATTATATTATTTTTACTAAAATATATCGGCTAAAAAGGGGAAGAGTTGAGAATCCTCTTGGGTCAAATGAGTTGTTATTGACACTTATTGCAACTTCTTCAATCAGAGATGAACTGTTTTTCAAGTCCAAATTGGAATTTTGTCACGTACTGTATAGAAGAATCAAAACCTCAAATTATTTTAAGCACTGTTACACAAGGAAAAGAAGCATATGACGGTGTTACAAGTCCTTTGATATAATGCACTAATTAACAGACATTTTTCGTCTGTATGTGCATGCAATGTAGAAGTCTTGACTCATCCACGGTTTGTCTAATATGTGCAGATTTTGATGTTATTGTCAAATGATGAGATGTTCTCCTCAGATCCAGGTAGCACTGAGGCACAAGTCAGAGATTGAGCACCATCGTAACAAGATACGTCTGCGTGCCAAGAGGAAGGGACACTACGACTTCCCCGCCATGGACGACGTGACGAGCGGCATCACAGATGCAAAGGACCAGGATCGCATATATCAGAAAGCGCAGTTACAGATCGATAAGATCCTCGATCCAGATGCTCAGATGGCTTCCATCTTCATGGGTTCCAAGAAAAGGTTGGAACTCTTGTTTTGGATCATTGGTCTGTGTGTATACTGGAGGTGTGTTTTGGGGGGTTGGTAAATAAAAGGTAAAGTAAAAAGTACTCATTAAAAGATAAGTAAGGTTTTCCAATTTTTTTTCAGTGGTCGAGGGAGGCGTTCTCCGAAACAAAGGATGAAGGAGCAGCTGAATGGAGGCATGATGGATGCAGACAAAGACCACCTCATCACTGAAGACAGTGATGCTGCGTGCAGAAAGTGTCCTGGAGTCAACAATGTTGCCTACGTAGTGAGTAGTACAAAGAAAAATAATGACACTTGTGCGATCATAAATAAATTATATAACCACTAAATTTCCTTCTGTCTGTTAATATGTTCTGTTCTTTCCAGTCGGACCCTGACCAAGGCCCAGGATCCCCTCACAAGAGCCCCTCCCCCACCGATGACGTCTTCTTGGGCCCCGCTTCCTCTCCCCCAGGCCATGCTCCTCCTCCACCCCCCTACATGCCCCCACAGCCCTCCATCGAGGAGGCGCGGCAACAGATGCACTCCCTGCTGGACGACGCGTTTGCCCTCGTGTCGCCCACCTCTCAAGGCAGCACGGCAGGGATCACTCTCCCAGGGGTCAACAGCAACCCCCCTGCCTCCAGCCCTCCAGGTCGTGGCCCTAGACCTTGGGGCCCCTCGTTCCCAGCTCTTGGCCCTTTCCCTGGTGTAAGTAGCCATCCCTGACCCTTGAGTCTCCAAGGCACTTTTCATAGACCATTCGTTGAATACCAAATCATGCTGCTGTCATGTTGCAATGAACACAATTACTTGTTTGCAACAAATGGTTCTCTGAGGGTCTGCTAGTTTGGGTTCCTATAAGCTGTGAGCTGCCGTTCATCTGTTGTCACTGATCTGGGAAATAACTAACTTTTGTAACAGGGTTCCAAAGTTTGATCTTTTGAAAATGCAACCTTCCCTCCGGCTGAGCAGCCCTAGATGTGGCATAAGAGATATAGGTTCCCTGTTTTTTTTTTTTAGCAACAGGACAGTTAAAAGAAGAAAAAAAAAAGCAAAATCCTTTGTATTCACTATCTCCTCCCTCTCTTAAGTTTTCTCTCAGCTCACTCCCAGCATGAAGCCTATAGCTTCGAGTTTAATCGTGTCCTCTTAGCAAACTAATCAGTTAAGTATTCCTCCATCTGTCACCCCCGTGGAGCCGCGACCTTCCAGCCCCTGTCAGCTAACCACAGCTCCATAGGCTCCACTGTAATATGTCCTGCATATGCCCGACCGGCTTTAGCTCGTGTCAGCGTGGGCTGGTTTCACAGAAGGTGCAGTCATATCACAGCTCTGATAGTTAAGCTCAGTAATTGCTGTAGTATTTATTTCTCTTATATTAAAGGTAGACATTTTGCAAAGCAACACCACACAGAGGTGGGTTTATGCAGTGCTTTGCTTGGTTAACAAATTAAGCCTGAAGTCTATTACACAGGAGATGTGTGACCCCTTGTGTTCACTGTGTTTCATGTTCTGGAGGTAAATGCCAAGAGACAGAGTTGAGGTTGTGTATAGCGTATCATCTCAATTTCATCCTGGATGGTATGGCTCAGCTGGAGAAAAAAAAAAAAAAACAGTTTTCGGTGCCCAAGGGCAGTTACACAACAAAAGTTGGGAGTTGCTCAGAGATGGCAGAGTGTTATATTAACATTACAGGAAGCTATAAAGATTTTAGTCCATTTAATCAAGCATGCTGACAGCATGATTGTTAAAGAAACAGCATCAGTATTTTGCACATACAACCATGTTCCTCAAAGGAAGAACAGAAATGCAGTTTGTCATTGTTAGGTTGTTTAAACTCAACATTTTCCTCTCTGACTGTAGCTTAATTACTACTGTGGTAACTGAACTTCATGTTAAATTGTATTTTACAGCTATCAACACAAATTGAACACCACTCTGTGCCTTAGGCTGTAGTGTGTCACTTAATTAACCTAATGGGACTCATTGTGTGACGTCAAGCTATGTACTTTATTCCTCGCCCAATCCAAGGGTGTGGACAATCGCTGGAAGACTGCCCCCCCGACACATGACTAGCTGCAGCAGCGTGACGTAGGGTTGCGTTTCTCCCAAAGTAGAGCTGTTTTAAACTCTTTTCGTCACAGCCGGCTGCATTTTTTTTAGGACAGCCGTTGTGGCTCAGACCGCTGCATCCAAAACGCACGAGCCTCATTCAGATAAATGAGAAAACCTGCTTTTTTACTGGATCACCTGATTGGGTCTGAATGCAGTCTGATAGTGTGATGTGAACACTGGTGTTCATGCCCCATGACAAACGTAGACACAGACCTAAAATGGAGCAGGTGAACCATAAAAGCTATTTGCTGGTTCTGCTTTTGCAGGTTCAGTGCTTTAATATGCTGTAAAAGGTCAGCTGTCCAAGAAAACTATGCTTGGTAACATTTACAAGGTATACTACAGTACGAGAAGGGAGACCACTTCCCAAATATACTGTACATGGCAAAAGGCACAGGACCGCTTCGCTTTTGTAATAAATATCAACGTCAACTTTAAGCTCTCTTTGCAGTAATTACTATATACGTATCTGATCTGGATGGAAATAGTATGAAAACATTTAAGATTTTGAAAATTGCATAAGTAGATTACAGAAGAGAGCCTCATATGTACAGTCTTGTAGTTTGGTACTGCTTTTTCTCTTTGTCATCGCTGTTGGCACTCACATTCTCCTCGGCTCTGTGTGTCTTTCCCCGATGTCCCCAGAGGTTTACTGAGCTCGGCGTGTCCCCTCCGTCTGTCCAAGGCCTGATATCAAGGTAAGTACAGCAGGTGATGAAAATGACTGTTCACATATGAATTAATAATAATATGTAGCTCTTCTTCCTTCATCACCAAAAAAGGATTTCTTATTGATCGTTACTGCCTGATTTCCACCACTTTACCAATGGGACTGTTTTCTTTTAATGCACCCAGTGAGTTGGGCCTCATGAATAATGAAAGGAGAGTCATCTTTATTTTATTGGTCTAATGGATCAGGTCCAAGCAGTGGTCCTTTAACTGGCTCCCAAAAGAGACACACACATACACACACATGTACACACTTTATGTCACAATACAGTGCCAAATACTCGAGCAGCTTTTTTATTTCTTTTTTCATTTCTTTTTTAGAGAGTCAAGCAGCCAAAGGAAAACTAAACGATGTGTTTGTGGTACAACAACTTTAACTGCCATAGCGGAGCTGAAATATCATTGGCAGCTGTCTGCGACCTGCTAGGGCAAATTAGGAAACTGTTTGAGACTGATTTTAAGTTATGTCTTCTACCAGATCAGTATGAGGCATTTTTGTAAAAGACCCTGTTGTTAGCATTGTTGTGCTCGCTAACACCCACCTAAATACACCTGGCACACACTGTATGAACTGTCCACGAGGTCTGTCCTCTCGTAAGCACACAAAATCATGTAAAGCACTGTGAAATAAATTTACTTTTGAAGGCCTTGCACAAGTACACTCAAAAAAGAATATCCACTAACACTAGTGTCTAAAAGTAAAAACTTCCTGCACTAAGTAATGTCCTTTTCTACTTTGTTACTCAGTTTCCAAGCAGACAGACCAACAATGTGTGTCATCACTACTCCTCAACCTGACAAAGGTGTAGAGTTTAATAACATCACTGCTCTTTCTGTTTGACAGTTAAGTTACAAAAGAAGGACATTACTGAGTGCTGGCATTTATAATCTTTATTCGTCTATCTATCTTATATATATATATATATATATAGAGAGAGAGAGAGAGAGAGAGATAGATAGATAGATAGATAGATGGATATATAGATAGAGAGATATAGATAGATAGATATAGATAGATATAGATAGATAGATATAAATATATATAGATGAGGAAGCAC
>JAQLOL010000023.1:3089781-3104538 GCA_029783665.1 Naso thynnoides
ATTCGTCTATCTATCTTATATATATATATATATATATATATATATATATATATATATATATAGAGAGAGAGAGAGAGAGAGGGAGAGAGAGAGAGAGAGAGAGAGAGAGAGATATATAGATAGATATAAATATATATATAGATGAGGAAGCACAATCAGCGATGGCATGTAGACGTAAACATGCAAAGAGAGCAACACTCGGCAGACAAGTGTTACAACATTTGCCACTCCAACCTACAGATGCTGTGATGCCGGCCGGTCAGAAAAGATAACGGAGGTCATCACCGTAATGACTGCCCGTGGTCTGCTGCCATAATGTTCTGTAGAACACAAAGGCTTCTGCAAGTTAATGCACTATATTGAGCCTGAATACACAGTATTGACTTATCTTTTAGATTAGATTGAGTACCATCAGGGAATTTAGTTGGATGTGCATCCCTAATTTGGACACCAGTGTTGTTCATATGGGCTCGTTGATGTGACAGTTTATTGACTTAGCAAAGTAAGCAAAGTAAATAAGATACATTGTTTTGTGTTCAGGCAGGGCCTTGGCTCCGGCTACCTGCCACCAGGAGAAACAGTGGGTCAGTGTGAGCAGCTCCAGCCAGACAGCCTGTACTCCAGCAGGGGCCTGTATGCCGATGAGCTCCCCTCGTCTGCCAGGCCGCGGCCAGTAGGGGGAACGACAGGTATGAGCGGGAACTGTAAACAACAATGAACATGAAGACACACATAAACAACCACAGATTTGTCTTCATGCCTCCTTATACAATTCAGATATTGGTCTGAGCTGAAAACAGATTAAATGCATATGTCCTAATTAAATGTCCACTCCTATCAATGAACACTAGCTAAACTTACTCACTGTCTTTTAATAGTGTTTGTGTGTTGATGCAGCACTTTAGCTTACGCTGGATGTGGGCCCCAACAGACACACACCCCCACCTCATAAACCCATCGCACTTAAAGAGCCTTGTCTTTCTCTTAAATTATTAAGAGCTGGAGTGATGCTGCTGCCATCATGTGACTTACACTAATAGAAACAGATTCCAGCATTGACTAAACAGAATGCAGCACCATACAGAGAAACAGAGTGCTTTTCACACTGTGGGGATCGCGTCCAAGTATGAGAAAAGGGCTACTTAGGACTGATTGTGTGTGTGTGTGTGTGTGTGTGTGTGTGTGTGTGTGTGTGTTGTAGGTGCCCAGCTCCATCATCTTACACAGGTGGGACTGTCCAGCCGGATGAATGGTTACCCAGCAGGCATCAGGGCTGCTCCAGGCCACAATGGAGGCCTTGGCTGGAACCACTACCATGACGACAGTTTCTCCAGGACAGAGCCTGAAAAAGATGCAGTGAGTGAATTGTAGATTTCAGTTCTCTCTCTCTCTCTCTCTCTCTCTCATCTCTGCTCACTCCCACTCAGTCATTCTGTCCCTTGATATCGTTCTTATGAATTTTTCTCTGTATTATTGTCAAAGTATTTCTTCCTCTTCCTTTTCCTCCCTGTGTTTCCCCTTCTTCCTGCCTTCAGTTCCTGGACTGTCCTTACTACTCGCCCTCCTCTATCTTCCAGACGCCCAGAAGTGTTATCAGGGAGCCCTCTGCACCCCCTGTCCACCTTGAAACACCGGGGGTGGGTTATCTGTCGGCCCCGCCACCCCTGGATACTTCTCCTCCTACCCACTCCTCTGCCTCCCTGATCAAGGCCATCAGGGAGGAGCTGTTGCGTCTCTCCCAGAAACAGACGGCTGTGCCAAGCTACCACAGCTGAAGCCCCGGCCCGCGGTCTGTAGCTCTAACCAGTCATGCCACTGACCCTGCCTGCCTGCTTCGCCTAATCTGACAATACTTCCCATGGAAGTCCCCGAGGGTGTACAGCAGAGAAATAGTCCTGCTAGACCGAAGTGAAGAGGTGGCTCATACAGATCTCTACCTGATGAAAAACTATAACTCGAGAACAGAATCGGATCAGCTGCAGTATGTTAAAGTCGTAGACAGTGTAATGAAGAACATTATGAACAGCACAGGACATGCAGGACAGCAGATCTGCTTCCCGTGTGTCTGTCCTGCACTTCGTTGTGGATCAGGGAAGGATCATGCCAAGTTCCGGACACTGTGGATCCACATTCTGGACTTATTTGAGATTTTTGCTGCGTTTCTAAGGACTCTGTATTCTGTGTCATGGTTTCATTCTCATGCTGCCTTCACTAAACACAAATACCCCCCAAGACAAATGAAATTACTGGGGTTTTTCTACACTACTTAAACTACCATAGATACTTGTCGTTTTGCGATGCAGGCCCTTAACCTTTATCACCGTTAGGTGCTACTTTCTGTTTTCTGCCACGATGAGCCATGCTACGCCTTGACACTGTGATGTAGTTCACTCAACCCAATCTACTGTACGAGCCTACAGTAGGGTCCCAGTTCACAGCCAGCGAGCCAGTTCAGACAGTGGGCACCAAGGAGCATCCATAGAGACTAGTAACACTTATAAACACTACCTATTCTTTCTGTTCCTATTGCAGTAGAACATTGTTGGTCTGAGTTGATATTTTTTTGACCTCTCAACTCACAGAACATTCTTGTTTGTCAAGGACAACTTGCATTTTTATTTATGTTTTGTATACAACAGATGGGTAGACCGGTGGTTCTCAAACTTTTTCACGTGTGCCCCCCTTCAGACGACCGACAAAGTTCACAGGCGCCAAATTTTTATCAAACATTAACAATGATCTGGGAAGCAATAAAAAAAAAGGTTGATTTTTCCACCTTAGAGTTGAGTTTTAGTGACGTAAGGGTCAGCACGATATTACCAGCAAACCCTTATTTGTTCATCTTCCCTGCACAAATCATTTTTATTCAACGCCCCACCTGCCATGGCTTCATGCACCTCCAGTGGGGCTCGCCCCACAGTTTGAGAACCACTGCACTAAACATATGGACCCCAGGAGCTGACTTGGGTTTGCGCTTATAAATTGTAAGCGCATTTTACTCGTATTTCGCACGCCTGTTTTAAAAAACGTGAGGGCAATTTATAAAACGCGCATGTGATTGGGAAAACGTGTGTGTAGCTATAAAGCCTGTGCAGTTTTTTGGGTTTTTTTCGTGGAACAAATCCATGTCATGGATGCCATGCTCCATACAAACATGAAAAAATGGCCTTGAAATCACTTTAATATTCGACATGACTTGAAAGGCGGATTTTAAAGATCTTGGCACAAATGTGTCGATGACAGTTAAGGTGTTTTGGATGTACTGTAAGCATTATTTGGGTTTAATCTGACGCACTGTATGCAGACTGCTTGGTAAAGCTCAGGTCACTCAAAAAGAGATTCTTTGCGGACAAATCAGTGTTAAGAAAAGACTGTTAATAATGAGGGAAAGTCACGGAGACCTGTAATCGTTTTACCATGAAGCTGTACCGACTGTATTGATCAATCATCTCTGTTTCATGCAGTATTACACATTTGCTTTGCCTTTTTGTTAGCACAGCAAGGAAGAAAGTGTACAGTATTTGTTGTCATTCATGGTTTACTTCAACCAGTCATGTTTATGTGCTTTTAAATTTTTTTGGGATTTACCTCGCTTCATGTAATTTTACTCACCTTTAATGTCTCTTAGTCATCGTACTGGTTTAAAATCATTCAAGGTTACTTTTTTTTTTTTTACATGACCCTCCCCCCGACATGCCGTGATGTTTTGAGGCCTGAAGTGATATTTTATTTAAGTGAAATAAAGAGAAAATTTTAGATTTTAAAAGCAGAGCTTGAAAATATGTTTTGGAGTGTGTAGCAGTGTCGTGGTCGATTAAATATCATCTCTACAAAGCACCAGTGTTTAGCAGTGAGTTGAAACATTCCACTAATATCCCCAGAGCTGACTTCTCAGTCCTTCTTTTTTTTTTTTTTTTTTGTCAATGTGATGTGCCTTTGGGACTCACCTAAACTGTTGAAATACTTGAGACAACAGAAGTTCTCTGTTTCCTGTTTCACAGTTATTCATTCTGACACAACGCTGTGATCAACAGCCTAAACAGCAGTAATTTGCATCATAAATAGACCAAAAAATATGACGTTTAATCCAGGTAACAGTGATCAAACGTCATCTGATGAAGCTTTGTGGTTCATTTCTGGTTGTACATATTTCCATTTCACTTCCTGTGTTCATGTTTTGTTCTAACAATCTCACACTGTATGCCTCCACCTGCTGGTTCTGTACTGTAACAACAGCCTGCCACTTGTGTTCATCTTCGATCCTCTTTTTTATTATTGCTGTTTTTTGGGTGTTGTCGTTTTGTTTTTCTATTTCTGTGTCTTTTTTGGAAACGATCTGTTGGCTGGTCCAACTTCATGTTTGATCGATGCTGCATGCTTAATTATTGTGTTTCCTTTGTTTGTTTTTGCGCATGCTGTTCAAAAAATTTTGAAATACAAACAAGAAAGTGTCACTTGACTCATCCTCCCATTTTATAACCCATAACCATAAGTCTGGGTATGATGCCATGTGATCTTGTCTTTTGAGCACTCAAACATCACCACAACATTTGTATTCCCAAAAGTGACAGTGCTATTATTTTACAGAAAGTCTGTAAAGGCAAGACTGTTACACATTTTAATGTAAATTTAAATCAAAATAACTGAAACACACCCTGCATGCATCATCAAATCTCATGTCCTTCATTCAAAATCAAAAGCTCTGCTGCAGGTGTTGTACTTGCTACAGTCTTCCAGAAGGTGTCAGTACTGGACAAGAGATGCAAAAATGGTAGATTCAGAACACAGACTGCACCCTGGACTTAAGATGATGTCATCTGTTGCAAAGAATTATTCTAGGAGTCCCTGAGAAAAGGTTCTTTTTTGTGCTTCTCAGCATTAATGGAGGAATTAGAAGCAGAATAGGTTTGATCATTCACGGAAATAAAATAGATTCAGAGGCAACGAGATTCAACATGAATGGAGAAAAGAAAGCATGTGCACAATAGTGGAATTTGCACTGTCACAAGAATCAAGGCAGCAGTTGCAGTTCGCTTTGGTGTCATTAGCTACAAGTCCTGTCGTGGGCTTATGCTTCCACTTGTAGTGAAGGAGTGCTTCATCCTCATATACTGAGTTCTGTCTCATCCCATCAGACGCTTCTCCCCTCTAATCCCATCACAGGATCTAAAGCCACTGAGTGAAGCAGCTAAATGCTCTGCAAGGCTCCTGAACTCGAACCACAGGAGGGTGGACTGCGCCCAACTCAGCCGGTGCCTCCACACCAATAGTCGCGGCATTGATCTTTTCAGAGCCGGATTGGGTCGATACAGCACTCAGATTGGAGGACATGATCTGACATCCATTCAAACAGTTGTTGACTCTTTAGGTGATCACTTCCTGCCGCAGCTGTGTCCTCTCGGGTCTGATCTCCTGCCAGTCCTAAGCTGTTTAACTCTGGTCTCTTCCACGACTGTGTGAGACCGGCGCTTCTGTCCGTGCACGGAGATAAAATTCAATGCTGATTTCATGTTTCAGTCGGCAGCAGTGTCCACAAATTCAGTCGAAGCAAATCAGTGGGAATTTTCTTTTTTTTAATTTTATTTTTAATCAAGGAGATCATACATAATCCAGGCCATACATAGTCTGAATCACAAGACATATATACTTCACATGTAAATAACAATGAGTACATAATGATGCAAACATCATTCTGACAATCACACCAAAACATGACTAAAGAAAGCTTTTCTTCCTTCTTCCTTCTGTCCTTTCATTTTACTTTAAACAAATATAAACATCAGAACAAAGGATGTCACACTCACTCATTCATCCTTTAAGATTTTCTCCAAACACATTTTTCTCAGTGGTCCAGTAGATATGGATGTTTAGCAAGCTAATTAGAGCAAGTCTGGTCTCCGTAAGCTAATATACCTGACCCATTTTGATCACAATCCCTCGAAGTTTTCCGATTGCATTTTTATTGAAAATGTTAGTTTCTCCATAGTCTAAATTTCATAGACAATTTTTAACCAATCTTCTAATGTTGGAGCATCTGTTGCAAACACTTCCTAGTCAGGGCTTTCCTCCCTCCAACCAGTAATATCCTCATTAAACATTCATCTGCTGTAGATTGAATATTCAGTGCTATAGTGCCCGAATATTGTCAGAGCATCAAATGGAATAACATGATCAGTGGGAATTTTCACTGATCATCTCGAACATCACACTTTAATTTTGCCTCATATTATTTCTGCTTCTTTAACTTGTGTCACTGGTTTATCAGACTCTTCATTTTAGAGATTTTTCTGCCTTTGCTTTTATTTATTGTGCTTGTCCGTGTAGGTGCAATTTTGTTGTTGACATCACTCAGTGTTATTCTCTAATAGCGTCTATCTCTTGTCCCGTAAAGCTTAAGAGTGTTCCATCCTGTCCTGTCTGGCTGACCCTAGCCCTCTTTGAGTGGTCTCAACCCCCCACCCCACCCCCCTCTCATGCACACACACATTCACAGTAATCCTGTCTGTGTGCTGTCCCTTCTTGGCTCAGCTCACCTAGTCTAGCCCAGCCCGACGTAGCACAACAAGAGCACAGCCAGGGGTTAATCTGGATCATGACGGTAAGCACTGCCTGGGTGTCCAGCCTGTGGGAGGGATGCAGGGGAGGTGGAGGCAATTGTCCACTAAAGGAGGAGTCAAACAAGCAGTTCTACCCACTGACCTTGAAGGAAACTATGAGGGAGGGAGGGAGGAGAGAAACAGAGGCAGGCAGAACAGATCCAGGCATTAGCATACTGGCTCCAGCACTGCAGATCTTTCTCTGTCTTCAGCCACTCTTGCCTGTTAGTCTGCCAGCGTGAGACAGGAAGACAAGCAGAAGCAGAGCAGGGAAGAGGACAAATGTGAAACAAATCCTTTGGCAGATGAAAACAGAGGATATCTACCCATTCACTGATCACAGCACAGAATTCGGAGGCACTTGTGAGTAGAGAGCTGTCAGCTTACTGTTCGCTGTGCCTGTGTGTGTGTGTGTGTGTGTGTCACTAATGGGAGTCACATCTTAGGAATTTATGGATGCAATAGGAAGAGTTTCTCAAGGACATCTTTTCACAGTGTTTGTTATTGTCACCCAGGTTTTGTTTCCTAAGAGGGTGAATTATGCTGCTTGATGGAGTCTAGTTGCTGACATGTGTTTGCTGCATGCAAACTGTACACTTGGACAGCACATGTTGTTCCTCCAGCTGCCTGACGGAAGCAGACATTCCAGTGGTTTGATGATGATGATGACGAATGAGCAAGCTATTACAGCGTCAGTTGCAGTGGGAGCATGTGATCCTCGCCCTCCTTGTTTACCTGCATGGCTTTATTCTTATGCAAGGCTTGACATGTTGCTACACAGCATCAGAGCTGCTGCCTACATCGATGGCAACAGGAGACACTGCAGCAGCCAGGCATCTTCTGCAGCATCCGGATCATGTGCCAACTGGCATTGCTGTCACCGAACTGTTTTCACTCACTTGTGCGCATCCCTTTTTTATTTTACGAGCGAACAGAGTGGTTGCAGTTTACTCAGACATGACACTTTTCTAGCCATTTCTGCTGCTTTCATCTTTTTACGACCACAGGCCCTGCAGTGATAAAGTCACTGCAGCTCCTTTTACTGCCTAAATGCCTCCCCTCTTCCCATCATCATCATCCTCCTCCTCTCCCTCTCCTCCCGGCACAGTTTATCTTTGCTCTGTAATTGGGTCATTTTCTCATTTCTCGTCTGACGTTGGCGTCAGGAAACAGTATGAGGGAGAGGAGGCAGAACGGCAAGAGGTTGATTTCCGAGCTAAAATGTGCAGAAACGCAAGGTTATTATGAGCACATGTGTGTGTTTGTGCCATGAGCGGACACATGGAATAGACAGGAGGCACGGACCACTGACGTCATCTGTTTGTGTAATAAATGAACAAGCAGCTGTGCCAGAGAGAAGCGAAGGTTAGAGAGGGAAAGAATATGATGTTATTCTCTTGCCAGTGGCTGTCGCTGCCCCACTTGCCACTGCATGACACAGAACTATATTTTTTCTTTGAAGTTAGAGCCAAAATTAGCTGCTTTGCTTTCACTGCACCATTCGGCTCTGGTGTGTCAGGTCAGGTAACTGTTGTTTACACAAACTCTTTGTCGCCTATAGGCGATCTCTGTCCCCAAGGTCACAGCGCAGGTTGTCTCTGTCTCCCTCCCCACCAGGCTCTACTGTATCACAAGACACAATGTGATATTGTGCTGCACTGTGCAGAGTAGGAGGCTGCGCTCATGTGATGTTCAAGGGGGAGGTGAATAGCTGTCATTCATAGGCGAGCGCTGTTTGGTCTCAGCTGCCCTCAGCTCTGACTTCAGACACTGATCCTGCCTGTCAGCTGCTGCCTGGCTTCTGTTCTGTTTGACACATTCAACATGTTTATTGTGCTGGATGAGAGATGTGGTAGAGTGACAAATGGGACTGAATCCATTTCAGTGATTTGCTTCTACAGTGTTGTTATTCAAATAATCTGAGTATAAATCACAAGTTTTGAACGATCACTGAGCTTTTTGGTGTTTCTCTGCCTTTATTTTTTAGACCTTTATTACAGGTCGTCTGTGAAAGTAGAGATACATAGCAAAAGTAAATTACTTTTCTATGAATATCAAAAAGTTTTGCACAATGCAATGAATTGAGTTATGCTGAATTTATCATTTAGTAGCGGTCAAACTAGAGAAGTATGATAATTGGGTGTAGAGAATGCACACTTTTGTGCAAAAGTGATGTACAGATGTGGAAGCAGTACTCTGATATTTTTCCTCAATTAAAAGTAGAAATACATTATTTATTTAAATGATAGATAGACAGACAGACAGACACATACATACATACATATCTTTCTTTAATCAGGGAAAAGCCAGTTGACAGCAACACTCTAATTTATATTGGTGCTTTGCATATACATGATAAAGTTAAACACTGAAAGTGAATGGAAGTATAAAATCAACAATGTTATATGCAATATATAAAATTAAAGAATGATATACAAAAGACATGATTACAAAACATACAAAAGACTTACAGGAGAAGAGTCAAAGCAAACCTCAAACTGTGAAACAAGTACAGCACTTGTTTTACTTTGTGATTATAGGGACAAACACACACCATGGAAAACAGGTACATTCAAAATTTGAAACATCAATCAGTGCAAGGTTAAACAGTTGTAGTGATAAAAATGAATTAAGCTTAGCAGATTCCTGAAGCTCATTCCATCAATAAGGAACGTAGTAGGTAAATACAGTTTTTCTTATTTCAGTTCTCATAAGAGGAATATCCAGGGCAATGCATTCTTGTGAGTGAGTGTGGTGGGCTATGTTACTATAACTCAATAGAGATGATAAGTAAGATGGTAACTTTTTAATATTGGATTTGTAGATAAATAAAAGACAATGCTGCTCTCGGAGTGGCCAGTGAAAGCCATCGTACCTTCACACAGAGAAAACAGTGAGTTCTAAAATTGTCACCTGTATTAATTTTAAGAGAACTGCGTTAAACAGCATCCAGGGGCTTGAGAGTTGGACCGAGGCGTGCATGTAAATAATATCCGCATAATGAAGCACTGATTAAAAAAAAACAATTAAAAAAAAACAAACAAACCTAAAAGTAATGAATAAAAAATTGTTTTTACAGAAAAGTATAAAGTGCAGTACAGTACAGCACCAGTATAAAACTTAACCTATGCTCCCATAAAACTAAAAAATACTCATTATGCAGATAGCATGGCTCATTTTAGAGTCGTGTGTATATTACTGGATTATTGATATGTAAGTGTGCACATCCTGTTGCTGCAGCAGTCTGTATGGTTGTCAGAAAGTAAAAAAGTCTAATATTGACCTCTGACTTGTAGCCAAGTTGATGCACAGTGAAGCAGAAAATGAAGACACTCAAGTAGTAGAAAGGTTTTTGGGACAATATTTAAAAAAAAATGTATTCAGTTTATTTTCACCACTGGTGGTGTACTGCATGTACTTCAGGTAAAGTGCTTGTTGAGGAGGGAAACCTATTTTGTTGAACTTTATAAGGCATCTTGGTGTACCTCAGCTGATCATCTGATAGCATTAATCCCTGCTGGCAGACATCAGATCTCTCTGCACTGCTGCCTGCAGACCGCAGCCTCTGGACGGTTCCAGAGTAGTTAGCAGCAAAATGCAGCTCTGGCAGGAGCAGCCAGGTGACTATTAGAGTAATTATGTACACAAGAGAGGACACTTCTGCGGGATGTCCTGTTAAGCCATTTCACTAAGTGCATTTTGCATGTTTCCTGCACTAGAACTGTAGCAGCAGTGCACAGATGTGCGTAAGAAGAGGTGGAAACAGTGTCCGTAAAACCGTCAACAGGGAGTAAATGGGGAAAAGAAGTAGTACACGTGGCATCACGTTCAGACTTTAATGTTTTTCAATGAATGCACAACACATGCAGTTGTTTTTCATGATCTTTCCGGTTGATTATCAGCAGATAATCCTGTTAAGCTATTATTTCTCTAAAAGCTTTCTTTCAGTCAGCAGATGGACCCTGCAGGGGTGTTTTTGTCTGGCCTGACTGATTCTCTTTAGAACAGTGTTGACTGCACAACTGACCTACTCAGTATTTTTTAAAGACTTGTAATTTGTCAAGTTCTAAAAATGTAGCTTTTGTTCAAGTTTTCTGAAATTTGGTTGCCCGTGGACGTAGAATGGTGGGATTATTTACCGTTGGAGCACAGAGTATCATTACCGTGATCCCTGTAGACCTGATGTGGACAGGCCGTGACTAAACATTGCTCTATAAATAAACTTAGAGCTTGTGTCTGTATCTGATGGCATTCATGCAACAACCACAGGACCCAAAACATTCTGGGAACCAGTGAACACGACTGGGAGTCCACTTTGAGACATGTTGGACATAATCTTAGCGTCTCCTCCCAGATATCTGGCATAGCTTTTTATGTTCCTGTTGGAGTTCAGCTGACCTCATCGGCAAAATACAGCGTGCTGTGGTCAGCATACAAAGGACCACTGGGATGCAAAAAAAAATGGAAAGAGAACCTGAGAGGGTTGAAATCTTCTGACTGAGCTCTGTTTTGTGCCACGTCTCCTCTGATTGCAGCTCAGATTTAAAACTACTTTGACTATTTTGTCTACAGTTGTCAAATTTTTATGCTGGATTTGTCTTGTTGATTGAGGCGACCCCTAATAAATCTTGTTTCACCATCCTCCCCTGCTTTTCTCTATGGAAGCTATGTGGGTTACTTTGCGACACTGAAAAAACAAAGTCAAGAGTTTTTTTGTCAGTAACTTGAGTTGTAGTCAAGACCATTTAGAAAGGGCTAATTAATTTAGCCACCATAAAACTGTATGGGTAACCCTTTATACAAATTGCACTCAGTTTTAAGACGGTATATGCAGCACAAATATAACAAGATAATGATAAAAGGGTTCATTTAAAGGACCTATATAAAATAACGCCTTATTAGATGTCAGGAAAAACATATTTTGCTGTGTGACCTCACATGCCCTCTGTGTGTGTTCGCAGTCTCTTCGTTTTGGTAGCCAGGACAGCCGCATGTTCATGTTAGTTCATGTGAACCCCCTCCCATTGAGGCTGTTGGCCCCACCCCCTTTATAAAACGCAGCCACGAGTGAGAGGCAGATAAGCATAATTTGTATTTAACCCAGGCCCAGCTACCGTTACAGACAGACGAATGGGAAGGCCAACATCACGAGCTGTTCAATAATCACATAAATGTTGTTATATTGTGATGTGACTGAGATTTTGACCCACCATCTAATGTGGAAAGAAACGATTACACATTTTTCACTTGAAATAACATCACATTATCACTGAGTTGGTACAGCGACAGGCTGCAGCTGATCACTAACAACATCAGGTCCGGTATCTTGCTGCGCGGAGATAGTGACTCCAGCTTCGGTAATGTTCATTTTTCCACAAGCTGCACAGTAATAACATAGATGTTGTTATAATGTGTTGTAATATTAGCTATATATGTCAGTTTTAGTGCTTTGTCCAGTGTTTTTTTCAATGTGTTGTATGAACCAGACATCCCAGGTCAACAGGGGAAGGAAGGACTCCTACTAAAAGCTCCTATTCTTCCCTATGTGCAGCAATCACCAAAAAAAAAAAAAAAAAAATACTACTTGCCAGGTCACCAAGGTTGTTATCACTTCCATCATTCCTTTTGGTCTGCCAAAGCCTCAAATTTCTCTCAAAGCAAACATGACACTGCCAATGAGTGGAGTTGCTGAGAACAGGGGTTGGGGCTGGCGGAGTGTCATTGGAAAGGGGGGTTGTGTGGCTGACATGCAGGTTTTAAGAGCTACTTTAATGATCACATATATGGTGTACGGTGAAATTTGCTCTCCGTATTCAGCCCATCCAGGAGCAGAGGGTAGCCACATAACAGCGCCTGGGGACCAACTCCTGATTCTGAGCCAATACACTCCTAAAACATGCATGTTTGATGGTGGGGGAAACCAGGGCACCCAAAGGAAACCCATGTGAACTGCGGGAGAACATTCGGAAGAACACGCGGGAGAATTGTCGCCTCATTGCAAGAGGGTCCTTTAATAAATTCCCAGCTGGGGAACCTATCCCAGGAGCTTCCTGCAATGAGATGACAGTGCTAAACACAAAGCCACTGTGCCGCCCAGTTTGCTTTGGTGTAAAGCTGATACTGAACTGCGACCGCTAGCTGTAACCAGTTTTGTATAAAACTCAT
Organism: Naso thynnoides; assembly: GCA_029783665.1. Taxonomy (NCBI): domain Eukaryota; kingdom Metazoa; phylum Chordata; class Actinopteri; order Acanthuriformes; family Acanthuridae; genus Naso; species Naso thynnoides. The sequence goes on from JAQLOL010000023.1 coordinate 3,102,543, forward strand.
ATAGATTGCAGGCTTCTGACAAATAATGAGTAAATGGAATATGCGCAGATTAACTCAATAATCTGATTTAATTTGACACTTTGCTTGTAATCTTTATTTAATATCAGATGACAATGTCCTCGAGCTCATCACTATAGAGGCAACAGGATGTTTAACTCAACAGGACTTGAGTAAGGAGCTCCACCTTCACACTTTAGCGTAAATAAATGGTGTTAGTCGTAATTCACACTTGTAAAAATACACTTGAAGAGAATAACCTTAGTACAACTGAGTCACATTGTTTAAGATGAAGGAAACCAAAGCGGATCATTTTAATTGCTGTTAAAATAAAATATTCTAATGTTTAATTATGAGCTGTATGCTAACTGCATGGCACTGGGGACATATGTGCAGCATATGATCATGATGATTGTGTCAGAACATGCAACATGCACAGTAACATGTTTGATGTGACAAAAATTTTTGATGTAGAACAGTAACGCAAACAGTCAAAGGCTGTTAACCATGACTGATTTTATATATTGCCTCGTGTGAGAGCCATTGTGCATGTCAGTAACCTAAATTAATCTATAAAAAAAAAAAAGCTGTTGGGCTGTGGTGTTTCTAGACAAATACACATCTGTTGTAGCTCAGCTCAAAGTCATATCTGTTGGAAAGATGCAGCTCCAGTGGATCTCCTTCTTGTCACATGTGTTGTCTGCTGCCTGCATGTCCTGTGTTTACACTCACATCACACTAACCCGTTTCAGATGGATGACCTGGAGCCAGCAAGAGGCCAGAGGGCCGCGGGGCTTGAAGCATGGGGCAGGGTTGGGCACTTCTTTCTGCATATTTGCTAAGTAATTAAAAACATTGACAAAACCCAACTCAAGACTCGACAGCAAACTGAAATCTAACACACCTGGCTGCCAGATTTTTTGCGAGATTCTTGATGAATGACGAGCCACTTGCTAGCCTAAGAGCTTTCTCTGTAACTGAAGTTCATTCTCTGCCAAAATTAGCCACAAGCCCAAATCTGGCAGCTACTGGACCGAGGCGATTGCTGTTCCAAAGTCTGTGTCACCATTCATTTTTGTCCCCTTACCTTAAAGCTGCAGTAGGTAACTTCTGATAACAAGTTACCATTAGCTGTAGCATGAGACTCATTGGGAAGTAACTCTTTGAACTGAGATGAAACAGTTGCAGGGAAACTTCCAGTGGAGTAAACTGGTTCCTTTCAGCTCAGCTGACTTTTGTTGACGCTTGCAGAGGTGAGTCAGAGCATTGTCGGCTGTCGCTACAAAGCACAGCATAGACCGGCCAATCAGGACAGAGAGTACAGAGAGCTTCACTAATTGGGCCAGTTGAATGGAAGGAAGAGGATTTTTATCAATCCTGAATACAGAGGCATGAGAAAACACAGAGATCTCACCATACTCTAAGATCTTGTCACTCACTAATAGCTGTCTATGAATATTATGACATTTTTTCCGAATAGAACATAGAAAAGTCATTGATGTTTACCCCACAGTTGCCAACTGCAGCTTTAACAAGAGCCGAGCATTAGCCCCAACCCCCATCATTTGTCTCCTGCAATTCATACCCTTAACCTGACCTTACCACAACCCCAATCAGTTGTTACCATGACCCTTAACCTCAACCTGACCCCACTACAAAGGGTAGCACTACTGGCAACACATGGAGAAAGAAGGAGGAGAAACAGACCCTGACACAAACTGGCTCACATTTGGTACCTAGGTGTTAAAACATGGCACACTACAGTAACAGTCAGCTGCATTTAGTCAAACTCAGCTCACTGGATTGCATTAATTTTGTTCTGAGTTTTGTATTGGACTGCTGTGGACTTGGGAAGTGCAATGTGTTGGCAATGATAACAGTGTGCAAGCATTTAAATCAGTGTGATGTGAATAACTGTCACTTTGACCAGGTTACATTGATTTGACATTGATAGTACACGATAAACAGTACTTATTAAGCCGCATTTACATTTATATAT
>JAQLOL010000023.1:3117124-3134371 GCA_029783665.1 Naso thynnoides
GAGCCATCTAGAACAATTTGCTGACGGTAGAGCAAAGAGACGGAGGAGGGGGCGGGCACAGCACTGCATGCATGCGCTGACATGCCCATATAAGGAAGTCCAGCACCAATTAACATCATTAAAAAGACACCATTAAAAAAACATTGTAAAACACAGCATGCAGAGCCAACTAAAACAGCCTGCAGGGCTCACTTCTACGTGCATGTGCGTCATTATGTAAAGTATCCAACATTGTATCAACATTTATAGTCCAGAAAAGATGAAAAAAGTGTAATAGCTCTTCTTTAACTTTTCCCACTAATGGGTTGTTTTGACTTATACTCATGGTTTTCCACCAGGGCCGGGTCAAGAGGGGCAGTTGCTCCAGCTGAAATCGGATTTGCCCCTGAAGTGGCTTCTGTTAGTCTTCTGAACTGTGCCTAGATGTTAGACATATAATTGGCCCTAATGTGTAAATTGCTGCCCCTTTATGGCCCCGATTAACACAAATCCTAGAGCTGCTACTCTTACTACTCATTGTTGCTGAGGGGAATTAACTTATTATTGCATCAGTGCTTTTACAGCCCATGCTGTGTCAGATTTAAAGCTGGGGATTTTTAGTAATGACATGTAATATGTAACAGAAAATGCAGCTTATGCAGGTAGTAGTAGTGTGTATTCAACTTGACAAAAACCAGCTCTTCAGCTCCTTCATAGAATGTTTTTTTTCTAGCCATGTTATTGAGAAACAAGCCACCTTAGATGTTTTTGTTTTGAGTTGTACGGTGTCATATGTGCAACCAGACCAATGTGCAGTATAAAAATGCAGGAAATATCTTACCCATGAATATAATATAATACTAATTTCCTTGAAGAAGCTTTGACAATTTCAGTTTAAACTGCTGAGCACTGCTGTTACATAACTGGACTTGTATTTTAAATTATCATAACTAATTAACACGTTTTGTAATGAGATTAACATAACATGCAGCATAAACTTCATACAGACTGGATATGTTCTCGGCTGCATTACACTCAACCATCAAAAGTTTTGTGCTACAGAGAACATAACTCTGCAGAACTATCTGTAAACATTCATCCCTGGGCTTAACCTTGTTGTAAGATGTAATTTATTTGATTAAACCACCTAATTCCAGGGATTTAGGGGCAGTTACCCTCTTGCATACTCTGTTTTGTCTAGCATTTTTTTTCCCTGCCAGCATATTCCCTTCAATACTGGAGGCTTAATTTGTGATCCTATTAAATTAGGATTGGGTTATATGAAGATTACTGTCTGAAGTAGGGGACAACCATAGGAGTTAACTTGGAATACAGCATATTTTACCAGGGACAGCCTTTAATCTTTGATAAGGGCTTAAATGAACAGATCTTACAACTTCACAAACTGCTTTTTTCCGTGCATGTGTAAGAAGACATTGTAGCCTGTTGGGTGTTTTCTGTTTGGTCCCACAGAACCAGGAAATTTGTATATGCATTGTATTGACATTCATATATGTGTATTCCTATTTCCTGGACCAATATAATAGTAGCTTATCCTTTTCATATAAATTCTAAATGTGCAATAATACAGCATACTTTTCAACTAAGCCGCGATGTTCTTCTTTCTAACAATGTGATGTCTTGGAAATATCTTTGGTAACGAGCTCTGGATTCTCATATTGGCCAGGACAGGAAGGATATCTGGTTACCATGGTAACAGATCATGTTTAAAGCCTCATTTGTGCCAGCCCAAGGGCAAGTGCAGCAATGTGAGGCAGGATGCCAGTCAGAGATTGGTTAATTAAGGGTTACCTTGCAAATAATTAAGGGTTACCTTGAAGCGCCTTGGGTTTCTTGAAAGGTGCTATATAAATCCAAGCTATTATTATTATTATTATTATTATTAAATCCTTTGTTAGGAAAATTGGCACAAATTTTCATAAAGACACGAAACTACTTCAAAATACTGGTCAGATTTTTAAAAAAAATTAACTAACATCAGGCACATACACCTATACACTTACGTCCTTGCTTAACACATTACCCTGACATCAGCTAAATACGATTAAGCTTTCCATCCAAGCTAGGCCCTTCATCAGTTTAATTCTACAGACTGTTAGAGCACTGACGGACCCAGGATGATTGAGGGTCAGAGGTGAATATAGTAAAAAGGGCACCTGTTGTATGTTGTATGTTGCTGTTGTAGTGCAAAAAAGTCCCATAAAACAGCACCATAGAGGGCATTTTACAACATTTTCTCCTTTTATCTTCTTTAAGGGCACCAGAGAAGGCATTTTAATGTGTTTTGTCCACTGGAAGGACTCCCTAGATGGCACCTCTACATGTTTTATCTACTATTGGGGCATCCAAGAAGGAACTTTTGCATGTTTTTTGAACATTAGGGCCCCCAATCACCCTCCACCCCCAAGTCCACCACCGTGTAAGAGCATTTTACAGGCATTTTATGGTGACCAAAATCTTGTGTTTTTAAGGAGAAAATGTTTCAAGCTGTGAAAAACCACATAATCTCGTGACAACATGATCTTTACATACTTCTCAGGGATAGTGCTAATATCAGTTCCTGGTGTTTTGATTGGTTCTCAACCTTTAACATCTGAAGTCATCTCAGTCACAGCCATACTGTGTCTCCTTGGCTGAAGATGAGGAAGTGGTCAGGGACTACGGGTCAAAGCCATGGCCTTTGACCCTTCAACTTCCAGGAAAGGTTGAATTTATAGCATGCTAGCAGTTTATGGATACAGTAAAGAGCAAGCAGTGTGAGAAATGGATCCAGTGTGGCCACACCCTGGCCACTGCTGCCGTCTCAGTCTCCTCTCAGGTCTGAGGTCTCCTAAACACACACATTTAAATTTAGACTGACTCAGACCGACCACAGACTCAGCCAGAGCTCCTGCAATCTGACCTCAGTGTTTGCCCTTTCTGTGCTCTACCTCGGCTGGTCATTGTGTAGCTCACTCAGTGGACTTTGTTCACTGTCTTGATTCTCTTCTTCTCTCCCTATCGCCACACACACAAACATGTCCCTTCATTTCTGCCTCTTACCCATCATGCTTAGGGGCAGCTGACTGGAGCTGATTTACGTGGTGTTTGTACAGGGATAGTGCTCTTGGTTCTGGAGGAAATTAAATGTTCAAGTTACAGCACGGGCTAGATTCATGTTACCTAAAATACTGATGTGATTCTGGGAAGATCTTTTTCAATCTCACTTGTGCGGACTGAGAGGGTTCATATTGTGTTCATGTGTTGACCGTTTGTCCTTTTCTAACCTTTTGACTGTGACACCAGTGGGACTCATTTCTGTGGGTTTCTGATCTTTAAAGAAATAATTTACTCAGCATCTGCCCATATATAGACAAAGAGCTGCTGTGATTGCTGTTCATTTACTGTGCACTGGCAAGTAAAGGTTTCGTAAAACTGAAACTCTAAATATGAATTTTGCTGTAGCAAGCCAGACTGTGCATATTTTTTGCAACTTTTTCTCACATTATTTCAAGTCGGTGCCTTCATTACTTTCCATAGGTTCCGCATGCTACAGTGAACAAACAAGGATGATACTGAATCTCTGTGTTTCTATATTGTGCCTACTTATTGTAAAATAGTCTCCCTGTAATCCTAAAATCTTGCTTTACTGAAATTTAAGCTATTAGCGTCATTCTTCTTGTATTCTTGTGACATCTGTGTGCAGATTACCTCATTCAGTTTAGCTTGATTCATTAAAATTCTTTATTTAAATACCATTATACTATCTCACTATCAGATTTGGGGTTTTACGAGCTTCAGACAATAAAAAATAAAACAAAAACGTAACGCTTGGTGACTAAGGAAGACTAATGTTCGCAGTTAAATTATGTGGTATAATCTGCCAGAGTGACCGTGCTCTGCAGTAGAACCCCTCTGCAGCCCAGTGCTCACTGGCCCATAACCAGTTCCTGATGACAGGCCATGAATATAATGAGATCCCCTATTAGAGTCACTTCTCTCATCATCACCTCCTTCTTTTCACACTCACTGGGGGAGTGAGATTAGAGAATATGTACAGTAAATAAGACCTGATGGGGTTGGAGAAAAAAGCCGATGACAGCATCTGAATGGGATATTCAGCGACATGTCTGGGATTCATTTACTGTGGTCTTTGTGCTGTCATGTTGTGCAACCCTGTCAGAAAACCAGCGTGAATCTACAGTCTGTCATGACTCAGACCACCATGCATGCAGGCAGTGACAAACATGGACCCTGTTCGATTTCACTGAGACCTTTTGTTTAATCTGTTTATTACCACTTTGATTGATTGACAAATCTCTGCTCTCCCTCTTATCAACAATAGCAAGAAGATGCTCACATTTTCTACACAAGCGTCCTATAATTCAAAAGAGAGATGAAAACAGTTGGAAACTCGTGACAACTCTTTGAATTATTGACCTTCATTAAAAGAAAAATGAATAAGACCTTTATGTGGGCAGCGTCTGCTTTGTGTGAATAAATAGATGCCTTTGAAGACAGTGGTCCATGTTCTATTCAGAGTCTATTAAGCTTGCTGAACAGTTACAGCATGAGAGGAAAGATGCCAGCATAATGCATGACCATGGCTACTTTCCAAGCATATTATTTGATCTATGCTTCTGATCAATTCAAATGGCCTCTGACCCACAGTAGATGGGGAAAAGTGAGGAATCAAACGCTGCTGAAATTCTGGCAAAGGTATTAAAAATGTTAAAACAGCTAATTGTTTTAAATCCACTGTGGAAACATTTATTAGATCCTCTTCTTGAAAGCGTTTTTAAAATTCCAGTATTATTCATGGAGAAGAAAAGAAGTTTTTAGTGTTTCCATTTTACTAAAACATGACGGTAATGCATGTGGTGACAGGCCAGAGGAAGGTGTGTGTCACTGATACGTACTCTGAGTGTAGGGACACGCACTAAGATGACAGGTGTCTGGATTTTTGCCGAACTGAGCAAAGCCTTTAAATGTCAGTTTCTATTTGCGTCCATCAGGAAATTAAGGATACACGCACAACAGCATTCTACATTAACACTGCCAAAATGAAAAAAATGAGAATCATGTCTTTGCAGAAACAGTGAGACATATTTCTGATCAAGACATAACATATACTCATAAAATTCTTTCATAATAAGAACATTTCTCTCCTCTGGCAGAGCTGGATCAATCCCAGACTCTTACACAAGGGTCTGGACAACAAACTTGGACCACGATGACTATTGTCATCGTCGGAATTGAGCGTGAAATCGACGAAGACCTACTTTCCCCCCAGATAGGATGTTACACACCCAAACTCTCTTTTTGAAATCTTTTATCGCCTCAATGAACATGGAAAGTTTTTTTTCCCCCTCTTTCACTCAACAGCTAAATGCTGCTTTCATCGCTGCTGTTCATGTGCCAAGTTTTAACTCAGCTTTCAAGTCAGTGAAACGCTTGTGAAATGCATGACAGCAGGGGCGCCGATCATTACACAGTTACATAGACAACTCAGTACTTGTCATGGTGCTGTGATAGTTTTTGTATTTCATCCACTATATAATTCACACTTAAAGCTGAGCGTGCCGTATTAATGCAAGCTCTTAATTCAGGAAATACATTAAAGTCATTTAAATGTTTTTGGTGTCTTGATTGAATGTGTCCAAAAATGTTTATCTTTGCATGCATTGAAAATATTACATAGAATTGCACCAGTTAGGCTTTGTCTGGTTTCTCCTCGGGTATTAATAGCTCCTTGCAGCCTCTGAAGGAGAAGATGAAGTGTGTGAGGCCAGCAGGTCAAGCTACCACATATGGGTCCTCTCATATGTCTGGTAACACTTGTGTTATTTCTGCATCCCGGCCCTGACAGCAGCATCGTAGCAGATAGTGGCGAGAGGGTGGAGGGCTGTCTCAGATCATCCAGCCAAAAATCCTACACATCCGCACCATCTCCAGCTCGACCCCACCTTAAAAGATGCCCATTGTGTCTGTGTGTGCTGTGCTTGCAGGCGGCCCGAGTGAGGATCCCTCCCATCTGGGAACCGGTGGGCGTGTGACATCACCCCCTCTGCCCCATCTCTCCCTCCATACTTTCATGCGTCACACCAATCAGCACACAGGAAGATACGGTCACGTGGGACCCCCCCCCTCTTGTCTGGGTTACCATGGCAACGAGCACTGGTCCAGGCAGCATCTTGCTGTGGTGAGAAGGGGGGGAAGGCGGGAGGAGAGGCAAAAAGAGACAGGGGAAAGGAAGGGAGGGAAATAGACAGAGAACAAATCCCAGCCAGAGGAATACCTTTTGGACCTTCAGCTTGTGTTTGTCTTCCCTCCATGCAGTAAGTACTTACCCTTCATTGTTCTTTTTTCCATCAGGTTCATCACAGCTGAATGAAAGGAAATCTGATGCAATGCATTGCCATCTGTGTTTGATAATGTGTTATGGCAGATACCTTTGAAGATTTCTGGGATGACACCATGTGTAATTCCTTTGTTATAATTGGAATGTGTGCAGATGGCCTCACCTTAGGTAGACAACCCTTTGTCTGCTCGCCTCAGTCAGCCTCCACTGATCCTCAGCGAATAGCTGATGACAATCCTCGGTTAGTTAACAGAGGCGTGGTGGGAACCAAGGTGCTCATTTCAATTAAAGGCAGTTTCGTAGGATAGCAAAAACTCTCTCTGATGGGTTGTGATCCAGCCGCAGGCCATTGTGCTCCTGGCTAAGAATCTCAGTCCTTTATTTCCTTCGTTGCTACACCTACAAGTCTGTCTTTCTTTTTCTCACATTTTCACATATCGCAGACCTGGGTGACACGCTGCATCCCTCTGCGGTTTGTTTAATTAGCAAATTCGTGCAAATCCAACTAGGGCAGCTTGTTCTGATAGAGACCACAGATTAATGTCCTTGTGGTTGTGGAGGCTATTCTGAAACTATTCTGGCTGCAAGTCCGCTCAAAGTCAAAATGCTGCTGTTTTTAATTAGCATCGGTTGGAACGTTATTTTAGTATAGCCATAAAATACGACATGTGAGCCAAGGCTAATGTTTTCAGTAAGAGAGAACTACATTTTCATTATACACATGACCTGGATTGCATTAATGTCTTTACATGCTTCAACTCAGTGACTCTCCTTAATAATAAAGTGAAGAAATCCTTGTTTCGAGTTACAGGAGAAGAATATAGAGCTATTATGCACTTACACAGGTATGCATTAGCAGAGTCAAATTCACATGCTACAGGAGGAAGTGAGAAGTTAAGTGTTTTTCTTAACAACTCTGGGAGAAGCCATTACGTAACCCACATACGCACATCCAGAGTAACACTAATGAATATTTAATTTTCTGCCTCTGAACGTGCAGAACACTTAGACCTAGAGTATTAGAGGCTAAAACATTTCACAAATGAACCCATCCTGTGACCTAACAACAGTAATCTGGGTAGTCTCTGACATAATTTTATGCCTTATTCCCTAATGCTGTACCCTTCAATGGAAATATGCCAGCCAAACAGAGATTTTGTGCTGAATATTTTCTAAATTACCGATCAAAGGATATCTAGCATGAATGAAACTGCAGTGTGTAGTGTTGTTGCTGCTGCACAGTGTTGTTGTGCTAATCCTTGCACGTGGCTGTTTTCAAGTTGAAGTTTACACTGCGTGGCTGTGAGGGATCACACATTCTGTGTGCTTATGTGTATTCTTAAAAGCGAGCTACACAAGCCTACAGTGTCTGTCCACTGAAAGGATGTGACAGGTAGGTGTCCACCTACTGATAAAGCAGAGGGATTCCTCCTTCCTGCTCAGAGTGCCAAATACTCAGCATAGCATTGTTCTGAGTAGAGACCATACATAAAAGCCTACTTCTGATATAAGTGGATCAAGTTTGTCTTGAGTTGTCACATTTTGAGATTGCTCTGTTTTTGCTAGCTTGTGATCTTGTGGGGAAGCGACACATTTTTATGAAGAGTCTGCATGGCAGTGACCTTTTCTTTTGAATCAATTAAGACATTTACAAAAGGACGATCATGAGCCTTCAGTTTCCAATACGTTCTTTGGATTTGCACGGAAGAGAGCAGTGCATCAGTGATGCATATTTTTGTCTGTGGGAAGCTGCCAGACTCCCTATGCTGTTTCCACTGTGATGTATTGCCATTTGAGAGAGATTGTTTGAATCTTCCCCACATTGTAATCTTAAGTGGTTTTCCTCTAAGGCAACTTCAGCCTGTCTAAAACCGCAGCTCAGTCCATGTCTATGCTTTGTTTGAAAACAAACAAATGGACTTTTGGAATTCAATGGGAATTATATTTTAGGAGATTCCAAACGGTGGGAAGGACACCAGCGGACAGACACAACAAACTCCCCCACATTGAGAAAGTAAATCCACAACCATATCCAATAACTTATTTCACTGCTGCCAGTACTTTTTAAAGAACAAACCTGCTGGGTGCTTGCTGAATTAAGAAACAATTTAAATTCAACACAGCACCATGCATTGGCTTTCTGTTCAATTCCAACATGACACAACATGACAGTTTAGTGATATATAACCAAAAACATCAATTGCACTGATTTTAATCTTGTCTAAATCGACAGGACTGTAATTGCTCTCAGCTCTGTGTGATCATCATAATTATATGATAGGCTATTAAAAACGAATTATTAGGCTTTCTTTAGGGCATTAATTGTTGACATTAACCTGTCTAAGCCTCTCACAAGAAGTCAGGTCAGTATTTACTCATGGTGCACATTCACACCTATCAGGAGACTTTTACTCTGAAAGGAATTTAACTAAAATCTCTGCCAACCAGCTACCGGGTGAAATCCCGCCTGTCCTTCCCTGTTGTGTAAAGCAGTTCTAATGTTTCTGACACCATGTGAAGGCAGCAGTGCTGCTGCGTCACGTTGGAAGAGACCAATCGGATTAAACTGAGGTTAAAACACGCAGGCTCACTCTAAGGAGCGCCGGGGGTGTCTCACTTTACATTTTGGAGTAAATCCAGATAAATTCAAACGTAACCGTTCCATTTTAGTTTACTAGCTTATATATCACTGTACTCTCCTTTCAGCATGAGTTACAGTAAAATCTTTTGACATAGCAATGTTCCGGTACCGAGTTGTTATTTATAGACTTGCTCGCTCCCCCCCTCCTTGCCGCCGTTAGGTTCCGACCGATCCCTCTCTGTCAGTTTCAAGTTGCGCCTTCTCCTTCGCTGTGTGGCTCCCTGCTCTGGCCTGAACAAGCACTACCCACTCAAATAACACACAATAGTGGGACTTTTATGAGGAAATTTGGACATACACACGGACATGGACTGATTCCCGCTACAAATGGATTACAAACACGCACTGTTCAAAGGTAAGAGGGGATGTTGCCCCGCATTTGCTTGACGAACACGGTGCATTTTTCTGAACGTTGACTGTTACCCTTGGATCCGCGGACGGACTGACTGCACCTCTCTGTGTGTGCTTGGGAATGTTGCGGTCCGCTGGTTTTAATAGAGCGGCTAACGATTTAACAGCGCTGCCGTGTAATAAATCTGAAGTCGTTTACGGCATCGTGCGCTCACATTGCTGTATGGGTGCATCAGTGGTGGTCTGACTGCCAGCACCGTGTTTTTCAGCAGCGGAGCTCTGATGGGGCAGCTTGTGGAATGCGGCGGATGGTGGCAACACTCACACCCGAACACTTAACAGTCAGCATTATATTAAAATGTCATCGCCCTTTGTTGTGTAAACGCCTGTGTGAGTCTGTCTTTATTTTGCCACTATATGCCTTGAAGGTATGAGTGACTTGGCACAGGCACCACAGTTTAACATTACAAATGCAAACATGCATTATTGAGTCAGCAGCGTGACATCTGAGTCTGTGAAGATGCTGATGTTCTTGTGGCAGCATATTTTGTAATAACACAATCATGACTTAGCTGTAGAGAAATCTTTTAATTAGATGTCCTTGATTTCACCTCAGGAGATAATACATGTCATCATGTTGGTGCTTTCTCTAAGCATAGAAGATTTCTGCAACCTTATGCATTTCCTTTGACGTATGTTTTAGGAATACAAGCAATACAGCACAGATTAACACCAGTAGTTTGAATGTTGTGTTAAAAGCAGCTTAAGTATTCGCTCTGCATCTTTTGGAAGCAGTGCAGCAGATTTTTTTCAGGTGACCTCTAAGTCTGAATGAGTGACCATGGAAGTTTTTTCCCCCTCTGTCCTCTCTGGTGTGTTCATTTCTGAAGAGGCAAAACTGGATGTTTTTCATTTGGCAGCTCCTTTCACACCCTCCTTGAAGTAACAAACTGATTTATGCACAAGTTCGTGTTCAGTCTTGTTGTGTTGCACAGCGCCACGTCAATTTGAAGTCTAAAGCCACAGACTAACACCTGAGCTGTTAAATATCACGATTTATGTCAGTCATATTCTTCTCTTGGCCGTGACTGAAGTGTGCTTTTATTTATTTATTTTTTGTGTTTGTTGTTGGTTTTGTTGACTGCATGCACACTGACTAGAGTTGTTCTGTTAATGATACCAGTATTGGAAAATGTCGCTGATACTGCCAAAAATGCTGATATCTGTATCAGCGGGTACGCCAGTCTGTGCACCAGTCAGATGCCATGTAATTTTATTATTTATTATCAATGGTACTCAGCTACTTTCCAATTAGCTCAGTTGCACTGTGCTGCCGCTGACAACTATAGTTTTGAAGAGTGACAAAGAAGAGAGGAGAGAGGACAGAGCTAGCAAAGTGTCTGCATTTGGCAATATTTGACACTGGAAAGTCATTGGAGATGTGAAAGGAACTGTTTTTTTTTCATGTGCTGGTATCGCATCAGTACTCTGTATCGGCCGACACGCAAATTTTAGCATTGGAATCGTACTGGGAAGGAAAAAATGATATCCAACATCTCTAACACTGACTGCAACAACAATAACAATACTGTATTACTTCAGCTGATGGGACCACACATCCACACATCAACACACAAAATCAAGAGCTAGTCTGTCTTAAAGGATCTATGAGGTCCTGAGTGATGTTTTCCCTCCTCTAAGAACCTTATCCTGTCTCAGTGGAGTGATGGAGCATTTTCTTTATTGATTACTGATGTTGACCTTTGCTGCATTTCATCAACCTCCTTGTAAGGTTGTTACCGCTTCAGTGCCAGACTTTGGACTCCTTCTCTGAGGTCCCATGGGGTTGCAAGCCATGCTGACATTAATGAGGATATGCAGCTTCATGTGTTATTATAACTCATAGTTTCCCTCATAGAGGTCCGGATGAGGAGGATGTTTGCCTGATGGCTGACTCGGCGTAAGAAAGAACTAATGAAGGCTGTGGTGGTCTGGCTTTCAGAGGACGAATAGGGTCAGATAAAAGCAATCTGTAGTGTTCAGTGTCCTGTGGGACGTTGATTTTAGATGGACAGTTTTGTTTCTGTTTGTCACTTGTGGTTTTGTGCAGTCAGTTCGACTTTCATTAACTCCTTAAGAATAAAAAATTACACCATCCTTAGGTGTCAGTGTCATAAATATCAAGGAAAAAACAAAAATCATAATTCAGTCAAAATTTGAAAAATAATTTGCCAAAAAGAAATAATCACAGTACTATATTTATTTGTCATATGCTAGAAAATTTCCTGAGACGTTATAAATGTTTGAATTATTTATCATCAATATGATGAAATACATGGAAGCTCAAAGCGATCGTGTATTTTTATGTTTTATTCACTCCATTTTCTCACAAACACAAGATAAATTATCTCGTTATCTTGGGATAACAAAGCTTGTTTTCCTGTGATCTCTAGAAAACAAAATGCCATTTTCTTGAGATAAAAAGATAATTTATTAACTTTTTAAAATGTATTTATTTATTTATTTTATATTAGCTTTTGTAGGTAGTGACTTAAGCCATACTCATTTGACCATAAAATGTGACATGTTATGCTGACCGAAGCCTTGGACTAGGGCCTGACAGATATATCGGTTGTCCAGTATTATCGGCTGATATTGGGCCATCACAGATTGGCATATGGTTCACCAATATGCACCAATATCAAAACTGAAAAAATCCTTGAACTAGTGGTTTAAAATGTGTAATCACGTAGTTTGTGACTCATTTTTTAATAACTACAAAGTGAAGTGTTTGCTCTTCCGTGAACCTAGTTTGAAATGAAGTTTGTTAGTTGCATGATGTCCTGCCTGTGTTACATGTGCTTGTCACAAGTACTTGATAGCCACATTCAGTGTATGTCATACAATATCAGCTGATATTGAATATCGGAATTTTCTTATCCCCAATTATTGGTATGGCCATCGGCTAAAAAAATCCCATACTGGTTGGGCTCTACCTTGGACATAGTAAAAATATGTGATTCACTGTTTCCTGTATTCCACAATGCTAACAACTACCTGTAGCATGTTTCCATCTAGGGATGGATAGGATTACTTGAGTACTCGTTATTGACGTCATTATTCAATTGACAATTTGCTACTCACGCACGTGCGCACGTGTTGTTTTTGGTTACGGCAGTTCAACTCAGGTGGCCTTACATGCACCATGTCAGCTGTGGCCAGGAAGAGCGATGTCTGGAAATACTTTGACAAAAAGGACGATGATAACGTGCAGCGCAGGATATGTCGTGTTAAGCATAACATAGAAATACTAGTTCGATGCTTAACCACATGCGCTTAAAGCACAAGGAGAAACCAGCAGAGACAGCCAACAGGCAGCCTCGCATCACATCTTTTGCTAGCTCTATCAGCACGCGCCGTGTGATGAAAACAGAGCGACGAGATTAGCCTGCTAATAGCAAAAATAGTGACTGGAGATATGCCACCATTAAGTTTGTGGGAGTGAAAGGCTTCTGAGAGCTGATGGCATTTGTCGAGCTGGAGTGCAAGCCGCCATCATGGTGAACAACAGCGACGGAGTGGAAAAGACGAACAAGGAAAGCACAGCAGAATTGAGGGCTGATTTGCAGTGTCAACAAGGTGGCAGTTACTACCGTTTAAGAATGAGACAGTAATGTCCTCTGACAGCCATACACCTTCTAACGTTATTTAGTAGATAGTAGGTCATGTCGGGGAAGTTCGTGTCCAATTGGAAACACTGGCGGAAGTAAATACTGTTTACTTGTCCCAACGTTGGTTCCACTCGTGATTCCAGTCAGACACAAACCTCCCATATTTATTTTGTTATGTTAAGAAAAAAAATATACATTTGTACACAATTTGCGAGTAATCAATTACTCGTTCATAACATAATAAGAGTACTCGAATATTGAAATTATTGTAAATGCCAATCCCTAGTTTAGTCATGATGTTAAAGGTGCTGTGTAGGCCAGGGTGACCAAACCTCATCCTTGACAGTCACACGTAATCACGGAAGAAACCTGGGGTTAGCGGGAAGTTGATCAATCTAAAATAAATTAGCCTAACAAATTTAATTCATTTAAAAAAGTTCATAAATGACCTTATCTCAGGATCACGGCAAAACTAGCTTTGCTATCCTGAGATAATGAGGTTATTAACACAAGATCTTGATAAAACAAAGAAAATAAAATATAAGAATCCACAACGGATTAGGGCTTCCGTAGAAATATTTTGATTTTATGCATTGTTTTATTTTAATGGGTTACCCCTAGGGGTGGGAGTCTCTTGGCACCTATCGATTTGATCCGATTACAATTCAGGGCCCTACAATTAGATTATAATACTATTACCAGTGCATTAAGATGCCACTTTAATTGATGCATCTTGATTTTATCTTGATGTGACACAGCTTACACATAGTGTGGCTCTAGTCCAGTTCGCTTTCAGCGTCAGCTTTGTAAAATCCAAAGTGTCTCCAAACGCTAGTTCTCAGTTTACTTGGTGCTGATTGGATTTCACTGTCAGCCATGTTTCTTTCTTGTTTTCCTTTGTACTTCCATAAACTGCATATGTGTATATATATATATATTTTTTTTTTTTTCCTGTTTAAAAAGACATACATGCATTCCCGGATGCTGCAGTAAATTCATAATGAGGCATCAGGTCTCTTTATTTATCAGTCCATGATTAGTTTTAGATTAGTTAAGTCAAATACACCCCTGTGTTATGACCTAACCTTTAAAACTGTTTGGACACAAGCCACATTATGGAGGCAAAACACCATTACAGTCATGTTTTTTTGTGCCAAAGATGACTTTTGGACCATCATGAATACACTGACGCTGACCAGCACAAAATTTACGAGGCAGTTTTGACGTCAGAGTTTTATCCACACCTTGCCACCCACTGAATCCATGGAAGACACTATGAGTACAGAGGAAAAAGTGAAGCTCTGACCCCTGGATGATTGTCTCTCAGAGGGAGACAGTGAGTTGGCTCTGACCCCCAAGACCCTACAAAGTACGGTGGATTTGGAAACTCAGCTAGATGAAAGGACAGAAGGAAGGAAGTCCTACGATGGCAACGCCTGCTGTGTCATGAGTGGCTATACCCCGACTGTCAGGTTTTGCCCAGAGGTCTGTTGCTATTGTTGACTCATCAGAAGCTTGCAGACTCTTAGTGATCTCAAACCAACATGCTATTGTAGCAGCTCTAGTCTGCAGTCTGTTCATGAAAGGAAAAATATCTGTAACTAAATGCTAATGGCATATTATTAACTATCCTACAGGAAATCAGTGTATTTGTAGCACAATTTTTGTGTTACCCCTGTTTCTGTAGCTTTTAGCCTACTGCATGAAGTCACAAAAGTATTCTTGGTTTTATTGTAAGACAGACGTCGTAAAAGCTAATAGCCCAATAGACAGTGGTTAAGGTATCATTAAGGTAACAATGTTACTGATTTCAGAATACTCAAGAAGACCGACGTCAAGATAAAATTCCCCTTCAGTCTCCAGAAGTCTTGGCTCCTGTGAGGGACATATGAGATATCGGTGTCAAAGGCATTGGTTTCATTCTCCTTTTTCACCAGAAATGATTTTTTTTAAATTGTAGAAACTTGACATCATGCTGACCGGATCCAGAGGATTAACAGCAAAGCCACTGGTTGAAGTTTCTTGTATGATTAGTAAGAATGACCCCAGTCCATTTGCTTTGGTGATTTCTCACAGCTCTGGATTAAAGACTTAAGTCTTGGCTGTTTTTTTTTCTTCTTCCTTGCAGGTCACAAGTCGGCCAGTATGACAAATGCATTCCTGAAGCTAGACCAATGAGGCTGTTTACATTTCACCACGCTGCTGACCCTTGAACGCTATAGCAGAGCCATGTTATCTCACTTTCACCCCTCATTCAAAGTTATCCTTTCTAGGATAGCAATCAGACAATTTTCCTTTTGAGGTCATAAAACAATTCTGTGGAAGCTCGTAACCTGTCGTCCAGCAATATTTAACTCATGAATTATAACCTGTATGTGATGTCCGTCATTTCTTTGATCCCCCCCATCAAAAATCTAAAGAACTTTCTGTTTATTGTAGGTTAATGGTTAAATTAAAAAAGTAATCTTGCAATTTGCTGCTCATGCCCATCTCTTAAAGGTGCCTGCTACCTTTTAACAGGCACCTGTCAATGGTCCACTTATCAATATTCTTTTAATACCCCATGATGTGAAAGTGCTACTGGTAGTAAAGAAACTACAGAGAAATGTCACCCAGCTCTGCAGTTTCCTTCAGCTCCGCAGAGGTTTTCAAGCCTTTTTTAGGTCACACTGGTAACAGCTGCACTACCAAAGTTGGAGACACGCTGGTGGACAGAGACAGAATGAAAAAGGCAGAATGTAACTGCAAGGGCAGTGCAGCACTCAGACAGTCTACAGAAGAAAATGTCGTAGGCTGATTTATCTTCACGAGATGCAGCGGTTGCAAACATCTTTATTTTGATGTAGAGGGTCAGAGCATTTATCAGCTGTAACAAACAAGACTGGCTGATTTACGCTGCAGCATTATGCAACTGAAACCAACTTTGTGATCAAGAAAATAACTCAAAAATCCTGCAACTGTTTGGCTGCATTGGAGAAAGTGTGAATAACAATGTGGAGCACTCTGCCTTGCCCCTTATTTTTGACCCGCACCTTTAAAAACAAAACCAAACGATGCAAAGTTATTATGTCCCACAAAACAGTCATTTTATATTTTACAAAGAAAATGTCCTCTAGTTTCCCTCTGGTATCCTATGACTGCTGTGCTTGTCTGCAGCTTTTTATTTAGCAAGCTGTCCCCAACAACTACCTGGTGCTACAGTTGCAGCTTAAGTCTGCAGGTAGCCTAGATGTTGCTTTCGGGAACCTCTGTGAATCACAGCGTTGATGCAGAGCAGTCATAGGATATTAGGGGGAAAACCAGAGGACGTTTTCTCCGTAAAACACGACCCAATTTCACTAAAATTGCTGTTTTTTTGGGACATATTAAAGTTGCATTAGGTAACAGGCTAACATTGGCTGTAGCATGAGACTCGTTGGGAATTAACTCTGCTGCTGTTGTTTACACCCCCCCTCACCTTTTGTTTTGTTTTTTTTTAAAAGTTTTTTGTCTCTACTTCTTTTAAGTCCATTTTGAACCGAGACAAAACTGTTTCAGAGAAAGTTGCAGCAGAGTAAACTGGTCCGTCTCAGCTCGAGCTTGAGTCAACTTACTGAATCACTTGCGGACACTGTTGTTGGCAGAGGCAAGTCAGAGCATACGGCGTGAATGGCTATTCAGCCCGTACTGACGTCACCTGTTGCTAAGAGGTGCGAGGTAGACTGGCCAGTCAGGACAGAGAGTTACTAGGATGCTAGAATGGGAATGCTAGGATTTTTACCAATCCTGAATACAGAGGCATGATGGGAAAACCCAGAGATGTCATGATACTCTTAAACCACGTCCCTTACTAATAGCATCAATGGGTATTATGCCATTTTTTTCATATTGAACACAAAATTATATTAAATTGAACCCAGAGTTACCTACTGCAGCTTTAATGTGCATTGCTAAGTTTTGTTTTTGAAGCCGTGGGTCGTGATGAAGTTACATAGTTTTGCTTCAATGCAGCTAAAATAAAGAAAATAATGAAAATAAAAATAAATGAAATAATGGTCTCAATACATGCTTTAAAATCATGTAAAAAAAATGGTGCGTCAATCCTCTGAATCGTAATTCAATTGATATGAGAGTGATTTTAAGATTTACATTCATTTCCTGGCTTAGATCAAACTGGAGACTCTGCAGGTTAACCCTCTGAGGTCGAAGCTTTCGTATACGAAAGCAAAGCACACCCTTCACAAAATATTTAATAACTTTATAAC
>JAQLOL010000023.1:3151703-3163095 GCA_029783665.1 Naso thynnoides
GTAAGTACACTGATGTTTGGAATAAAGTTTGTTGGATTTCCTGCCTCCATTACGTATCTTCGTTACATGTACTTGATAACTACATTCAAATTACTATTGAATATTGGCTAATATATTGGATATCAGAATTTCTTTACTTTCTAATATTGGTATTGGAACTTTTAAAAATAACATTAAGACAAGAAGACATCATGACCCACTTCCTCATGATGTTCTTTAACGTGATTGATGTTGTCTGATACTTTAAACAAAGTGAATTCTTGGGGGAAAAGTGTCGACTTGCCGGGAATGAATAGTTTTAACGGTAGTTGATTCAGGAAATCAAGGGAAAATATGGTGATTCATGGCACACTTTCTGAATAAAATACTTTTAAATCTCAAGTTTTTCAAGTCAGAAAGCTTCAAGTGAAGTCATGAGCCATTCGTGTGAAAGTCCAAATCAAGCTGTGAGTCTTTTATGATATTGCCAAGTCATGTCTAATGTTGTCAAATTTGTGACTCGAGTCTGACTGAAGTCCAAGTCATGTGACTCATTCCACACCTCTGGTTAGTGTGGTCTTTTAAGTAGCAGTTGGGTTTCAGCCTGCAGTGAAACATGGGCAGTGGCTGATATCTTTCTTAAAGCTCATCTGTAACGTCTGTGTCTCTCTGTATTTAGTGTCTGATCATTGGCGCAGGACCATGCGGCTTACGCACAGCCATCGAGCTGGCTTTCCTGGGGGCCAAAGTGGTGCTGCTGGAGAAGAGAGATGCTTTCTCTCGGAACAATGTGCTGCACCTCTGGCCCTTCACTATCCAGGACCTCAGGGGCCTCGGGGCCAAGAAGTTTTATGGGAAATTCTGTGCTGGTGCTATCGATCATATCAGTGAGTATTATATATAAAGTGCATGACATATTTGCTTTTGGAAGATGCATCTGCGGGTTTTACAGTTCTGATGTTATCTTTTCCTCTTTGCTTTGTATTGTAGGTATCCGTCAACTTCAGCTAATGCTGCTAAAAATGGCTCTCCTGCTGGGCATTGAGATCCATGTAAACGTAGAGTTCAAAAGTCTTATTGAGCCCCCTGAAGATCAAGAGACTGAGAGTAAGTGAAGATGGTTTTTGTCAGAGAACAATTTCTGTGAGGCTGTAAACTGGCTCTGCTCATGCATTTCTGTCTGATTACACATGCTGTGTTTTTATTAGGGATTGGTTGGAGGGCTGAGGTCCACCCGAGGACACACCCTGTCAACGAGCTGGAGTTTGATGTCATCATCGGAGCAGATGGAAGGAGAAACACACTACCAGGCAAGTCCACATGCTCTGACTGAGAAATTAACAAGTAATGCTGTTTTTCCTTGACCAAACAGGGTAAAGCATCAGTGGCTCTGTTTGTTTGTGTAAGCAGACTAAGAAGTTAGTCAGAACAGTCATGATCTCACTTGTGTACAGCTGTGGTCGAGAGCCTGACCTCACTCCATTCCTCCCTTATGAACGGCTGTTTGTGAACATCAGTGCATGTGTGTGTTTGTATGGGTCTGGTTGCTGCGTTCACATAGTTTTTGATGACTATCCCAGCAGAATAGGAATTGTTGAATTGGCTGTCTGTTTCCTTAGTGTGTTGAGGCCTCACACTCAGTCACACTGGCAAAGGGAACCCCTGTGGAGTTGGGCACCATGACCCCTCTCTGTGCTGCTGACTGCTGCAGCAGTGAGGGGAAGCAGCAGGCTCCCTCTGGGATAACCATGAGCCACAATCACACAGCTTGGATAGCAAGAAAGCTTTTTTATGTTGTCATGATGCAGCACATCTGGTTATCTGGGACTATTTTTGGCTCTATGCTGTTCTAGTTCAGGTGCGTGCGTACTGATTACTGACCTTGAGCTCTGCTTCCACATCCTCTTATAATATTCCACAGGGTTTCGGCGCAAGGAGTTCCGTGGTAAGCTCGCCATAGCCATCACTGCTAACTTCATCAACAGAAACACCACAGCGGAGGCGAAGGTTGAAGAGATCAGCGGCGTGGCCTTTATCTTTAACCAGAAGTTCTTTCAAGACCTCAGAGAAGCAACAGGTCTGTCACAGCTCTATTTCATTCTTTAGAGATTGTTTTTTTTTTGATAGGGCTGTCAAAGTTCCTACAAAAAAAATCCTTTTAACGTTGTTAATTTTTCTGATGTGCGATTAAGACGCACATGTTCTTTATGACCCTCAGCCGCCCCATAGTTTGGGAAGTCAGGAGGTGATGCAGCCACCATTGCAGATATATATACAAGATACACAACTTAAGACAAGAAAGCCAAAGTGTAGGACTGATATAGTCAGGACAGTATTTGCTGCGGTCTGGGAAACTTTTATAAGGTTACCAGTGAGTCCAAGTGGTGATGGCAGCTTGAATTGCTCCATGTTTGCACTTGTTAGCTTCCAGGCTAGCACTGTTAGCGCACTGTACCTTGCTCAAATCACTCTATAACTCCATTTTCTGACATCATGTAGTAGTCTGTATTTTACTGGGACACTATTAAAGTGTGGTCCCACTCCTGAATGTAGGAAGAGTGTTTAATATGACACTTATCATTAACAGTCAGTAAGATGCAGAGATGAGACTGAAGGAGCTTTAGTGGCATTCACAACAACAACAACAGACATGAGCAATTGAGCCCAGATCACAACAGACTAAACATAGAGCACCGAGTGCTTGATCAAGAATATATCACAGTATTTCTTATTGTTTTGGATTGCTGCAGTATAATAATGAACATACATTTGCATAGAGCAAGCATATTTGTCCACTTTCATACTGATGAGAGTATTAAAAATTTGAAAAATACACCTTCAATGTACATTTAGAACTGAAAAAAACAAAGTGCATATTAATTTGCGATTAATCAGGAGTTAACTATGGAAATCATGCACTTAATCTTAGTAAAATATCTTAATCCACTGACAGCCCTAGTCTTTTGTTTTAAATTGGGAGGTCCATTAACTTCAGTAGCTCCTGGAAGCCTTGGGTGCTAAGAGATGTTTTGGTGAAATAAAGATAAACAGACGCATGATAAGAAACATAATCTGTCCTTAGATCAGGGTTCAGAATTCATCAGCTCATCCAGTTAAAATGCTTCACATTAAGTCTGATGCCAAGGCTGCTGCAGTTTACTGCTGACGTGACGATGTCCCCGTGGTTTTGTTTACGTGCTCTGAGACGTGTAATTGCTCCTCTAATGATGACATGACAGCCAACTATAGCAATGAAAAAAAAATTGTTTGCTAGGTGACAATACGTCTTTCTCTTGGATTTTGTAGGTATTGACCTGGAAAACATTGTCTACTACAAGGACGACACACATTACTTCGTGATGACTGCCAAAAAACAGAGCCTACTGGAGAAAGGAGTCATTCTGCATGTGAGTGATCAAAGCTCGGAGCTCAGCTCAGACAGACAATTGATGTAGCTCATTTGTTTCTCTGTACCCGACATAAAGGCTAAACTGTATGCACGCACAGAATGACAAAGTCTGAAGTCTGTCCCTCTTTTGTCTTCCATTCTTCAGTCTTTTATTCTCTTTCTGTGTTTGCCAGTATCAAACTAATGGTCTAACCAAGCAGTGAACAACAGTGTTCAGCTATAAACTGCCAACTTAAGCACACTTGCTAAGTGTTTGTGTCCTCACTATACACAGTAATTTCCTTTCCTGGGCTACTTCCACAGAAAACCGGAAAGACCTTTTCACATGTCTGTTTACATGTTCAAACATAACTGAAGGTGCGCCATAATTGTGTAGAGGCTTTTGGTTTTAAATTGCCTTAAAGGTCTTTTAAATTAGCGTTTTTGCTAACCTAAACACAGTCACCACGCTTCTTCAGGTGATTTTAGCTGTCTGACATAAGCACAGTATTCTTTCATATTTCATATTGCCGTGCATGTGTGAGCAAGTCTGTGTGTTTTCATGGTGAGCTGATGACATTAATAAGGGTCTGGTTTACACTGAGGTTTGAAGCTAGAGGGGATTTTGGAGTATGTAGGCACATGTTATGAAAGGTCATGTGTTAGTGATAAAGTAGTTTCTGGCACTTCCCTTAAAGTACAAATTCCTCGACAAATCCTTTTTATAACAGTAACATAGACTCTGTCCTGCTCCTTTGAAATATTGAACTGGATGGCAGAGGTACACACACACACACACACACACACACACACTCGCGCACACAAACAACCCTCAGTCATATCTTCCACTTCCCTGCCCTCTCCCTCACACACCGTCACCAGCACCAACCTGGCACTGGCCCGCCAGGAAGCCTGAAGATGAAAGAATGTGCCTCTTACCGCCCTCTATGAAAACATGTCACTTTGAAAGCATGCAGTGATTTGATGCTACATGTTGGAGAGACTTGTGAGCTGCACTGTTAATTCCATTGCAAATTCTGGGGCCTCTTTGTAGTGTAGTCTTAAAGTCTTAAAGGGGCTGTAACCTCAAACTGTACCTTAGTTCCCAAGCTCCCATTTCAGGGTCCTTGAAACATTTTGCACCACTTCAGTTTTTACAGTATAATATTAAGTTATTCTTTCATTGTATTGATGCAATTTCTTTCAGTTACCATGTCATTATTGCTAAATGTCAAATGTCATGTGTCAATAAATGTCACCAGCACATGACTATTGAATTTGTTTGCCTGAAGCCGCTGAGGAAGGGCTCTGCCAGAAACGTCTTTGCGGCAATGAATGACATGTAAAACATTCGAGCGCTGTCACATAGTATTTTTGATGAACTTTTAAGGATTCAGCTCCCTTACGCAAAACTTTATAGGGTGAGCGCATTTTTTGGATATATTATTGCCAAATGTCTAATATCCCTTGCAACAAATTTATGAAATAGACTTTTTTTCATTTTACCTGTGTCACGAGCAATTAATTCCTCTTTGATGTACAGTAGAATACCTAACATAGTCTGAACTAAATCTTGGATAAACGCAGTGTCAGTTAGCCTAAGAACCAGTAGATTCTGCTGAGCTCATGTTCTGTTCACTTTTGCAGATAAAGATATTTACATAATTTTTGGTCCCTGTACAACACAGGGTTGCACAACAAACTGAAAGTTTTTTATACTTTAATACTATGCATAGAACAAATACACAGGAAAGAATAGCATAAAAGTAAAAACAGAGCAATATTTCTCTTCACATTAACATGCATTCACCTAGTAAAAGTTCAGCACCTGGAAACATTTGTCCATTTACTTTGACGGAACTTGAGCACCAAGCATCCCTGATGTAATACTTCAGCTGTGTTCCAAAACGAATACTTCAGTTAGTATACTTAAATACAGCACACTTAAATGCAGTACACTTATTGTGTAGTGCACTAATCTCGACCAGGGTAGTGTTGTCCCAAATCATTCACTGCTGTTTTGCACTTTAAGAAAGTGACAATGTTTTTTTTCAACCACTCTTCTTCTTCTACTACTTTCTTTTTTTTTATGGCAAATTACAAACAGTTGGTGGGTGACTATCACAAATATTAGACAGTCATCTTCTGCCACTACTTTGTTCATTTAACTTTTATAAGAATGTTCCACAGTAAAGTCGCCAAGATATCACACATAAACCAAACTCACATCACAACGTTAATGCCTAATTAAAATGTGCCACCGTGGCTAGGAGCATGTTAGTTAGCTAGTGGATGCTAACATTATATAATGGATGCTAACATTAGCTAGCACACTAATTGTACCAAATCGCAACAGACTCACCAAAAATCACTAACGGCAGCTACCTTATGACAGTATACATAGTGGTGCTTAGTGCGAAAACATGTATAACTTGCATCTGTGCAACATTTGACATGCGACATTCACAGTCGTCAAGTCGGTGGTTTTGGAAAGTTGAGAAGTTTGTGACGTAACTTCCTCTACGTCACCGATATGGCCTTTGCTGAGGGTGTGAAGTGTCCATCGTTCCACACTCAATTTTTGGAACGTCTTGAGTGCGTGAGCAGTACACTGCATTTTTGCATACTTTTCAGTGTGAACGCACTTTGTGCACTTCTGCACTCAAAGTATTAAGTGTTAAGTACAGAAGTATGCGATTTGGGACACAGCCATAGAGTCTGCCCCCCTTCCTCCTGCCTGAGTCCTGTGCTCTGTTGGTCTTGACACACAGTCCACCCGTCGAGAGCCACAACTTTTGATGGAGTAAGGTGTCTGGAAAGATGTAAGCACAACAGCCTCTGTTTTTGAGTTGCTTGACCAGCAAGAGTCTCATTTTATCCATTTCATTTCCTGGAGATGAGAAAGGAACAGCCTTAAGTCCAAGCAGGGCCAATGGCTCTTATCCTGACTCTCTTCTCTCTTCTTGGGATGGTCAGGCTGGGTGGTCAGAGGGTACAAACAAGAACATTAGCAAATGAAACCAAAATTATATTTATACCAGGCCCGTAACATGTTGGGCATTCTAATATGGGGGTCTATGGGGATTGGCTCTATTTGGAGTCAGCCTCAAGTGGCCATTTGAAGAACTGCGGCTGCTTCAGTGCAGTAGCTTCGTTATTTAGCCTCAGAGGTTGCTCATCACTTGTGTTTTCCTTTCACTAGCTTTCTGTGATAAATGTTAACATATTTCTTTACATGGATGGTAAGAAGGGCTGTGCTGCATTATCAATGCGGCACTATATCGCAATATTCATTCTCATGATATCTGTATCATATTGTGACTCATGTATTGTGATAAGTATCGTATTGTGAAGTTCTTGCCAAAACACAGCCCTAAAGTTCAGTGACACAAAAGAACACATATACACTTTACTTTCATGTTTTCAATTTTAGTGTGTTGAGTTAAAGTGCAAGAGTGCGCTTAAATTTCATTTCTCATTTTGATGTTTTGGCATCCACAGCAGTGTGCTTGATAATTGACCAATTCCGTTTAAATAAAATGGAAAGGGAATTTTAAATAAAATTGTTTTGACTCAGTCTGCGTAATTATCAGTATAATGTGACGTATTCAGACTACTCAGATCATACATAGCATCTATATTTCAGCTCTGTTTTTACATTTTCAGGGAACTATGTGGAATATCGCGACATATAGCAATATGCATAGTATCACAGTGTGTTGTGATATAATCACACCGTGACCCATGAATCAAGATGAGTATCAAATCATTAAGTCCTTGTCAAACCAAACCCTCATAGTAACTGTGTGTGACAGTATGGCTTTGTGTATTTCGGAGCCTCCAGACGTCTGCTTATTCAACACATGCCAAGTTTCTCAGGGCATCTCTTCTTTTATTAGTTGTCTTTTACATACCAGTATTCATCTCAACCCATTTATCTCTTCCAGGACTATGCAGACACGGAGCTGCTGCTGTCCAGGGCCAATGTGGACCAGGCCGCCCTTCTGTCTTACGCCCGTGAGGCTGCAGATTTCTCCACCAACCACCAGCTGCCCACATTGGACTTTGCTATCAACCACTACGGCCAGCCTGATGTAGCCATGTTCGACTTCACCTGCATGTACGCTTCAGAGAACGCTGCCATGGTGCGCCAACGCCATGGTCACAAGCTGCTGGTGGCGCTCGTGGGCGACAGCCTGTTGGAGGTGAGAGATGACAAAGGGTTTAAATCTTCCGTGGGAATAAGTTTCAGTGCTCTACACTTGCCAAGTTGTTCTTTGCTTCACAGTTCTCCCCTTTTTGTTTTTTATATCCTTGGCTCTTCTGTGGCCATATTTGGTTGTTGAATGTGGCGTTGGCTGTTGTCTGCAGCCCTTCTGGCCGATGGGCACTGGCATTGCCCGAGGTTTCCTGGCAGCCATGGACTCGGGCTGGATGGTGAAGAGCTGGGCTCAGGGAAAATCTCCTCTCGAGGTGCTTGCTGAGAGGTGAGCGTGTGGAAACACTGATGTGTACACACTGATACTGACCCTGCTCTTGTACTCGCATTCAGACACTCACAGTAAACCACACAGACGTTCTCTCTTTTCAAACACACCCTTTTATCTCTAAGTGTTTTACTAGGAAATGTGCCTGCATGTGATTTTAAGCATCGGCTCCACCTCTGCTAATACTAATGGGACAAGAGGCTCTCATAAGAACTGAATGTAATGTAACTTTTTGATAATAGTGTTATTGGATTGTATGTTATGTATCAGGATGTGCTTGAAGTTACAAAAGTCTTTTGCTGTTTAGGGATACTGGTGCTTGATGCAGTAAAAAAACTTTTTAGAAAAGATGAACAGAACGCTGCTGGGAAGTAGCACAGTGTCATTTCTAATAAATAAATGACTTGTAATTGGATTAGTTCATAGACTCATGTACTCACTCATACCTGATTCTAGGTAGTATGGAAGGCATTTTTGTAATGTTTTCCTCTTCCGTTGCCGTAGTTTCTTCTTATATTTGCCTCCCACTATTAGGGCTGTTTTTGTCGTACATGGGAATAACTTTTGTTTTTTCCTCTTTGCTTCAGGGAGAGTATATACCGTCTTCTGCCCCAAACCACACCAGAAAACGTCAGTAAGAACTTCAGTCAGTACAGCGTGGATCCAACCACACGCTACCCCAACATTAGCCTTAACTTCCTCAAGCCCAGCCAGGTGAGTGTGAGAGCCAACAGATCTCTGGTGTACATTTTTAATGTTCGTTGCTTCATTGTGCACAATAGATTTA
Source organism: Naso thynnoides (assembly GCA_029783665.1). NCBI lineage: Eukaryota > Metazoa > Chordata > Actinopteri > Acanthuriformes > Acanthuridae > Naso > Naso thynnoides. The sequence goes on from JAQLOL010000023.1 coordinate 3,160,345, forward strand.
TAGTATCAGTCAAAGGGTAACTCCTCTATGAAATAACAAATCTGAACATTTCTGTGGTTGTGTGTATTTATGTTTTGGATTCTTCATGTATATTTATGTGCACATTGCAGATGAGGCACCTGTGTGACACAGGAGAGTCGAGGGAAATGCGCATTGAAATTGAGAATGTGATCAACTCATCAACACCCAAGCTTGCCAGAAATGGTTCGTACCTTTTACCTGCTTAAAGGAAAATTTCAAAAGTTTTTACAGCGGGCCTCATTTTCAACCTCCCCAGTCTTACTCCTATTCATAGACCATTTTCAGCTCATTGCATGCAGTATGGATTTGGACGGTTTGGTTAGGATCAATAGCGACAGAAGCAAAGAGCGGACAGCTGTTAACGCTAACCAGTGACACAAATTAAAGAAAAGTTAGCCACAGTTTGTCTAAAATTATTTACAAATACTCAAATTCGCCTCAATAGACTGTCGTCATATTTGACTTGCTTTGGGTATATCGTAGAGTGTCTGATCGGAGTTTGGTAGTGGCTACTGTTTGCTTGCTGCTGGTGCCATTGACTTGCACTAGTATTAGCGTTGGCATTAGCGATGAAATGATGAGCCATCCAAGCTCTGTACTGCATTAAATGAGCTAAAAAATGATTTGTATCGACAGAAATAGGACTGGGTAGGTTGAAAATGAGGCACTATGTCAAAAATTTCTAAACATTCCTTTAGAAAGGAGATTCTAAACTGATTTAAAAACATTCTCAAGTGCTGCAATTGATGAGTGTAGTAATATGCTGCAGTCACTGTTGCTGAAATGTAATAATGAACTATTTTCACTCTAGACTTTTGCCTGCTTGACAAGCAGTTGCAAGGTAACACACAGTCCAAATGCATGGTGTTGCTTTTTGGGGATTCCTTATAGTTTTAACCATTTTAAAGGTCGTGCTGCTGTGTACTCATAAATGAATAATAAGAAATGAAGAGTGAAATGATGGAGTTGTGGATGGACTGATTGCAGCCTCTGAAATTATTTTTGCGTGTTCTAATTCAGTCACTGATAATCACATTGGAGCTCCCTGGTTATTCTCCACAAGTAAAGGTTTCCTGTAAGTTCTGCATCCTCTCCTAACCCTTCATTTGCATCCTTGCCCTCCCCGACATCAGTGAAAATGTTCTCACGGTTCGTAATACCTCCTTATTTGCTGGTTTAAAATCGCACTAACATGGATGACGATGACCAAACTTAATGATCCTTTGCTCCACCTTGCCTGACCAAGGCCATGGGATTGCCCAGCGAAAGATGTGTTGTGCCACCCAGAAACAGTTTATATTTCTCTCCATGTTAGATCCAGAATATGTTCAACCTGTTGCTTTTTCAAGATTTCCCTCTCTCTGCCACGACAGAATCCATAGCTCGATCCAGTAAATTGCTGAACTGGTGCCAGAGACAAACAGAGGGATACAGAAATGTTAATGTGACGGACCTGACTATGTCTTGGAAGAGCGGCTTGGCCCTGTGCGCCCTCATTGACCGATACAGACCAGATCTTATGTGAGTATGGGACAGGATTACATGCAGAACACACACTAAAGACAAGGAGCGCAGATTAATACATATGAACGAGGTTTTTTGCGATATGCAGGCTTTGCAAGAACATGTTTGCAAATCCTTCCAAGCCTATCTTGTTTTGTTTGGCTAGAGTGAAAAGATTAAACCTTCCGCAGTGCCTGGAATGATCAGCCTGCTGTGTTTATATGAGGTTGATGGCTGCAAATTATGGTTATTGTCTGTCTGGGACCTTGGTTTGGAGCCGTATGTGACTGTAAATTAGGTGGTACTTACCAGTCATAATGGCCTTTCGGGTTCCTTCCTCATATCCCTGCTTTTCCTTACACACACACACACACACACACACATAACCACTCTCCTTTAACCTCACAAACTCAATAAACAACACAGTCTCCATCCGGATTGTCTAATGTATTTTATAACCCTCTGAAGGCAACGCAGCAATTAACATGATAAGCTATTAACATCTGTGTCCTTCCTGACCTTTACCAAGTTCTGCTCTGCTGCCTTTGACAGGCAGGATGATGGGAGGAGAGGGGAGAGAGCGATGAGTAGAGGGACCTCAGAAGCACTGTGTTCACATGTATGCATGTGCAAGATGGAGGGTTAAGAGACACTGAGTGGATCTCTGTGCCTTATGTTCTCATGCTAATGCTTTTAAATGGACTGGACGTGCAGCGGAGATGTATTGATGAGTCATGTTAATGGTATTTTCAGCTGCTGTATAATGACATTTACAGTAATGCTTTCCACAACATGTACAGAAGCCCGCTGTAGAGAAATGCCTCCTCATTAGCGTTAAGGGCAGGCTCAGTTTCAGTTCATTTCCATTATATTCGAAGTTCCTGGATAGTGATGGGTGGAAAATCTAATTTGTTTCTTCTTTTTTTCTAAACTTATGCTGACTCATCAAAAAATGAGACGTGTTTAGTAGGTTTTTCATTGATTTGGTGTGCAAGGATAGTTAAGATTGATCAGCTTATTCAGATGTTATTATATGTAAGTTTTTTTCAATTGACTGTTCACATCAGGAGATAGCCAATCACATTTGGATTGTAAAAACCCCAGTTCCAAAACACTGTGTGCAGCTTAACTGCTTTGTTGGTCTCTTACTGCTCTCACAACATGTCTCAAACTACGGCAGGCAGCTGCTTTTGGAGAGAAATCTCTTAAAGCCAATCATACGTCAGC
>JAQLOL010000023.1:3170556-3187855 GCA_029783665.1 Naso thynnoides
TATTATTGATCAAATGAATCGTAAAATATAGGCGTATCAGCAAAAAATCCAATATCGTGCATCACTACTCAAAACTACTCAAAAAAATAAAAGTACATAAAAAAGCTACTCAGTTACAGTAACTTGAGTGAGTGTAATCGTGTTTCCATCTTTGCTGACACCTTCTGTGTAACCCCAGTAGGCTGTTGTCTGCTGGTAGTTTAGCATGCTAACATACAAAATTAAGTTAAACCAGAAAATGCAAAGAGGCAGTATCTAAAAAATATCAACCTTTAATAGCTGTAAAACTAAATGCTAAGTGGCTGAAAAAAGATTTATATTGAAGTCAAGGTAATAGCAAAAATGTATGCAGTAAATGGACAGTGGGGGATTTGCGTGGCTAACCTTGAATGCTCAGAAGATGATGTAACATTTTTTTCCATCTATGAAACTGGAAATAAATGTATAATAACTATTATAGAATTAATATGATTTCATCTTTAAACTATATGAGAATGAAGTTTTTAAATTTTATTTTTTTAATAGTTTTATTTAAGAAAATGGTGGGAAACAGATTTGGGAAAACATTTAACGACTTCTCTCTCCCCTTCCTTATTGTGGAGCCTAAGAAAAAGCCCTCGCGTTTTTTTATGGAACAATGGCACCTGGCCCGAGCCCAGTCCCCCCCAGACTCTCCTTCCTCCCCCTCTGACACCATGAGACAGGTAGTCACTTCATGCCTGGAAGGAACGGAGTGTGGTGGCACTAACACACTACACCTGCACAAGGTCTTTCTGGAAGCTTCATTGTCACTTAATAGCACAAATCCATCTACTTGTAAATTATTAACAAGCTTATTTTCAACCTTTTAGTTGTTTACTCAGGTTGTTGTGATTTTTATGTTGATGTGTGTGATCAGTCCGTGTGACTGTGACTTTATTCTCAGCTGCAGCCTGCTTGCACTCAATAATTCCCCCATTTATTTTGCTAAGGGAGTCCCTACTAGTGTTGTTTTGGATTGAAAGAGTTGCTTGGCAGCAAAAAAATCTCATCTAGCGTAAATCCCATGTTGACAAGCGCAGTTCCAGCAGTGGCAGAGTAACAACTTTGCAATGCAGTGGGACTACAGGATTCCAAAGTCTGATCAAATCTCATTCACATTAACAGTTTGCATGGGTTTGGTTTGCCTCATATTATATGTGACCTCAATTTGTCCCCAGTGGAGGAAAACATTTTTCTTTTCTTAAATAGATTGAAAGCTAATCCTGGTATGCATAAATGCAGGGATAAAAGTAAAGATGGTTACATGCATTGACTGCTCATGTAGTAATACGACAGTGAGTGCGGTGTGTGTGCTGGTGTATGTGTGCATGCGGATGAAAACTGCATGGTTGTTTCACTTGATGTGTGCTAGCACAGAGTCTTCATTAGCAGTGATGTTACAAAGCAAAGTTCCACTTTAAAAGCACTGGAATAGTTTTTTTTAGATTTTTTCTGTTGTCTCAGTTCCAATGACGCTCTTTGCTTGCAAGCACGTGCACCGTGGAATTGGTGGAATTATTAATCTGGTCGGCAGAAGTTTCTTTTTTTTTTTTTAATCAGCTTTTGGGTTTGTTTTATAGAGTTGTATTTGGGTTTGCAGCCAGGTGGGGCTACTAGCACATCTTTGAAGCATGGAAGCAGTTCTTTGTCATGTCTAAATGTCCGTGTCAGTCACTTCCACACGTCTCTTCCAACCTCATCCCTACCTGCTTCTCATGTTATCTTTCCTTTTCATCCATCGTTTTCTAATGGTGGTCCATCTGTCTTTTTTCTTTTCTTAATGCTGTTGATAGCGCTATGTCAGGATGTACACAGGCGGAGTTAGCTCATTGGCTGAACAGATAGCCAATCAGCTTCACTCACAGGAAGATCCTAAACCTCTGACTGAAAAGAGGGATTCGGTAAGCATGCTGGTGTGGCAGCACAGATGAAAATCCTTCACTCTCTGCAGTGTTGTTTCCTCACATACTGTCAACATGGTGATAATATGTTGTCACACTGACGTGTTCTGTCACAGTTTAACTTTAATCCACCTCCTTTTAGCTGTAGATTGTGTGTTTACTTAACAAGGAGGTTAATTGCAGTTTGAGATTCTGTTGTGTTTGTAGATCATTAGCTCAATTATCTGTCCTACTGATCAAAAACTATTGACTTTCTCTGTTGTGGTATTGTTCTTAGGTTATAAAGTAGCTTCCTACCAAGCATATGTCAACAGTGGCCTGCTGTGTTAGCTTGTGGACTTGGTGTCACCTAAATCTTCGAAGTTTCCTCTCCTTCTCCTCTCATTTTTTAAAGGAACTGATCAAAGCTCCATCTTTCCGCAGGGCTCCCTCAGGAAAGAGTTCCCTGTCAACATTGGTGGCAGCGACGTGTGCTTCTTCTGTCGAAAGCGAGTGTACGTGATGGAGAGGCTGAGTGCAGAGGGGAAGTTCTTCCATCGCAGCTGCTTCAAGTGTGACTACTGTGGTACCACACTGCGACTGTCCTCCTACGCCTTTGACGTGGAGGATGGTAAGAACAAAATTAAAATGACTCTCACGTTTTTCCATTGATATCCCCTCCTTCGTAAAATCTTCGACTGCAGTTCAAGTGAAATGAACTCATCACGATACCAGAATTAAAACTGAAACACTGTGAAATGGAAGTCAGAGTGCGATTTGGTTCTGCACACTGACGGATTTCTGACAAAAACAGGCCTCTAGGCAGGAACCCCGGCTAACGTCTAGACAATAAACATGGTGATTAAAACAACAGGGAGCTGATACAACTTAATATACACCGCAGGATTATATTATGAACACAGACAGGAGATCGTTGAGTTTCCCAACGTTTCTGGGACTTCCACAATTGATACAGAGTAGAAGTAACGATTATATCGGTCATAGTTAATGATAGAAAGCCCTCCTTTCTCCTGACCGTACCAGCTAATGCTAACGGCTGTGTGTCGGAGGTTGTGTCCCTGTCCCACAGCTCCATGTATTAACAGATTACCGATGATTTTATGAACACAGACATGACATTGCGAAGTTTTCCAACTTTTTTGGGACTTTCACAGCCGGCCGTTGGCCATTGTTAATGATAGTAAATGGCAAGCCCCCTTTCCTCCTGGTGCTGCCAGCTCACACGAACATCCCAACTGTCCCTGTATTTCTTGTATTACAGTCAGATATACATGGAACAGACCTCTGAATGATTTTATGAACCCAGAAACTATGACATTAAATTTTCCCACCTGTCTAGGACCTCCACAACTCACACAGTGCAGCAGACATAGTTATATCAGCTGTGGTTAATGACAAAAAGTGACAAATGCCCCCTCCTCTGAACGAGCTTCCCTTTGATTGAGCTGTTGCATGCCAACAGTAAGCTTGTGTCATTATTCTCATAAAACTCCAAAAGCAACAAATTGCTCCAAGTGCAGGATGAGTTATAAAAAGTTAAAATGAGTTATAAAAAATTAAAAATGTTTTCCAATGAGAGAAAAGACCAGATTTTGGCATGAAAAACACTCTTTTAATTTAACAATCTGAGTAAAGAGCAAATATAAGCTAGGAAAGTATAATCTGTTGTAGAATGTGCAAATGTTTGACTTTGGCGCCCTCCTGTGGTCGTATAAACAAAGAGACCATGGCAGGCAGACAGTGCACAACAGAATCCCTCACTCCTGAGTGAACAGGAAGCAACACATGAAGTGAACCAAATTTCCCCAAGCATGTCTTGTGAAAGATGCCATAACCGCATGGAATTGCAACACCTTCTTTAAGATGTCGATTTAAAATCGTGCACATCACAGTACGGTACCTTACATACATGACATTACATTACATTGACCCCCGAGTCGAGTGCAGTCTCATGATTGCATTTTTTCCTACTCTGGGAAGTGCCTGTTGTGTGTGAGCACAGGCAGCAGATTGTTCATGGAGACAGAGTGGCTGTTTTTCCGAGTTTGCCGTGGGAATAAAAACCCACTGATGGTCTGAGCGAAGACAGAAAGGAAGATTTCTTTTTTCCTCTAAATGACTAACGGACAGTCTGCTTCTGCCGAACAGATAAAGCCATGGACTCTTTCTGAGGTAAAATGTGCAGAGTCTGCTGTGTGTGTATTTATTTATCAGTTGAATTTTATTTTTTTCTTTGCTGTCTTTTTGTCTTGCAGGAAAATTTTACTGCAAGCCCCACTTCTGTTACCGTCTGTCTGGCTATGCCCAGAGGAAGAGGCCTGCTCCCGCCCCTGTTTCAACAGCTAAGGTAGCCTTTTTGTTCACTAGCTGCAATCCTGGTGGATTTTAGAGTTGTGTGGGGTTCAGATTGCAGTGCTTATGCAGGAGCGTTTGGGCTAAAGTGGGAATCAGATGGTGTATTGAGGGGAGAACCTTTTTATCCTTTAACCTTTTGTTCTTTTGCTCGCTTGTGTCTTCCAACCTATCTGTGGTTGACATCATTCAACTCTCTGCCTTTGCAGGAGAACCAGGCGCCCCAAACTCCCACGACCATCGTAGATGCCCCCGGAAGGGCAATGGCAGCGGCAGCCCCCTCAGCCGAGCTCCAGCCCTCAGGTACCCCACTTTCCTCTCTTGCTGCGGCGGCTGCGCCCTGCCGTCTGACCTTGGGCGTGGGAGTCCCGCTGCGTACTCTCCGCCGCACACTCTCCTGGACCTGCCACCAGGTGGCACACAACCCCCTAGGCTCTCCCTTCCTGTGCACCTACTGCATCTACCTCTTCTGCTGTTTCACCATCAATGTCCTGCTCAACCTCCTCTAGCATGACTCTCTTGTCCCTCCTTATTTTCCCTTCCTCACTTCCTTTTTACTCTTTGCTAACCAATGTCAGTAGGATTGTAATTATTTGACTGACTGTATTGACTCACCGAGCCTGCAGAGTGTCCATGTAAATCTTGTGATTCTTCGTCTCAGTGATTGATTTATTTCTTGAAGATGCAGCATTCTTTCTGTTTCTGTTGGAAGCCATTTATATATTTATTTTCCCTGTTAGAAGCCTGAGTGTGTTAGAGCTCTGGCAGCATTATTTTGGAAACGAATGGTGCATCTTAAATTTATTTTTTTCCCTTGGCTTGGAAATTAAAACAAGAGTTTGACAGTTCTGTCTGGTCAGCTCTGCAGGCAGCAATATTAACCATTTGTTTAACTCTTTTATGGATTGTTCTGCTCTGATTTTAAAGCTTCATATGGCAGCAATGTGCCAACTTTCTTAACTTAAAACATGAATGAAAATTTGGCATACAGCAGCACGTCCTTTCTCTTTTACCTGCCTGCGTTTTAATGAAGAGCCAAGCTTTGTTCTGTTGTGATTGTAACCTTTAGTGGCCTGGGACTGCTCTCTCTTAGCTCTACCTCCTCCTCCTGTGATGTGTTTTTTTTAAGAGCCTGCTTTGTGACGTGTTTCCTCCTCTCTGTAAGCTGTTTTGCACCTACAGTTTCCCTCTTACTGAAACTCCCCACACTGTTATGAAGTGCCTGTGTCAGTGCTTTGTGAGCTTTACCTTTCCCCCTCCTATCAGAGCAGCTTAAAACTGAGAGCTCAGCTAGTGCTTGAATCAGTGCCTGTGATTGGTTCTCGTGTTGTTTTTCCTCTGGCATCCCTCAACCTCTCATTCCAAGCCAGATCGCTGCTAAGACTCACCTGTGTTTGCTCTATAAATTGCATCTTTTCCCAACTAAGTGCATTGCATTCCATAGTTAAGTATTATTCACTGGACTTGAAAGATTTTAACAGAATAGGCTGGTAAGATTCATGGAATAATGCTAATAAGTAAGTGAAGTGTAGGCCTGCTGCGTTATGTGGCAAGTTTAGTTTTACAGATTAAATTGCTTACTCATAAATACTGTAGTTATACTATAAACCTATGTAACAATAATCCTATATTTCTACAAAATTTAAGTACTACTTAAGAGGGGATTTAAGAAAATAAAATTACAATAACAAGAAAATATCATTTTGTCTCTTTAGGTGTAGAAATTTGTTTATTGTGTAGATTAAGTTTATGACTTTAGACTGTATGTTCATTTTAAGTCAAGGTAAAACCCAAATTTTTGAATCTTTTATCAGAATATTGTGGTTTCTAATAATATTCCTAATATTTTAGTAATTACAAATACATTCTATTAATTTAAGATGTTTAGGATTTAGAAGATGATTAAATTTAAAAGCAGGATAAAGTACAAATTGTGTTCAAAGGTCGCTTCAACCCTTTAATTTCAGGGTTGGTTTTGATGGAGGTGAACCAACTTTCTTTAGCACTTTTAGGCTTATTTTGCCTTGTTTAAAGCGATATTTCGCCGCAAAACTATTTGTTTGTGTATCAGTTACTCACAGATGTCTTAAATTGAATTCAGTGTTGTACAGTAACAAAGTAGAAATACTTTGTTACCTTACTTAGGTAGCTAATTTGGAAATCTGTATTTTACTGTTTCTATTTTTGTAGACTTTCACTTTTATTTTACTACATTTCCCAAAGAAAATGGGTACTTTTACTCCATTACATTTCAAATAAGCATTTCAGTTACTAGTTACTTAACAAACCAGATGAAATTTGGTAGGCTATGACAAAGGCAATGACATTTTGGTTTTGTAACTTTGGATTACAGACCGCAAGAAGTTGCTTCATTGGTAAATAATGTAAGGCATTTTGTTTTATGATTGAGATATTCGGTCCTTATGTAGACCAGAGGCTACATAAATGAAGAATTAAACATTTTCTAAAAGTCAAACTTGACTGCTTTTTGCATGTACCTTTTACTTGTACCTTTACTTTCAAAACTTAAGTACATTAATATCACTTTACTTTTGATACTTACATAGAGTAAATACCATCTACTTTAAGACTTTTGCTCAAGTGATATTCAATTTACCAAAGTCATTTTCCAGCAAGGTATCTTTACTTTGCCTCAAGTAAGGCTTTGGGTACTTTATACAAGAATGTTGAATTGAAGAACATATTTTTCCTTCCAGCAATCCTCCACGATAAGCAGATTTTTTCCAAAAATGCGAGCCACTTACCTTAGCTGCTTTTGCTGGCAGTCTATGAAGGTACCGTTTCAAAACATCAAATCTAAAAACATCCATCCAAAAAAAATCTCAAAAGCTTTGTTTTATAATCCAAGTCTTCTTTGTTGTGATGTATGCTCAATACTTCCAAAACTTCTTTTTTTTTTTTTTTTGGCTAAAAAGCCTCCAGATCCATCAAATCAGTTACAAGGCTCCGTGCTGCCAGCCCGGCATTAGAAGTTCTAGAAGTTTTCTTTAAGCAGTTTCAGCCAAAACGACAGTGTTTGAAAGCACTGAGCCTTTAACACGATAAAGAAGACTGTGATTTTACCTCATGAAGCTGCTGAGATCTCTGGATGAACGTTTTTAGATGGTTTTGATGTTTTAAAACTGTATCTCCATAGGCTGCCAGCAAAAGCAGCTGCAGTGAGTGACTCACATTTTTTGGAGAAAGTTTGTTTACCGTGGAATAACACTGGAGGGAGAAAAAAAAAAATCTTCAATTCAGTACATCTGAGGGTGAGCAATTGATACAGAAAAGCGATTTTACGTTGAAATATCGCTGTAGGAAAAAAAGGAAATCACTGCATTTGTTTGCCCACGTCCCTCACAGCACTACTGTACATATGATAGTGCATCAAATATCACACATGCAGTCACACCTTTCCCTTTTTCAGAGGGATTGTTACATGAGGGTAACCACTCATTGACCAGTCAGTCTTTTTGTCCTGTATATCTTTACTGAAGTGTGCGGTTGACATATGATAAGCATAGTATAACGAGTAAATTACTTTTATTCTGCTAAAATTCAGTAATGCCCAAGTAAATTTAAAATACAGTTTTAAGATTTGCCTGTCAGGATGGGAAAAAGGCAAGGCACCCACCTTGTATAACTGTAGTATGACAGAACTATTATAGAGTGTTGAAGCTATTCCTGTTTGTTGATACTATTTGCTGTAGGAATATAAACAAACGCAATAAATTCAGTTGTAGATCTTACGTTGGTGTCAGTTGTCAGTTTGTCCTTAAAATCAAAAGCTGCTTTGGTTTAGTGGAGCTAAATGGGACTAAGTACTCAAATGAGACATGTGTATGTTATGTGAGATGAATTGATGCTACACACAAACATTGTCAGAATTTGTAGCCACATTCGCAGCGGTTTTCACAAGTAGTGACCCACGGGATTTTTTTGGTGTAGTTTATTTCCTCATACAGATGAAAAAGCTGACACTTATCCTTTCAGTCTGGCCTGCATGGCTCCTGCACCGCAGAGGGTGATGTTCTCCTGTGCTCCTCTACTCTTATGTTGCCACCTACTTGATTCTCAGTTGTATTTTTTGTGCCCTCTCTCTCTCTCTCTCTCTCTCCTCTGCCTTCTTCCCTCCGACCTGCCGCCCACCCCGATGTCGTTACTTCACCTCGGGGCTCCACCTTCTGCTCAATCTTCAACCTCAGCACCGGAGGTCAACGGCCTGCAGGAGCCCAGCCTGGCCAAACGTCTGCGGGGGACACCAGAGCGCATCGAGCTGGAGAACTACCGTCTGTCGCTGCAGAGGGAAGAGGAGCTGGAAGAGGTGCCGGAGGAGACACTGGCAGAGCACAACCTGAGCAGTGTGCTGGACAAAGCCACAGACGCCGACCTGGGCTCCAGGTAAGAGCATAAAAATGACACAGAGTCACTTTTTCCTTAAGAATGTTGGATTCTTGGATTTCTAATTTGCTAAAATAATATAGTTTTTTGAATTAATATCTGTCTACAAGTGTGTCTGTCTCTCCATCCCTCTGTCCGTTAGTTAAATTAAACAGTTAAATTAAATGATGAGTGACGATCAGCAGGCTAATATTAATAAGTGTATATTGCGACACCCCTCGTAATTGTCTGTCTGTCTGTCTAATTGATCTGTCTGATCAAAAAAAGTACTTATAAGATCAATATAATGGAAATACATTGCAAAAAGCCCCCAAGAATCATAAGTTCAATTTCACCAAAGCCCCTGACGATATAAAAAAAATGTCTCTTTTTTTGAATGTTAGACTCAAACCCAAATGTTTTCACACAAAAATCCAGAAAATTTTCATAAGAAGGTCAACCACTGATCAATTTTCTGACCAAAAAAAAAAAAAAATCAGCTCATGCACAGTGTATGTCTGATAGCTGTGTTTTAGCCAGTCAACCCTCATCATGCCTAAAATTCATTGTTAGTGTGCCTAAGCTTTTTTATTTTTATTTTGGACCTTCGCGTTATTATTTATCTCCCTGTCTGTGTAAGCATTTACAAAAAATCACTTCCTTTGCTGAACTTGACTATTAATGTAGTTAATGGACAAATCTTTTCAACTGTACCCTCTACCCATACTTCTGCCAATTAATTATACAAATGAAAATTTTCTGCTTTTATCTGTCTTACTAGTAATTATTTATGACTGTTAGAACAAAGAGAAATCCACTTGACTGTCTGAAGTTATAATGCACTTTTTTTTTTACCAATTAATGCTATTCTTCAGACTTCAAGCTCAATACATTTCACAAAATAATTAGCAATACAGAAAAAAAAAGTAGTTGTCGCCCTCTTTTAAATTTTGGCTTCAACGCTTGATGTAAGAGAAGTTTGCAGGAGAACCTGGAAAATACAACGTCTTACATTCCTGGAGATTTCTGTGTTACCTGCTGTGACAAGTCGAAGTTTGTTCTTTTAAGGACAGCGTTCTGTAGGTTCTCTGTTTTTCTTACACTTAACTGAGACTCCTCCTCTGTTTTCCCACAGCAGCTCAGAGTCAGACATGGAGGAAGAGGATGAGCAGGAGGATCAGGATCAGGATCAGGAGGAGGCGGAGGTGGAGGCGGAGGCGGAGCAGCAGCCTACCAGCCCCTCAGACCTCGGCGGCGTTCCCTGGAAGGAGGCCGTAGAGCTCCACGCCAAACTGAGGGGCGACCACGATGAAGAGGGGGAGGTCGGCGCTCTGGCGGATGCAGTCAGTAGAGACGGGGAACTTGATGAGGAGGAGGAAGAGGAGGAGGAGGAAGATGAAGACGAGGAAGAAGATGATGAGGAGTCAAGCGAAGGTAAATTTCACCCTTGGCCTGATTGTAGTTGGTTCCTGTGAAGACTGGTCATGTAGTTTGTTTCCTTCGCTGTATGTTAACATCCTGTCCAGACTCCATTTCCTCTATACAGAGTTCTGTTTCCTGTGACGTGTCACTGTCTCAAACATTTTCCTACTCATCCTCTGCTTCTTTCCTCCTTTACCATCCCCTCCTCTTCATCACTTCCCCCTGTGTCCATTGTGTTTGTGTGTGTCTGCGCTTGTGTGTATCTATTTTTTGGGCCTCTGTCTCCCCCTGCTGGCAGAGGGGGATTACAGCCCCTGGGACAGAGAGCTCCAGTCAGGCCTTTGGCTGGAAAAGTACCTCACAGATGAAGAGGATGTTGGTACATTTAAAGGTAGCGGCACACCTGCCTGTGGATGTGTTTGCAGTTTCATTGAGCGTGATATATAATCCTGGCTGGTTTGGGTTTCTTTTTCAAGGATTTCTACAATAAGTGTGTGGCTTTTACTTTTTTTGTTGTCTTTATCATTTTGTTTGTTTCATTTGTGTATATAAATATGTTTTGTTTTTCAAGAGTTTCTGTGATTCTCATCCCATTTTAATCTGTTTTTATTACCTTCGTTGGTATGTGGCTTGAATATACTAATCTAAAAAAGTCATAAATATTCCCCCCATAGCGGCTGCAGTCATGGTTTGGTATTGAGTGGCAGGATTGGTCTGTTCAGTGGTTATATATCGTTTTATTTAACCTTATATCTTTGAAGCTCACATTCATGATTTGACTTTTTTGCAGTTACATGCATGCAGCCTTCCTTAAACTCGCCTCTCTGATGATTTTTCTTATTGCTGCTGTTCTCTAACTGTCCCTCTGCCTTCTGTTTTCCATTTGTGTCCCGCCTTTTTTGTCCCTCCTCTCTTTTTCTTCTATCTTTCTCCACCTTTCCTGTGTAACTGCCTCCATCTCTCCTTTCTGTCACTGATCTCCTGGCTTGCACCCAACCAAACACGCCAATAACACAACACTCTGCACCATATCCTGACACCGTCATATAGCCAGGAACCTACAGATCCAACAAGTCCTGCAGCCTGTGGATCCCCAGGCCAGTCCAGGTTTGATGAGAAAACACCTGGACTCTGAGGGAGACAAGGATGGCCAGGCGGCCTCAGCTTCCCAACTCTCCCAACCCTCTGGGCCCACGCAGCCCTCCTCCACAGGTAACCCTCCCAGAGGAGCTCATTGCGTGGGATTTGGGCTTTGCAGCACCGGTCCCAAGCTGTAGGCCGACCAGGGTTAAGCATCAGACTGTCTCATTTCCTCCAGTGTGGCTGTTGCTGTTCTCCGTATGCGTCTGTGTCTGTAACAGGAGGAGCCATGTCCCTCAACTAACCCACCTGTTTTTAATCATCTCTGTTGTTGTACTTTTGTGTCACAGTGTTTTTTCTCTTTTTTTTTGGAATGTCTAATTTTGTGTTCAGTCTCTTAATTTGTTGTTCAGAGTTGCTGTTGGTCCTCTGGGGTGAATTTAAAGTTCTTCATCCACATCCCAGTGTGCCATATAACACCCTTGTCAGTTCTTTTGATTTTGTTCTGCTTTGTTCTTTTGTGTTCTGCTGTGTTCTTTCCCATGTGTCTAATTTAATTTACTGTTATTTCCCTTCCATCTATCCCCTTGTTGTTATGTATCTTCCGGTTTGAACGTAGCCCCTGCCCACACATCCGCCCGACACGAGGCAGTGAGAGTCTGGTTGGAGTCCATGTCTGGAGGTAGCACAGACTTACAAGGGATCACAACATCCCGTCTGAGACTCGTACTCTATCTGTCTATCAGCTGGCATTTTCCTGGAGCATGCACAAACACACATGCAGAGACCAGTAAACTCACATGCATGCACGCTGTAAGGCTGTCACGCTCAAGAGCTCGGCTCTCTTGGGGTCAGATCAACACCTGTCTTTCACCTTTCACTTCCTGAACTCTATTTCAGCCCTCCTAACTTAAAAACTGAATCATTTCTCTTTACCCACATTGTGTGTTGTACTGCAATATAATCAATTGCAGAGACAGATAGACTCCCATAGGCTTGAAAACACTTCACACCAAAGTGTTTCCTGTCTCGATGGGCAATATGTGAGGTATTTCACTTGAAATCTGCTCTTCCTGCTCTTACTTTGGACTAACCCTGAAGTGGAACTTGTACTTGCACAAGGTTGATCTACTGAGTTACTTTATTACCTGTTTAAAAACATGAATGAATGGAATGAGAGTATGAGACATGTTTGATTTTTAGGCAACACTTTGGCTTGGGTTGATATCTTCCAATCCAATCCAACTTTATTTATAGAGAACATTTAAAACAACAGGGTGTACCAAAGTGCTGAAAAAAACACAAATAAATAATCACATAGTAAGAGCGTAATAAAAATGCGAAGACCAGTTAATAAAACCATAGACAGTAAAACCAAGTATATGTACAACTCTCAATTTGGGTTAAAAGCCAAGGAGTGAAAATGAGTTGCAAGATGTGCTTTACAAGCGGGCAGTGTCGGGGTCAGCCTGATGTGGGGTGGGGGGGCAACTCATTCCACAGTTAAGCTTGTCTCAACAGAAACTCTAAATGCTTTCAAGGCATAATAGAGACACAAGTCAGGCAGGAATCTTTTTTCCCTTAAAAATTTAAATGGGAAATATGTCAGAATTTAGCGTGCTTACCCGGATCTTACGTTTACATTAAAAGCTGAGCTGGGCTGAGGTGTGATGAGAAAAACGCGTCTACTGCAGAGTCAGTAGACCTGGGTGTACATGAGAAGTGTACACATTCCCTGTGCACACCAAAGCCTGATCTTAGAGGGTTTACACAGTTTTATTTATTTTATTTTTTGGGTTTTTGTTTTCTGACCAGTGGACAAGAAGACACGCCAACGAAATTTTAATGAGCTACCATCATTCCTTTTGAGGGGCAGGTAAATTCGCAAATCATCTGCATAAAAGTGGAAAGAAAAATGGATCTTAAGGGAAGTAAATAAAGGGAAGAAAGAGCTGGCCCAAGGAATCTTGGTACAGATCTCTTGTGCATAAAGCCACAAAAATCAGATGATCTGTCAGTACTTGCTTGAACACCCAACTTGCCTCCTTAGTGCATTTAGCAGAGGTGGCATTTAAAGATTGTGATTTTTTTCAAAATTGCATAAATTAGCTGTGTGACTCATACATGTTTTTAGTTTTGTTGAAACTGTTGTCTCTCAGGACGAATTGTGTTTACATGATGGACTGCTGCTAATCTTATAACCAGTGTCACTATTAACCATTTAAGTTGTGCTTTTGCTTTGTTCAAATGTCATCCATTTGCTGTTTTCAAATGGAGAGCTGCATGCATCTTTTTACTAATGCCCCTCTGTGTCCATCTGTAGTTCATATTATCTGACAGACCCACTGTGCGAAATTGCATTCGTGTGCTAAACTAATGTCTGATATTCTTGCCAAAAACTGCTCTCAGAAAAAAAATTGATTTTGGTTTTGAGCCTTTTCATCCTTTTCAGCCATTTATTTTTTTTCCCTTAGCTGTGCTCCACTCCTCAAAATTGATATATTTTTTTATTAAGCAATCTTGGAACTCTGGTGCTCTTTTTAAAAGAAAACATAGCCTGCAGTAAGATTTCTGAAAAAAAGTTCAGTGAAGGTTGTTAGGAAGTTGAAAAAGTTCTGACTGTTACTAATCGAAGAGAGAGCGCATAACCAGGTGACTCACTTTTTTGCTATTTCTTTGTCGTGCCAGAGCCTTGTGAGGATGAGGATCTGGAAGCAGAAGCAGACGGTCCAGATATGGAGCCCGGCACAGAGATGGACCAGGGTGAGCTGTCATTATAATTCAGATAACAATTAATCTCCCTCAGTACGTTTGCAACATTTTTGGTTTTCAACAAACAATAAATGCACGTAAAAGTTCTGAAGTTTTCCAACAGTTAAATAGTTTGTTGTTTAAATTCCAGATGACATCCCTTCAGATGCAGAAGCTGAGGCTCGTTTGCATCAGTTAGACAACGCTCAAGTGCTTCCTGAGGAAGACAAGAAATCAGAAAGTCTGACAACATCCCCAAGTATTGGTACATAGCACTGATAATTCCTCCAAATTTCTAAATCAGATAGCTTTGCACCAATAAAAAGCAGTTTCCTGTATGTTGTTTGTTCATTCAGAACCATCAGGTGTTCATCTCGTGGAGAAAGATGTTCTTTCCCCACTCAAACCTTCTCCAGAGCCCGAAACAGAGGTGAGATAATACCAATTTTTTTTAAACTGAAGGTTATGTGATGTGACTTTGTTTAATATAAGTTCATCTTTGTTTCCTTTGCAGATAACTCTGGTAAAGTCTCCTGGCACTCGCTTTTTCCCAGAACCGTTCATATTGGAGGAAACGAAGCCTGAGAGGACGACTCCCTCTCCTCCTCTGGGCCCCAAGAGCCCAGTGTGCCCTTCTCCCGCCCCAGTTCAGGATCCTTCCTTAGTCCCTTCTCCTACTCTCGCAGCTGTTGCTGCTTCCTCTGTCAGTGCACCTGCCTCACCTCTGCCCGCTTCAACCACCAAATCACCCATCGGCTCTCCAGTTAAGCCGGACATCGCTTCACCTGTTACATCCCCCGTCAAGGCATCAGTTGACTCCCCGATACGCTCTCAGCCCACCCCGCTCCCAGAGACTTGCACACCTAAATCTCCTGTTTACCCTCACCGCTCTATTTGCCCTCTCACGGGCAACCCTCTCTCACCAATCTGTGCGCAGCCTTTGACCTGCCGGGAACCCTCCTCACCCCTCAGCTCTGACTCACCCGTCAGGACTCAGCCTGTCCCCGGAGTCACTTCAACACCCATAACCAAAGCAGGCGAGGCCACAAATGATCCTTCGAAGTGCATAGATTCCTCAACAGAGGAAACACCATCTAAAAAGACAGATATCATCGAGGAATTTTGGTTAAAGAGTGCTGAGATCAGGAGGAGCCTCGGTCTGACTCCTTTGGACCGCAGTAGTAAAATCTTAGAGAAGAGTGTTGTTAAGGCTCCAACGCAGGATGCCACCCCTGTCAAAACACAGTCTCCAGATGTGCCCGAAGAACAAAAGCCTGCTGTAACTGGCCGCACTGTCATTCGAAGAATCAACATCACTCTTGAGGGCCAGGTCATTACCCCGATTGCTCCTGTGGAGCCCAAAAGTAATGGCTCTGAAAAGAAGGACGTCAGCAGCAGCTCTGGCCTGGGGTTGAATGGAAGCATGGCCACGAGCCAGACAGCAAACAGTGACAGCTACAACACATCCGACTCCACCATGCTCACCCCGCCCTCCAGCCCACCACCACCTGTGCCTGCTAATCAGTCTCCAGCTGTATTTAGGCAGCAGAGACACCAGGTGTCGTGGAGCAATGGAACAGACAAATCCGCAAGTGAGAGTGCCAAAGAGCCAGCAAAAACCAAGAGTCCTGTTCCTGCCCCGAGGACTCAGTTGAGCCCCGTGTCGGTACCCAAACCTGCACCCAGGAAGGTCTCCTCACCTCAGGCAGAGCCAGAAACAGCCCCAGTGGTTGTCATGAGGGAAAAGAAGCCACGGGCAGAGGAGGCAAGGAAGTCGTTTGTGGAGACGGTCGAGGAGATTCCGTTTGCTGATGATGTGGAGGAGTCCTACGACGAGCGGACACCAGACACGAGCATGAACAGATATTACACTCCACCCACTAGTAAGCCCAGCAGGGACAGACCTCCCTTGCATCTGGCCTTAGCAATGGAAAATGGTAAACCCAACATTCCTGTCAACCCAGCCTCTAAGAACCAGAGGGCCACTCAGTTCTCCCCAGAGGCCAAGGAGATCGCTGAGGAGAGAATACGGGCCAGAGAGAAGTCTGTCAAGAGCCAGGCTCTGAGAGACGCCATGGCCAAGCAGCTAAGCAAAATGAAAGAATCTGACATAGAAAAGGGTGCCTCACCTAAAGTGGCCTGGAGTGTAACCCCAGAGGCTGCTGGAAAGACTAAAAAGTCAGCCATATCTCCAAAGACATCAGCAGTAAAAGCGCTGGAGTCGAAGAAGGCAGAGACCATACCTGAGCGCTTCTTCAGCAGCAACAAGAGTCTGGACAGCTCAGTGACGTCTTCAGAAGGCTCCACTGCAAGTAAGAGCAAGAAACGAAGTTCCCTCTTCTCGCCTCGCAAGAATAAGAAGGAGAAAAAAGCCAAGAACGACAGCAGCAGGCTCTCCAGCACAGATGAGACACCGCCCAAACACAAGTCACTGTGGAAGGCTGTCTTCTCAGGGTACAAGAAGGACAAAAAGAAGAAGGATGATAAATCGTGTCCGAGCACACCATCGTCGAGTTCCACCACTCAGGACTCTGGGAAGAAGAGAGCTTCCCCTCTTGGGAGATCATCGGGTGAGAACGATGATCCGGTGCAGTTTTTTAAGATTAGTTTGATATTTGATTGAAAAAAAGGAAGTTTAATTTGTTATTGTTTATCGTTTTTTTATAGATTTGAAGTCACGTAGAAACTTGAGCTTCTCGGAGGACTCAGATCTGTCTTGTGATGATGTTCTGGAGAGGTCGTCCCAGAAGTCAAAGGCAGATGTGAGTAATAACAGATGCAATTAGACACATCACATCTTCGTCATTAGCAAATGAGAGAAAGAAGCTTCATAAAGCTACTGATTTCAGTTAAGACCCAGACATGGACTCGGACCAGTCAGCAGTCCTGGGAAGAATTTATCTGGAGGTGTGAGGTGCCATCTGTTTTTTTTTTTTTTTTTAAAACAGAATCTTTGAAAAGCAACCGTTTGGGCTTGGTGTTGTAGATACAGTGAAGCCTAATCCTAATGATCTGTGGCCTATTTTACATCTCAGATTTTTGGCATTATTTTAGGACAAAATCACACACCAGAGGGAAATGACATATTGCAGGCTCACTTTGGATCGACATGTCCTCTTCAAATCTCTTGCATCCATTTTTGTCTCACTTTGCCCTAAATAATTTCTTCCAGTCCCAGCAGCATGGGGACATCTTTGACCTAGTGTCAGGCATGCAGAAGGAAGCGATAAAGGAGGAGAAACTGGAGAAGGAGAAAAGGAGGGAGTTAAAGGAAAGAAAGAGATTGAAAGAGAAACGCAAAGAAAGAGAGCGGGAAAAAGAGGTTGATCGAGAAAAGGAGAAAGACGATGAGGAGGTATCATTCACAAGGGATTAAATGATTTTGAATT
>JAQLOL010000023.1:3250042-3274077 GCA_029783665.1 Naso thynnoides
ACTTTTTAAAATAAAACAGATTAATAAAACAATTGCATATATTTGCAAGGCATAATAAGGTGCATCATATATTTACAGTGTGTAATGATGCTAGGAGGTTCCATACGTTCGTAGCCTGCCAGATCCAACGCATCCGATCCAGTAAAAGGCCAGAATAATGGCAACATATCAGGTCTGAAAATAACCCATAACCCACTGCATCTTAAGTGGAATGAGCACAGTTCAGTTAAAGGGGTCCAACTGGCTGAAAGGACCAGACTTTCTTTGGCATCCAAATCTTGCATGTGAAAAGGAGATGGTTGGAGAAGTAGAGACTATAGATCCGGAGCTTCACAAAGCCTATATTCACACACAATCCTAAGTCTTTAGGGTGGTCCTTCATACTGGGGGCTGTGACTTGCTGAAGTCTTGTGCTTGTAAACACTGTCCGACCAGCAACGTGTGTACTATGGGATGGCTCAGTCGCAGTCATAAAAGAAAACTCCTTCAAAGTTTGTTGATGTTTGTTGCAGATGAAACAAGTGTATTCAATGGTAAGCTGCCTCACTAAATTCTCTGACAGGTCCAGAGCAGTTAGAGCTGTAGCCAGGCTACAGCTACTCAGAGTTCAAGGGACCTTAGCCAAGAAAAAATGAAGCAACCAGACATGAGGAAAGAAGAGGGGCAGAAATCTACATTATCAAGTTGATGCAAGAAGAAGCCTTAGCAGAAGACATCCACAGAATCAAGCTCCAAAGGAAAGATTCTCTTAGCAAGCACAGCAAGCTACACCGCTTAAATACCTTATTGGATGAAAACAATGTCCTCAGGGTGAGAGGAAGGTTGTTCCAGTCAACCCCATTACCATGATAAAAAGCATCTTGCCATACTTCCCAAGAAGTCTAATGTGTCAGCCCTGTTTGTCAAACATTATCATGAGTGTTTACACCACTAAGGAAGAGGCATGACCATGAAAAAATTACGTGCAGACGGAATATGTATTTTAGGATGTGGAAAGGTGGTCTCCTCACACATCTACAAGTGGGTTAAATGTAGAATGATGAAGAAGAACTGCTGAGCTTCAGCAAATGGAGATCTGCCAGAGGAGGGAACAGAGACATCTCCTCCCCATACATACTGTGGTATTGACTGTTTTGGTCCCTTTAACAAAAGAGGAAGAAAAAAAAGCAATTAAGACGATATAGGTTGCTGTTTACATACTTATGCTCAAGATCATACTGAAACATAGGCTGATTTAACAACAGATGCAATTATGAATGCCCTTCGAACATTCATAGTAATCAGAAGACCTGTCTGCCAAGTGAGATGGGATCAGGGAACAAACTTTATGGGTGCAAGGAGAGAGTTGGTTGAGTTGCTCAAGGGAAAGGATTAGGAACAAACAACAGATTAGAACAATTAAAAGCATTCTGACTGTCATGCTTGACAAGTCTGCCAGCAGACACAACACCACGACATTAAGGACATTTCTTTATAAAACAATGGCTATAATCAACAGCAGGCCTTAAGTGTTAAACATCTTCATGAACCCACTGGTCCAGCGTCTCTAACTCCCAAAAATATTGTAACCATGAAATCATCAATCTCCCCTCTGATCAGTTCTGCAAGGAAGGCCTCTGTCTGTATAAATGGTGGAGAAAAGTGCAATTCCTATCCAATGAATTCTGGCAAAGGTGGAAATGTGAATACCTGTTAAACCTCCAGCAAAGACACAAATGGCAAAGACCGCCAAGAAACTCACAAGTAGATGACATTATGATCCTACAAGATGACAACTCATCAAGAAATTAGAGAAATTTGCCAGGGTTGTGGAAGCTTGCCCCTTTACAGATGACATGGTGCGAAAACTAAAACTAAAGATCACTGACACTACATTTGATAAAGGCAAATTACTTACGAGAGCAGTTCACCTTGAAATTCACAGGGTAGTTACACAACTTGAGACCAACTTGGACCAACAACATATAGGGTCACATGCATTCACACTTGAAACACTTTATTCCTCATTGTTGTTTGAGACAAAATCCCACATTACAAAATAATGAGTGATTTTGGTGGAGTGTAGGTGCTGTTACATAAATGCCCTGAACATAATTTGTGAGGTCATCATTTCATGTACTGAATAAATTAACAATATATTTCATGTACAGAGAAAATAGGTTAAAAAATGTGATTAAAAAGTTACAATGTAAGAATGTGCTAATGTCTGATAAATAAGCCACATGTTCATTACTGTGTTTACATTTTTTTTGTTTGCATGGTGGAACTTAAGTTCTCTGTTTTGTGCTACCATGCAACAACATTATCTGCTACAGGGCTGTGTGTGGACATATGACTCACGTTGCTAATTAGTTGTGAATGGATAGTTAGTACAGGAAGCCAAAGGTTAAATGCACTTTTGAAAGAATGAGTCTCAGAGGAGACAAGAGGGAGAAAGGACCTCCTGAAAGGTCCTTGGAGATGAGAGAAGACAAGAGGACCTTCGGAGAGGTCCCAAGAAATAAGAGAGAGAACAAAGGAAGGAGCTGGGTTTTGTTGCCTGGTCAGGGGTGTCGGTCCCACTGAACAATGGTAACTCACGGCTGGATCTCTGGCATGTCTTCACACCTAGGTGTAAAGATTTGGAGGACTGTGGGGGATGAGCTCAGTCCATAGCTTCCTTTGTGGCAGATTGGAAACATGTTTATTCAAAAACAGTCCTGATGAAATCACAAAATGAATGTCTTCATCTGTGGATCCCAACACATCCTTGCTTTGAGAGTAATTTCAGACTCTGGCAGACCAAAAATCCTTGTAATATTCCAAAAAGGTTTGTTTTGTCTAACTTGTTTTAATTATATTAAAACTTCCTTGTGTTAGGATTAGTAAAAAAAAAAAGGTGGTACCTTGACAAGATGTTTTCGGAAGTCAGCAGTCAAAAACAGGTCAAGGTAAAAACTTTTTTTTTCTTAGTCTGAACACAAGAATGTTTAATATAATTGGACCAAAAACCCCTTGTTTTTGGAAATTACTCAGTATTAAATAAACTGCAAGTACCATCCAGATGGATAAGAAGCTTAGTGACTCAGCAAGTTTGGGTTAGAGTTTGTTTGGGTAAATACACACAGCTAGAGTTGGAACCTTTCTGCTAGCAAGACTGAGGCTTTAGCTAGACTGTTAGCCTAAAATTAGCCTACCATTAGGTGTTCAGGTTATATGCATTGCTCTAGTGATGAGAAACGCTTGTGTACAGCTGTGACATTACAGTTGCTGACGCTCAAATATCCATCTCTCCTGAGCAATTGTGTTGTGTTCAAAAAATATGTCTAGAAACTTAGGCTTACCGGCTGCTCACATATCAGTTTACTGTAGCTAAAACATTAGCTTTACTCTCTAATGATACATATTACTCATGGCGGATGAAATTGAAAGCGGTTTTACCCCAAGGGTGCATTTAATGGAAGTCAAGCAAAGCAAAGGCCTAGATATTGTTTAGGTAGCATCATATCTGCTGTTTGTGTGTGTGTGTGTATGCAGACCTGCAGGAATGTTAAAACCAAGCAAGATACCAGTAGTAGATACTATAAGATTTGAAAGACTTCAGTTCACTGAAGCACACACCTGCGCTGTACTGGAATCCATTTATGCTTTGGAGAAAAAACTTTATTTTTCTTCAGTTTTACCATGAAGTACACCACCCTGATGCAATTAACTTTGAAAATATCAAAACTGTTCTCCTAGGGGGACATGCCCCTGGACCCCACTGGAAGGTCTGAGGTCCAGCAAACACAGTGACCCCTGATTGTCATTGTATAATTTGCACACTGCCTCCAGTGACCTTTATTGCTTCTCTTAAGGCAATGCATAAACTTGCTGTAAGTTTCATATTGAAGAGGGATAGCTAGAGGCAATAGTCCTGTCTTGTACCACAGAATAGTGAAAAAATGACTCATAATAGCAGCCTGTGCGTACCAAGGCCATTTGGGATGAATAGATAACTTTAACCCATGGGATAAATATTGAGCTGAAAACCAAATTTTCCAAGGACAGCTAATAGATATTCCACTCCACCCGATCAGATGCCTTCTCAGCATCTAGGGAGATTATGACCTTTGGTTGTTTGGTAGAGTGCAAAGAATTAAATGCATTAAATAAACAACACAAAATGACTGCCTATGGTTCGGTTCTATTTGATTGAAATTCACTATTCAAAGGCAGTGAGGTAAAACTTTGTAAAAATTTGCAGTCACAGCAAACGAGACTTACTGACTGGTAAAAGCGCAAACCATTATACCATTATAGTGGCATTAGTCATGGTAGGGGGTAACTAGCAAAGAACAAATAGTGTAATGCTACAGTAAATAAGAGGTGGTATTAGTGATATTTATTTGCATGTAAAGTCATGTCAAAAAGCATGGCATGTCTCTGCCATGCAGTTAAATAGAAAGCGAGTTTACTCAGTGAAACACAACAGACTGAGAAGAGACAGGAGCAGCTGCACTGCAGGTGAGCAGAATTATGCAGAAAGAAAGCCTTTTTTAATTCAGGTTAATGGAATGAGTTTTGCTTAGGACTGGGGGAAAAATTTTAAATGCTGCAATAATAATTAGGGAAAAAAGTATCCACGGTTGATTCTGTTCACTTTATTTGAGTACATGTTACTTATACAAAATAATCTGTACAAAGGCTAAAATAGGTCATATTTTTGCATAGAAGGAACAGTGATGTAAAACAAAAAATCAGGGTGGAATGGCACAATAAACTTCACTCACTATAACACATCGGCCTGCTAACAATTAGGTTAAAAAAAAAGGGATAAAGCTCCGTACAAAAATATTATGCTGCGCACTCCATGCTGTAAAAACCCGAGACAAATTGGGGATGGTTTCCACTTTCATCATCTTCTTTTTGTTCTTTTAAAAAAAGCTCTCTTCTCAGCTGGCTGCCTACCATTAGTTCATCTCAGCGTCTTTAGGACAACAGTCCCTCAGGTTTTGTAATATTTTTTTGTTAAAAAAGAGGCCATTTTAAAGCAGCAATGTGCTCTCTTTTATTTAATACACCATGGGATCTGCTGTGACACTGCTTCACTTTGCTCTTCTTGCCAAGTCCTGTCTTCCAACCACCAAAAATTCAGCATCAAACACTGTTTAAATGCTGCCTATATAATTGACAGTGACATAAAAAAAGGGAATACATCAGGAGCACTGAGTCATTAAACATGAAAGGCAATGAGCGTACGGTATCGTGGGATTTTTGTGACACTCTTTCCTTTATTTAAAAAATAATTGATTTAGAGAATGAAGAGAAGGTAGTGCACCACCTAGCATAATTATGAGTGCTTTCACATGTAGCAGAAAACACCACAGGACAAGACTGGCAGGTATCAGATAGTGCCACCCAGCAGAACACAACATCAAATACACCATTTCTAGAGCATACATTTCCACTGCTCAGATATTCAGCTTCAGCACGGGGGAAGGATTAGGAGGAGATTACAGAAATAATATGTCAAAGGTGGCAAAAAAGAGAAAATAAAAACCAAACAGTTTCTACATCTTCACAGCAGAAAAAACCCAATTACTGTATGTGCTTTCTTCCTTTACCATCTTCGTGGCTTGCTGGGAGTGCTTTCATGGATGAGAAGGAATACCGTATATCTAAAAAAAAACAAAACAAAACAAGAAAACAAAACAAAAAAAACAATGGGAAATATGACTTACAAACATGATGCAAATGCAGTCAAATAAAATATGAAAACCATACTGACAAAACCATAAATTTACATCAAATTTACACAGCTCCTGTACTTTCAAAGAAATCAACAGAGGCAAATCAAACGTGAGAACATATGGCTGACAGATATGTCTGTTAATGGGCACCAATAGAAATGAGTCTCTAATGAGAAAAAATAAAAAGAGCATGGGTTGTTAAGTGATTCAGAATTAGAAAATGCTAATTAAACTGTAAGTATAAATGTGAATTCAGGCGGCAGAGGTTATGTGTAACAGTAAGTTACATCAGCTGTAAAAATAAGCATATTTACATCCAAGGGTTGACATACAGGGCTGATATACTGTAGTGACATTAACTCTGTGTTGTGCAGTGTCATCTACAGCCATAGATCATGCTCTACAAATACATAATGGGCTTTTCACTGGCAGTTTTAAGAGACATACTGCAGATAAAACCAGCACATCCTAATTTAATTAAACCAGGTCCTAATACAGAGAAGCACGGTGACAAGCGTGCAGTATGTCTTTTGTGGGCTTAACTCGATGCTATATGACAAATTTTCTCTATCACCTCTGACTTAATTGCTTTAACTGCCCGTAGCAATGTTAAGACAGAGAGGCATTCTTGCACCTTGTGAAGGAACATCGCAAAGACTAATCCTCCAGGAAACAAATGCTTAACGTCATGTTCTTGCAATGAGCGACAATGAGCCTCTGTCATAAATGGAAAAAAGCAAACATACAGTAAAAACAGATTACAACAAGAAAAACAATACTATATCATACAAAAACAAACAGAAACATCCACAACAAACGTACAAAAATAACAACATTAGACAGTTTTTGTTACAGTGGCATCCATCCCCGCGTTCAGAAAGGATGAAGGAACATTTTCTCTGACAAAACTGTGAAAAATAGGTGACAGTGGCAGCGCCGATCAAAAACGGAGCAGAAAATTTCAAAATGTCAGCACAGACAGATCAGGGCAGAGATTTACAGAATTCACAGTCCGGGTCATGAAATATGACGCCAGATGAAGTGACACTGGATGTGTTTAATTAACGCTGTTCTCCATTTTCGTATTTTCTGTCACATCTGTGTTTTAACACTTTCATCTTATGCAAGACGAAGCGGCACAACATAATATTCATCTATTAATCTCGGTTTGCTTCTGAACTTATTGCTTGCAGTGAGGTTACAATGCAGTCTGCTTTACAGAACCGTTAACAACCATTCCTTCCACAAGCCCTCCGGGATGCAGAATATACCTCACAGCTGCTTTGAGGCGTCTAAGGAGCACAGCTGTATTTCTTCTCTGTCAGTGCTGCCAGCTACTGTATATATAGCGCCGGGTGTCTGCAGAGCGAGGCAGTAAATAAGGGATGCATGGAGAGTTTGTGGAGGCAGCCAAGCAGAGGAGATGTGACCACTCGTGCCCGCACTGTGCATCAGCAGCTGTCATGTTCCCCCCGTGGACACAACAAGAGGAGTTCAAGCATATGGGGGGCAAGCAGTGAATCACAGCCAGCAGGGTCGCCGCACATCACAGCCCCAATCTGTTGCATCCTTGTGCACAAACCCCTCTCATCCTAAAACTGTCTTTCTCGTATTAAATCGTATAAAAAAACAGTTAAGAATGACCTGAGGTCATACTGCGAGGCATAAAGGCTGCCAGACTGGAAGAATGTCTGTAAAGAACATCTAAACTCTCATGTCAATGATTACCTTAGATTCAATTTAGAAAGCAGCCTTTTCTGGTCCCAATGATTTTCCCTCTTGGCTTCCAGATGCAGCAGATGCTTCAAGTTCTCGGTCTTATTTTTTGTAGATTCAGTAACAGTACATAAGGTTCTTTGCTGGAATGCAACAACATTTCTAAAAAGTGTCTGATCAAAGATAGTCCTAACACAAGATGCCCCACTCTAGGCTGTGACAATGGTGTGAAATGGTATATACAGTACACTTCCTGTCTCCTAAGTGGGCGGAGTCATGTCTCCCATGGAGACAGTTAGGAACCATTACCCCTCTACCTCAACTGGAAGTGTTATAACGTCTTGTGAATGGATTAAAGCAGACTGATTCACGTCACACGATATTTGTTTGATGTAAGTTTTAATTTGTAATTCATGGTTTTACTATAAGACCATTAAAATGTTTGTTTATGTCCGTTGCAAAGTAAGGCAGGAAGCACCGGTTCCCAAATCTCGCAAGAATGTGTTGCTGAGACAGAGACAGGTCTTGAACAAAGTTAATTTTCTCCTGATTCGTGTGTCTGAAAAATGCCATTTTTAGTGTCTGAATGTTTGGAAGATATGTGTCTTGTGAAAAATGGGACTAATCTGTATCTGGGTAATGATGGGGTGAAAGAATTGGTCATAAGTTGTGATCACGTTCATTTCCTCCGTAAGAATGACTGGACTCAAGACTGCTTCTGGTCTCCTAAAGGCTGCAGTGAAACCCTTGTGACGTCTCACTTTCTATTGACGGCTTCTCGTGTGATGGCTCAAGAAAAACAGCTCTAGACCTGTTCAGGTGCTGGCCACATCTCAGGTCTAGAGACATTTTCATCAATGATTCATGTCTGGTAGTACTTATTTTTTCTTAGGTGTTGGTAAAAACCAAAAAACCAAAAAAACAATCCAAGCCAATCAGAGCAGAGTGGGACGTGTCCCTGTGCCAGGGCTAATAAAAACAGAGGGTGCCCAACATCCTCATTTCCTGTAAGTGCGCTATTTGTTTACCGTGCTGCATTTTAGTGTCGTAATTCCAAGTGTGAAATTCCCACAACAGATGGCTCTAATCAGCCAGAGTAATTAATAACACCTGTGTGGGTGTGCAGGCCCTTTGAATCAGCATGTTGCTTTAACCACTGAAGGTGCCAACAGCAACTCACAGTCGTGTTTGTGGCGACTGAAAAGGACGCTGTCACTTCAGATCGATCAGTCACTGCTGACTGAAGGCAAAATAAGGTTTCAGACAACAGCTAACGTGAACACATTGTCATAATGAGCACTGAAATGAAGCAACATGGCAATTCGGTCTGATTATCATCATAAGAAACACAAAGAGTAGGACGATAACATCACTTCTTTAGACAAACCCTTTGATTTGCCGAATGTATTTGGCAGAGAAAACAAAAAGAAAAGTAAAATGTTGACTTAAAGTGATACTGCACCACAACAATTTGTTTCTTTACATCAGGTACTCACCCTTAGACGTCTTAAAATGAAGAAATTCTTTTTTTTTTCCCTCCCAGCATTCCTCCATGGTAAATAGGTGATTCAGGAATGCTAGCCTCTCACTTGGCTGGAAGCCTACGGAGATACACTGTTGAAAACATCAAAACTGTCTTAAAATGCCCATCCAAAACTCTCAGCAGCTTTGTGTGGTGTGATCCACTTCTTCTTTATCTGGTTGTGTGCTCAATACTTCCAAAACACTTTTATTTCAACTAGAAAGCTACTAAATCCAACACATGTGATTCAGTGTTTTGTGTTGCAGGTTGTAGTTACTCTAAATGTCCCGAACTGCAACTTGAATAAATATGGTTCCACCAAAAACTGCAGAAACTGCACCAGCCATTCTCATTCACTTATGCTCATTTGCTTTTCTTCAAAAATACCAAAAAGTTGTCTCAAACTTGTGAGCCAACAAAAAAAAGTTTTGTGTAAAGAGAGAGAGGGGAGTTTCTGCAGTTATTGACTATCCATATAGTCAAAAACTACCATATTTATTCTAGCCAAAGTACACCGATGTTTAGAGTAACTGTAATCTGCAACACAAAACATTTGACCGGATGTGTTGGATTAAGCAGCTTACTAGCCTAAAAAATAGTGTTTTGGAAGTATTGATGATAAAACCACATAAAGAAGACTTGGATTATACCACACAAAGCTGTTCAGAGTTTGGATGGACGTTTTTAGATGATTTTAATGTTTTTGAAACTACCTGCCAACAAAAGTGAGTGGTTCGTATTTTTTTTAATCACCTGTTTACCGCAAAGGAATGCTAGAAGGAATTTTTTTTATTCGTTTCAAGACATCTAGGGGTAAATAATAAATATGCAAAAAATTTTGCAGTGAACTATCGCTTTAAACTGTCTGTTGACACCATAAAAACACTGAATTGTTTGCACTGGTCGACATGTTGCATTTGTTGTAGATGTGCAGATACAGTTTTCTTGTGCAAACAGCGATTATGACTGACATTTTAAGAGCACTCGCACGCTGATTAATGAATAATGTGAAAGCTAATCAGGTTTAATTGTTGCCTTGTTTACAACCTGTTTGATCGCTTGTTTCCTGCCCTGTGGGATGTTGTTAAAAATCTTGCACTCATGCTGTTAGACCTCAGCATTTACGTTGGTGAGACTGATGACAGTCAACACGATCAAATGGGAGCCTAAGCTAAAATGATCCTTTAATAATGTAGTCCGTTACACCACTGCATCTCATATATACAGACATTTGGAAGCCTGGAGCACACACACTGGAGGGTTTTTCTTTAAGTTGCCATAGCAGTATTTTCAGTCTTAAGAAGGCAGCCTGGTGTTTGGGCCTCCTGCAGCGAATCAGCAGTAAACAGACATGTCCTACAGGGCATGTTGCCATACCTATCTGTCTTAGCTTTGATCTGCCTACTCTCCCAAAGCCCCCTCCTCTGTGGCTGCGAGAAAAAGCAGCTTACATTAAATGGGTGAAGTTGCAAACCTGAGGTGTCACCTCGTGATTAACAGGAATGTCAGCAGAGGTATTGTGTGTATGTACGGAGTGTAAAGCTCATTGCTTTTCTGACATGCAGGGAGAAAATTGGGGTGGGAAAAAAATGTAGGCGGGAGGAGTTAACAGCCGGAGAGAAAGAACGAGGAGGGTAGAGCAAATGGATGAGATCTCAAGAATACAGAAGAGAAAGTGTGCAGCCGCCTCCGTTAAAACAATTGATTGCAGGGAGGCAACATGTCGGCTAGGTTTTTTCCCAACATGCCCGTGCTTTTCTGCTCTTCTATGTGCCTTTTTTCTCTGCAGCTTGGGCAGTGTGATAAAACACACACCCACACACACACACACACACACGCGCGTGCACACACACACACACACAATTCACTCTGTATTCTCGAAGGGGAAACTATATCACCCAGAATTCTCTACTTGACAGTCCTCGTGGAGCCGTAATAAACAGCCATTTTACACCATTTGTATTGTCCCACAGGAAATGGGAACACCGCTGCCATGTGGCAGTACAAAGTATGTGTGTGTGCGTGTGTTTGTAGGTGTTTGCAGACAGATTTGTTATTTGCATCACTATTTATTATTCAGAGGAATGCAGAATTTAGTATAAAATAAATCCATAGATGATTCCTCGCATGACATGACGTTTCTCCATCACGCTCACTTTATCCAAATCTCTAGAGACTAACACAAAATATGAATCATGGGTTACAAAAAACAGCACTCCGACATGTCTGTGCCCCTCTCTCTCACACACATACACACACACACACACACACACACACACACACACGCACGCACACACAAACACAAACACACACACTCGCACTGCATAAGTGAGAGCTCATTGCACTGATCTATTAAACACATTCCACAGGAGCATCAATGACATACTTACAAAAAAACGAGACACAATGAGGACATTTGACATTTTGACAACAAAGGTAAATTGGTAAAGTAGAAAACTAGCATGCCATGTTGGAACTTCTTTCATTTACAAGTGAAGGGGGCTTGGCTTTAATCAACACGAAGAAAAAGAAGGTGGAGGGTGTTTTCAGTTTCATATGTTCTCTTTGCCTCGGAGTGGGGTGCACGGCCATTAGTGAAGTCTTCATTGTCTCAAAGTCCATCCTCTCCTTTCAGCAAACTGTCAGTCCAAGCAAAAAAAAAAAGACAAAAAAAAAAAAAAACTAATAAAGAAATGTACTAAAGAGGAGTGACAACTGATGGGATTCTCTTCCTTGCCAAAAGTAGGTGTCCCTTCTCTTCCAGTTGTGTTACTCTTTGGCAAAATGAATGGGGAAAGGGGAGAGCAGAACAGAGCAGGGACACGGCTGGAATCTGTACAGAAGGTCTGGGAAGGGGTTGGGGGCGCAAAGGATGCTCTAAAGAGGTTGTAAAGTGAGGGTGGGAAGCAGGGGTATTTAAATCAGAGTCTTATCCCATCAGGCAGCGGGGCTCCTCTCTGTTGGGTGCCTCCCTTTCAAAGCTAAGCATCGTACTTCTTCCCCGTTCTGTGGATGTGGTGGAAGAGCGTCATGGAGAATGCCATGCCCAGGAGCTGTGGAGGAAGCAAGAAAGAGATGGTGAACTTGTGTCTGTATGTATACTGTATTTATATGTGTGTTTATGTATGACACACGTGTGTCTGTGCTGTTATTGATGTTGATGCCTCTGGCTTCTACGCATTTTTGATGCACAGTAAATCCTGTAGTGATGCACAAGCAATTTTCGTTCACTCTCTTTTTTCTCAGATGGCCTTCAAACGCGAGCTTTGGAATCCTTGTGATGGAAAAAAATGTACAGCGTGCACAAGCATTAAGTCAATGGAGCAAATTGAGATGCCACTGAATCAAAGTAGGCAGCGATTTCTTTGAAGTTTCCATTACCCATGATACTTCTACATCAAACAAAGTCACAGTGTTGTTTCTTAAACCATTATCTGGCAAAGTTTGGACGGTGAGAAACTGCAGAATACTGTACGGTGCATAGTCATTACTAAAAAGGCAATGTGGTCTTCCTGCAAACAGCCTCCACTGGGGATGTGATTAGCCCGGAAAGCTGCTGATTCTCTTCCTTTATTTTCAGGCAAAACCATATACGTAAGGCTGCGTGAGAGAAAATGCTACCTTAAGCCACTATCAATCAATACATGAAGCGCCATTTTGGGTAAACATCCCGCTAAGAGGTTGGTAGGACCAACGAAAACTGTCTTAGATCTTCAAAACACACTAATTACTCACATGTGGCTTTTGTTGTTTGCTTCATTCTGTCTGAGTGAAACAGTCACGGCTACAAGTCTCTTAAAAGCTCATTCATCATCCGTGCATGCTTCCTGACATTTCTGAAATAACCGTCGGGAGAGTTATACATGTAGCCAAAGTCTTTCATATATGCTGCTGGTCTGATATGTTCCTGTTTTAAATCATTCATAAGCTAGTTCCCTGCGCCTCTGCTGACCATTATGTAACACCGGAGAGTTGTGAGCCATCAAGTTTTTATGATGCTCATAACTGTCACGTCCTCCACCTCGCCTTCCAGTCTGCTAATCTGACAGCTCAAGGCCTTATTCTCAACTCTCCTACCCCTCACCTGAGTCATAATGAGGTGCCAGAGAGACAGGGTGTGTGTCTTTATGAATGTGTGTGTGTTTGTATTAGGGGTTTTACAGAATGGTCGACACTGTGCACTGTTGTAGACTACGTGTTCATCTGTTGTTTTAGCACAGCGTAATTATAAAATATGGGAATGCATCTACAGCTTATTTACAGCAGAGGGCGCTATGGTAAGTTGTTGTACGAGACTAACACTGTGCAGTTTGAGGCGCTAAAGCAGGTAGACACGCTACAAGAGAAGGAGGAGGAAAAGAAACGCGGCTATTCGTCCCAGTGCTCAACTACAAGGGACAAGGAAGGTCCTGGATGCTTCAGCTGCCACTGCGCTGCAGCCAACCACTTCTCTCATGATGGAGCAAATTGATTTCCTGACTCGCTCCATCGAACAGTTGAACGATTGGACTCAAGGCGTTGTGCTCGCTGGTGTCCTCAGCCAGTGATGGTTCAAGTCAAGTTTGGCTAGAATTTACCACCGTCTAGAAGAAGGAACTAGAGGAACTCCCACTGAGACAGAGGGACTGTTTAACTCCATATCTTTGGTGGCTTAGTACTTCAGATTGTTGGAGAAAGAAAAAAACGCAGCTGATTTGTCACCTGCCGCAGCCTCTCGTTACTCTCCACGAAAGGAGGAGATGCAGACCATTGCTCGTGTAGAGCTCATATTCCAGCCGCTGACGCCACTCCTCAGCCTGCCAGGATGGAAACGAAGCAACCATGACCTGCTAACATTTGTCACTGCTCTGAGAATACCAGTAGATTTCAATGTGAGCTCAGAAAGCCTGCCTTGTAACTCGATGCATAAGGATGCAAACACAAAACAGCGGACACACCGGTGATATTTCCTGACCCCTCCCCAAACTTTATAAAATATAAACAGTTTTTTCTGTGTTTTGTTGTTCATATTGTTCATGTTCAGTTTTGTTTTGCTTTAAAATGTCTTGATTAAAACACAAAAGCTTGAAGAGCAAATATTCCAAGTGTGATTTACAGAGCTCCTGAGTCCCATTAAGCATTTCCCAAACCTCTGATGTCTCGCCTCTTATTTCCTGATGAAGATTGAGTGCTATGATACTGTGCCTTTGCGTGACAAAGTCAAAAGTGCTGTTCCCATTAATGAGTGTTGTCTTTTTTAAGCTTTCTATGATTTTAGAACTAGGGTTATAATAGTGTAACCTTCATTATTTCTGCAAAAAAAAGCAGTCATGTTGTAACTGCAGTCAAAAAATTCATGAGTTTACAAAAATATATCATATTTCCCACAAATAATCGACATCATGTTGGGAGCAGTCAATACCTGCTAAAATGCAGCAGTCATGAATGACCTATTGTGTGTGTGTGTGTGTGTGTGTGTGTGTGTGTGTGTGTGTGTGTGTGTGTCTACAGAGACAGAGAGAGATCATTAAAATCAATGTCAGCCAAGTCAGTGTTGTGGGGTTTCATTCAACTTTATCAGTCTCCAAATGGCTGATATTTATCACTGCTCTGCATGGGCACACTGTGTGTGAATGAACAGCGAGGGAGGAGATAGCGTCTGACAAAAAGGAGATAGTTGGCCGATTAGAATAAATACATGCGAGCATGTAAGAAGGGTGCTGTCTAGTCATGAATACAGAGTGGTCTGGAGTTGGCCAGTATATATCGCTGACTTTCCTTCACTGAGCAAACTTACTCTAAAGCTCCACCATCATCTTCCCATAAGAACAATTAAAATGTGCAGAATCTCAGCAGGGAGATTTCATCGTGAGGCCAACGTGCTCTCAGTGAGCCAGTGGACTCCTGGATAATCAAAGTGAAGACTTCTCTTGCAAGAGCACACACACATTGAGGACTCAGAGGACAGGGGCGATAAAGCAAGTGGAAACGCTGAAAGTTGCATGAACAGACATTTTAATTGAATTTTCATGCGGCTGTTTTCGTGTGCATTTTTAATTGGAGCATGAGGGGTGAATTAAAAAAACAATCAACATGTGGCAAGGGTTAGGGTTTAGTTTTTTTATGCGTGGCTGTGGTGGAAAAGCTGACAAAAACAACATTCAATGACGTGCAATGGAAACTTTTTGAATAATTCATGACTTAGACACTATATAAAGCACGTGAGCCATCAATCAAGAAGGCAAAAACAAGAAAACTGCAACATTCCTCAAATTGCTCACTGAAAGTGAACGTCCATCACATTTTCTGCACCGTTTTCATTTGTTTAAGGTTTAAAGGCATATGGAAAAATGAATTTAAATACTTTAATTAGCATTTCTTTTGCAGATTTTCTGAAAAGTTGGTAAAATTTTGCCCTACATTTGGATGGAAAGTTGATTACTACTCATAGGTATGATGCCTACAGATTGCTAGGACAGCAAGCAGAAGGTACACAGACAGCAAACCTGTCTCTTTAATTTGTAGGTACTCAGAGCTGAAGAGGAATGGAGACGTTTGAAGCAAAATAAACACAAAATACATGAAAACCCCACAGCAGCAGTCAAATTTGTGCAAGTGCAAGGTGAAAATACACTTTGCTTTGTTCAATTTGAAGACACTTTTAGGACACAACCTCCAAGAAAATGAAACAACTGCCGCAAAGAGAGCGAGACAGTCAGTGTTTAAAGAAGATTAGATGTAAAGCAGAGTTTAGGACGAAATGAGAGAAGGTATCTTAGGAGGAATATCTACCACCTCTTCCCACAGTGCCTCTAATCTGCAAGTCTACACTTGCACCTGTATATTCAGCATCTCTGCTCTGCTATCTTGTGATGACTCCATATTCATGACTACAGCCTCCTCAGCACAGAGCCAAGCAGCTACGATTCTCCCAGACAGGATCAGGGTGCAGAAGACGGTGACCTCAATATTTTAAGATGTGTGGATGCCCAGAACGCCCACTTAACACAGGCCTCATAACTTTCTCAGTAGAGGATAGTGCCACACAGGCCACTAGATGCACGTTTTTTTTAAACCTGCTGCCAGACATCCAGACACAAACAAACAAACGCACTGAGACACAAAGCAAAGAAAAAAACAAACAAAAAAAACCCACAGTGGGGGTTGTAAATAATCAAATCAGATAATATGAAATGGGAAAGAAGGAAAACATGCACAAGAAAAAAAATATTTATCACAATGCCTCCTACCTGCACTACCAAGATGACCATGCCGATGGTTCCCAGCAGGTGCTTGTTATCATCCAGCCATTCCTCCACTTTCTCAAAGCAGCCCTGAAATGGAACAAAAACTCGTGAAGATGCCACAGAAGAAATGCACAACTCCAGTGTGGCTGACGAATAATGTCACCATCCAGTTCCCACTTTTCCATATAAACCCTCGGATGAATGAACACCAGGTGAAGTGTTAAAACAAATGAATTAGCAATGAGTAACAACTTTTATCTGCAGATTTTCAAAGGCCATATGGACAGACGTATGCACCATCTCCTTAATGAATTCCAACCTGGGTTCGTTCAGAGGTCACTAACCGGCAGGGAGGTGTGGCTATGGACTTAATGGCGGTTTCAACTGCAAAGCGATGCCCATTCTTGAGTGTGGATGCTGAGGCAGCATATAAGACTTAACTATGAAGTGTGTGGCCATCTCCTCTGGGCAGGATTACACACAAGCCTTGAGTGCTGCGCTGTCCCAATGGACCAGCTCAGTGTCTGCCTATTCTCATTTTGGCAATTATATTACAGCTTTTAATCCCCTACTTTGGTCCCGCTAACAAACCACATGCCAGACCATTAGCAGATTAGACTTGTAATGGAGAAAGACTGGTGAGCATTGTGTTGCAGGGTTGCAGAGTTAAAAAAGGGCAGTTGTCTCATGCATGGTGGACATGTATCCAACTTGATCACAATTCAGCAATAAGATGAAAACTTTAAAGTAACTTTGAAAACACAGACAGACAGCTGTAAAGCAACTGCTGAAGAGGACTAAAGACTAAAGATTAAGGCCTGATCACTATATCAGTTTGATATTATTGGTCGATATTGCAGATATATCGTTATACAACAGTTAGTTCCTACAAAGCAATTTTAGCGGACAAAAGGCATTCCTTTAGTGCTGATATAGAGTACAACAGCACTGGGACTTTTAACTTTATGCATTACTCCACTTAACAGGTGCTCTAATTGCCTACTGTCGTTGCTAGATTACTTTGTAACAAACTGTACAGAAAAGACAGATGTTTTTCGAAAGTGTCTTCAGAGAAGGACAAAAAGAAGGAAAGACACAAGCAACAAACTAAAGTAGTGGGTCTTTCTGTAACTTATACAGTGAGCTAATGTGCAGAAACACGTTAACTGTTTGTGTTGCTTAGCAACAGTCCTGTACCAGTCTAGTTGCAGAACCGTTTGTTCTGGCGGAGCCAAATAAAAGATTAAATTAACAAACAAATTTGATCTCTTTATGCTTATTACTGTCAACTAAATGGAGTTTGTAGAACTTTTGTATCAAAGCAATGTCACACCGGAGGTCGTGCTGTTGAATATCATCACCGGTGTGATGATCATCGGCTTGCGGCCTCGTGCCAGACACTACATCACACCAGTGACAATATTCAGTACAACAGCACGACCTCAAATGTGATATTGCTTTATTGGCATATTCTCCAATATTAGCTGATATCAAAACTGTTTCTTAAGGCCCGAAAAAATGCTTAGACTAGTGATTTAAAACAGTGTAAGTACGTAGGTTGTTCAGCAGAGGGGGTCTGTTATTTAATAACTAATAAAGGAAGAGTGTACTATTCAGTGCACTGATATTTTGAATAAGGTTTGTTCAAATATAAGATATCCTGCCTCCATTACATACAGGTACCTTTGTCACAAGTAATTGATAACCACATTCAGTCAATATTACAGATAGATAATATCGGCCGATAGATAATATATCAGATATTGGAATTTTCTTGGTCTCTAATATCTGTGTGCCTGGTTAAAACCATCCTGATCATGTGAGCCCAACATTTGTGTCGCGCTCTACAATCAGTCTGAACAGGCTCCAAGTTGGAGGTTTAAGCAAGCACCAAGAGTGGTGCAGACCAATCAACCTTCCCAAGGAGGGTCTACTGGCAGCTACAAGAGTGATTTTAGGTGTGCCAACAACGGGAAGCGTCCAAGGAACAATGGCGGCAGCTTCTCATTAGGTTAGAGTAGATACTGCAATAGCATCAGTTCTATTTGAACTGGAGAGAGCAAAGAGCAAAGAATGACACTGAAGGCTTTTCTTGATGAAAAATGTTTTTTCGCTCTTCTTCTGGCTGACTTTGGTAAGAGTTTTTTTACCAAGTGGCTCTGCTGATGATAGGATTTGCTGATGTTATTGATCGAAGTCAGTCGACAATAAATGGTGGCTGACAGATGGTGTCTTCAATCACCTGCCAAGTATTTTTTCAAAGTGCCTGACCTTCTCCAAACAGTTTCCAATGGAGCCTTCCCAGATGGTTGGGTGTAGTTAACCATCAGGCACAGTCAGGTTAATCGGTATTGGCATCAGCTCCCTAAATCCCATATTGGTCACGCCCTATTAAAGATACACTACATGTAATTTATGATTTTAATGTCCCCTGTAATTCCTGTTCTCATTTTAGTTAGTGTTTTAAAATAAAGATAATCTTTATATAAGCAAAATTTGATGTGATGCAAGATGTGGATCAGGCTGATGATCCCAGTAGAGATGTATTAGCAAGTTAGCAACCACACTGGGTCAGTCTCTTTTTCTTTTATTACACCAGACTGGCCCAGTGTGTGTCCCAGACCCAGGCATCACATTGGCTGGCTGTTGGTTGCTAACTCCCTGACACATCTCAGGATCTGCATGTTGCACATTCCTACCTATTTATATAATCTATTTAGCACTGTTTCCAGCATTTTAGTGTTTTAAATTTCCTTTTATTGTCATGTTACTTTAGTTTTTATTTTACTCTTCTTGCCCTTAGTACAGTTTCTATCATTGTGCTGCTGCTCTAGTTATGCTGCTCTGTGTCTACTTGAATTCCTCCCATGTGTAATCAACAAAGGCAAGTTTTATCTTGTCTTATCGTACTTTTTTAAAATTTTATTTTCATGACCATGGATGGATCATGAGACAATGGCCACAGAAATGGTGTTGTTTAGTGTCTTTGTCATTGTTTATTGACTTTTTTAACAAATCAAGTCAATTTTATTCATATAGCACAACCACAACATTTGTCAAGACAATTTACACGCACAGGTTGTGCACATTGTAGATCTAGACCACAGTTTAAAATTGAATTCATTCATCAAACAGAAGCTCTGCCCCTGTCACGGCCGTTCAGTAGTCCTTCTGTGGTTTTATAATTAAGTGTGTGTACAACAAAACAGGTTTACATCACAGTCACTGTGAACTCACCCTGTTCCAGAACATGTTGGTGGAGTTACGTCCACAGTTCTGGTAATGCTCCTGGCAACAGCGGTCAGGAACCACCTTCTCCTTCAGCGCCTCGTGCCAGTCAGTGTACGCTATCACACCGCAGCACTTCCACTGTAAATGACACACACACACACACATTCACACACATTCACACACAAGCACACACAGAGAAATGAGACACAAGATTAGTTAATGCTTCCTGTCAGTCCGGAGAGACCTCAAGCTAACTTTAAAGTAACAAGTAATGTAATTAGTCCCTTTTCTATAGAGGACCACAATAATGGAATGAATTGTACTTCAACAGCCACTTTTCACTTGTAATGTCAGATTAATGCTGCCACTACAAGCCAGAAAATACATTAGCCTGAATAATTCAGCTAAACTTTGCATTTCACTTCTTGTATTGTGAATGAACATTCAAGCTAATGTATAGTGTCAAATATTTAATGTGACGCATGGTGTGAAGTCAGCCTACCTCCGCCTGGATGATGTTCCAGGCATTTCGCAGGCCTATGTTGTTTTCGGAGTTATAGAGAGCCAGCCCATCCTTCAAGTCCTGCTTGGCGTTCTCACTCACCTGGAGAGGAAAGACACAACACCAGCCTTAGTTGGAGACCTTGCTTTTAAAGCGGCTGGTTGAGCAAGAACTGCAAGTTGAGTTATAGCATCTATTACAGTCGTTACATTGGAGTGGGCAGGTGAAGAGTGTAAGAGTGTATTCACAGGACTGAGCTCTTTTCATGTGTCAATGTCTTTTTTTGCACAGATGAAACTGACAATGGTGGTGTCCATGGCGTGCTGTGAAGTGAGTTTTAGGATTTTGATCACTGACTCCTTTTTGTCACCTGACTGATGTACTGATTAAAAAAGGACACAGAGCACTGAAGGTTAGCAACAACTTGCAACAATGACTTGGACTTTTGCATGGTAGGTGCAGACCTGACACACGTCATGTGTCCCTTCCCTCCACACACACAGCTTTAACATGCCCTTGAGCAAAGCTAGCAAATCATTTTCCTCTTGACTGAACCCTAACAATGTGCTCAGGGTTGTGCCGTGTCTGATGGAGATTAATATCTCATCTGAGATGTTAATGAGATACAAAATCAGAGCTGTAGCTCCCCTACAGTTTGCTGTGCCCATGGGGATTTGCTAACTGCCAGGACAGATTGAGAGGCGCTTCAGATAAGGGGTAATTATTACTGGGAAAATGACATGCAGTGCCAGAGTTCTGCTGTACATCTTCACAAGCAATACAAGTTATATCACAACAAAAGGAACGCACTCGCTTTAATATTTAAGCTTAAAGTCTCAGACTGCACAAGGAAGGGGGCAACCCGCCTGTCACTGTCTGACACAACAAGCTTCTTCTAGCTGCTCACCAGTTTCTTTACGCATAGAGAAGAGATGACTGTGTTCAACTCGACATTGTTTGGAGGCTGTTCAGTAAATCTCTCAGTAAAAAATCAGAAGAAAACTAAAGCAGCCTGTTTGAAAATGCCAGCCTACTTCTTTAAAAAGAAGCACAACTTTAATGTCACTTGACTAATTATCTGTGTAGCTCAGCAGAAACAGGAATTCTGTACGATGAACTGTATGTGAGCGACAGACTAAACCCTCCTTTGATCATACAGAAAACTAGATGAAGCTTTCAATTAAGTTGCTCAGCGATTTATTGGTGGGAAGAAAACCCCCCAAACCCTTGTTTTCTGAGCTGAGAGGCATAAGAAAACTATTTGCTGAATTAAACATTAAAGTGAACCCATTTTTTTTCTTCTTCCCCAGATTAATTAAAGTTTCCCAGGCAATAAAATGCTTTAGTAATCATTAATCATGCAAAACCCATTTAAAAATATCCACTAAAACCTTTGAAATAAGATTAGTATCACTTCAAATCACATTCTCCTTTCTCGCTCTGTAGCTTTGCTGATGCAGAGGAGTGCATCTGTGTATTGCACCCCAGGCTGCGGGCCCTACCATATCTGTCCTTGTGCAGGAAAATGAAATGAAGAGCAGCATCATCAATCTCTGCCTTGTACTTTGTTTCTTTCCTCTATCTTCTCCTCTCCATCTAGGCTATATGTAAAGCCGTTTGCTCATTACTGACTCCTCGAACTAACACAGTCGCTTGAGAGAAGTAGGGGGCCCCCCTTCCACAATAAAAATCATCTTCTGAGTCTCCAATAAGCCTCTGCACATTCCCCATTTCATGTGTGGAAGTCTTTGTTACAGCCTGAAATGAAACCTAATGATCCAGATTTATCACTAACGAGAGAGAGACAAATGAGTGCAGAACAAACAGGGATTTGATCATGCAACACTCTGCCCCATTTTCTCCATGCAGAAGGAGCAGATACAAACGCGTCTTTGTTGCATTAGCCTATTTTTTTTCTGATGAGGAAAGCTAACTTCTTGACTGAAGCTAATGTTGCTGGTACTAGAGATTATTCACATATAAAAGTCCAACATCATTCTTTGGTAGCTTCTTACTGCTAGAAGGTTTTCTCTGGAAGCGGCCCCAGGGGCACCAGTGCAATACCTCCTGTGTGGCATATTGACGAAACCCCGAGACACCGCTCATACTTCTCATTAGAGAGATAAGCTTGTGGTTCCCTCTGGGCTGAACGAGTCCATGCTCAGCAATACGAGACAGCACATTTATCACAGACATCTAAAGGGTTCAGCTTGGCCAACATACAAGAGACACAGAAAGTGAGTAAATATTCTGTCTTGTCACTGTGCACAGAAGCAGAAAGCAGAGAGTCGGTTGTGGATGCTAGGGATGATTTTTGTTTTTATCTTCAATCGCAGTAAATCACTCGCAATAATTTCACTGTGGTGAATTTCAAATAATCTCATAATCGTCATAATGGTGATTTAAAATGTCTCCTATGAAAAACCTAATGTGATCCTTATTATTCATGCTAGTGAATAGTGAAAAGTCCAAACTACAATAAAAGTTTGTCTTTATAGAACAGAGTAGACTTACTCAAACAAATTTTTTCTATATTCATCCTTTGTTCATTTACACTAGGCATGCACAATATTGGATATTGCCAATATCTGATATGTTGATCTTGTTCAACTCATTTTCACGATAGTCGATACCGATACTGATTTATATGTATACTTTTTCCCTGCACCAAATTGCAGAGATCATCAGCTCTCTTCTCTAGTGGAATTAACATACAGTATTATTATGCATACTCTCACCATGCTGCAGGAATAAAGTACGAAGCTTAAAATTATGTAACATTCATTCCTTGTGCCAAAAAGAAGAAAAACACTTGAACCTGCATTATGCTAAACATGTCAAATGTGTTTATGACAATTGCTTTCAAACTAAAAAACTAAGACACAGCCTATTTAAAACTGGATGATGTTCCCCCTGAGACAATCATAACAATACCCACAACAAGGGCAAATTTGACCTGTTTCACAAGTGACAAAGTAAACATAACATCTGTCCACAGGAAACATGTAAAACATGGCATTGAGTCGAGTGTTTAAGGAAACAGCAACTTTATAAAAATTATTTTATTGGTTATCATATCAGCGAATATCGGCATGCTGGCCAAGATTTGATATTTAATGTAAAGCCCATATTAGCCAATTATGATAATGTCTATATATATTTAAAGAAAATTTTCAAATTTCTGTTAGGCTTTTTTCTTTTCTTTTCTTTTCTTTTCTTTTCTTTTCTTTTCTTTTTTTTAATGTTTTTTTTTTAACATTATGTATCACAGTTACTTTAGCCACAATAATCAGGACATGGAATTTTCTAATCATTGCACTCCTAGTGGACACTAATTAACACCTGCACCTGTCTGTAACTTTAGACCGAGCATTTACACAAAACATCCAAGAGGGTAATTGGTAGGTTTGTTGTATGCTTTACATGATCTGTCTTCTTGACCAAAATCTTATGATTGTAGTTTGGTTTTATCTGATCCCAGCATGCAGACATGAATTATTCCAGTGCAAGGACTTTCTGCTGTAAGAACTGGTCCCTACATCTGGTGACATGTACACACCTTCGGAAGCAGGTACACTGGGATTTGCTTATTTGTTACTGGAGTATATAGCCTTATTCAGCTGACTGTTCAAAATTTCAGAAAGCTGAAGGATCTGATCTTCTCAGGTTGTGTTGAATATGCACAGCAAATCCAGTTTAATGATCAAAGGTCACATCTACACCGTGTAGGTGGCAAATTCCTCAGTTGTAAGACACATTTAGAAATATAAGAGCTAATTCACTTGTATTTCTTGCTCATTATTTTGACTGACAGAGGATGATTGACTGCAACTGTGGTCTCAGAGGGCAGTATGAGTTCCCCACAACACACAAGGGAGTATTTCTTAATGATTTCTTTACAGTAGGTGGTGTGATGGGTTTTATAGCAATTTTCTTTTGTCAATCTTCATGCATAAGTATTTGGGCCCTAGTTTCGTGGCGCGGCGCGGGGTGGGGCAGGGTGGCGAAGCTGGCGCGGTGCAAGTTTCGAGTGGCGCAGCCCGGCATGCAGTCAGTTTGGCAGTTTGGTAGACCGCGCTGTGCCGAGATGGGTGTGGCGGCGCAGCAGGGGGAGGTGTCACATATTC
>JAQLOL010000023.1:3280784-3299557 GCA_029783665.1 Naso thynnoides
TTGGTCACATATACACAATGTACAGTGAAATTTGTTCTCTGCATTTAACCCATCCCTGAGGAGCAGTGAGCAGCCACAGTGCAGCGCCCAGGGACCAACTCCAGATTCTGAGCCAGTACTTTGGTCAGGAAACTGACAGGAGATAGACCTAATGTTTTGATGGTGGGGGAAACCGGAGCACCTGGAGAAAACCCATGCAGACACGGGGGGAAAATGCAAATTCCTCATAGAAAGGTCCTTCCCCAGCAGGGAATTGAACCCAGAATCTTCTTGTTATGAGGCTGCAGTGCTAACCACTATTCCATTGTGCTGCATTACATTTCAGTGACTCTGAGCATAGGGAACAAAAGTTCATATTGCCAAAGCAAGGGTGAAATAAAGCAATACAAAATATAAATTCACTGTACAAACATAGACAACTGATAATATTCATCTTGACTTGAATCATTTTTATGGCTGTCAAAGTTAACATGATAATAACTCATTTACTCAAATGCCTTTTTGAGGCCGTAAGCTTTAAGTTTTAATTGCACAGATGTTCTTTATGACCCTTGGCCTGCCCCATAGTTTGGGAAATCAGAAAGCGATGAAGCCGCCAC
Source organism: Naso thynnoides (assembly GCA_029783665.1). Lineage (NCBI taxonomy): Eukaryota > Metazoa > Chordata > Actinopteri > Acanthuriformes > Acanthuridae > Naso > Naso thynnoides. Next base: position 3,281,384 of record JAQLOL010000023.1, read on the forward strand.
CATGGACATATATACCAGATACACAACTTGAAGCCCCCACAAAATGAAAATCGATTTTTAGGTTTTTAATCAGATATGTGTTGCTCTTATCCTTGCCTATATGACAATATATGGCCCAACAATGACCAAAAAGTAGTTTTGCAATTAAAAATGCAAAATTAATTTTGTGTCTAAGAAAAAACTGTCGTATATTTATCAGATTTGGCAATGGTTGTGGTGAGAAGTCCTCCACAGCAGAGGGAAGGCTCTCCTCGTGACTGTTTTCCATGTTTACACTGCTGACTGCTGCCAAATTTAAATTTTGCGGGGGTGTAATGCACATTTAATGTGACTGGCTACTCTAAGCACCAATCATTATCTGCGACATGTCCCACCCTAGCTTGCCATTTTTACAGGAAATACGTGAATGCACGGGAGTAAATGGCACTCTGAAATCCGTTTTGTGGGGTCTTTGAGACAAGAAGGCTAAGGTGGAGGAGTAAGTATCCATTCTGGACAGTGTAGTTTGTATTATCCTTGGACACTATAATAAGGTTACCACAGTGAGTATTAATTGTGACGGTGGCTTGAACTGCTCCATGTTTGCACTGGTCGGTTGCAGTCAGCTGTTCAGGCTAGTTACTTTAGCACACTGTGCGTTGCTCGAATTCCGTATGTTGTAGTCCTATTATACTGGGACACTATTATAATAATTCAATACTTAATCACTTCCCCAGGGGCAAATATTGCGCAGCCAGTAGTTTACAAAATTTTCTCACAATTTACACAGCTTTAAGCTACCTTGAAACATAGGCTTCCAAATCTAGGGGGAGTGTTAAAGACCATAATTAGATGAGAGCAGTCCTAAAATCTGAAATTTCTTTCCTTTTCATCTTTAAAAAATTCATGTTTACATGAACAACCAAAAGCGCTGTAATATGCAGGTCAGGCCAGTAGTCAGCGGTGTAGGTTTGCAATGACATACAATCGCTGACGAAGTGTTTTACTTCCTGTTGATGCTAGGCCCTAAGCAGCCTCAGATTAAAGAAATTTACCAATAGTTTGATTTCTAAAATTATGCTACGAACACTCGAATTTGCCTTAATAGACTGTCGTCATATTCAACTTGCTTTCGGTGCACTGCAGAGTTTTTAATCAGAGTCTGGTAGTGGCTAGAGGGGAATGTATTGACTTGCGCTAGCATTAGCATTGTCCCTGCTGTCACAGCCTTTGCGGTTTGCCAGTTTACACGCCAGAAAAAAGGTTGCAGTTTCAAAAGACTGCACCCTGGAACCCAGTTTCAAACATTTGCGGTTTCAAGGGCACCAGTACGCCGTTGTCATGTAAAAGGAAGGCTGCAGTGAGACAAAAGTGTGTTGTTTGATGCAAAAACTTGCGCCATGTAAACTGCTTATCATATAACACTTATTTTTCTCATTACATATTTTACTTCTCTCCCTCCCTGTCTCTCAGTCAAGAAAATTAAAATGTTCCCTGATGTCTTAATCATTAAGTCCATAGACACTGGGTTGTCTGGTAGGCAAACAGGCAACTGAACTTAAAAGAGTAACTGCATTTATTGATTAACTTCTAATCTTCAGCAACATACTGAAGCATTTATTTCTTCAATGTAAAGGTGGTAAGAGATAAATAAGAAGGTAAAAGATCCAGCCACAGGGAAGTGCATCTTTGTCAGCAATGTTATGCTGAGCTTCTGCCAGTGGTTAATGTGAGAGAATTTTTAAGGCAAGTTTTTAATTTATTTGTCATTTTTACAACACCAAGGTTGCAAAACAAAACTGAAAGAAATATGTAAACTGAAATACACTTCATTTCTTCACATGTATCAAAAATAATCAGTCACATTGCAGTTTTTGACCTAAACAAACCTCAGCCACGGGTTTGTTTTGAATGCATACATTTTAATACCCCTTTAACAGCATCACAAAAGTAGTCATTCAAGGCAGCCTATATATACATTTAATTTTTTGCCTTTTGGGAATTTGAGCCCCTGCCCCTCTAACATCCTCTGCACATCCCTGATACCAATAATAATCTCCAGAGCTTTATATATCGTCATTTGTTGTAGCCACATAGACATACACCTGCCTCGAGGCAGGGGTCATGGGAAATGTGCTTGGGACCAATTACAGGCTGCCAACTGTTGGGGATTGGGTGCATTTTGTGGCCTAACCTTTGACTGCTGAGTTAATAGTGGAATGAAGACATGCAACTCTCTGCCCGAGACAACCAAATATAAAAAGAGGAAACTCGGATCCCCGGAAGCAACTGGAAAATGAATATGCTTATCACACTAACACCTTTTACTGGCTTGGGAAGTTATGTGTGGTTCTGTCAATGAGTGTGTGTGTGTGTTTGTGCAAGCTTTCAGACAGCTGTAATGTATGCCTCACAGTCTTGGCATTGTGCATACACAGCATTGATTAGCCTTGCTGAAGTGCATAAAGAACATAAAAAGTTAACTGGCACATTAAAATGGAAAACAGTATGAACTTACCTTGTCTGAGTACACGAAGAACAATATGAGTAATATCAGCTCTGCCAGGAGAATAATGAGCAGGACAATGAAGAACTGTCACACAGAGAGAGAAAGAGAGAGAGAGAGAGAGAGAGAGAGAGAGAGAGAGAGAGAGAGAGGAGTGTGCTGCATTAACAATCGCTTCTGGCAGGACTGCAAATCTACATAGTCAGTCAAATATAAATCTGAGAGACTTGGCCTCAGTTGCAGTTGTCATTTGTGTCTCTGAGAAAATAAACAGCCTTTTACATTACTGTAGATGCCATTCATGACAGTTTTTTATACATCTTATAATACGCTCCGCATCTGCGATTTGTAGTGCTTTTGATTCATAGTCAGCTTTCAGATGAAATATGTGGGTGAGTGATTTTGGTAACACCTAATGCATCGATCTATAATGCATTATGAACATACTTATAATGCGAAGATTAGGAAATAGTTTGCTGAGTCGCCTATAAAACTTTAGCCACTAGCCCGTTAGCTTAGTACAGTCCAGAAACAGAGGGAAACAGCTAGCAAGTCATTGTCTGAATGTAGTGTGTTAACAAGTGAGCATTGGAGGAGCTGGTTGTTAGAATATGTTTGGACAGTGCCATGCTAGCTATTTCTCCCTGCTTTCAGTGTTTGTGCTAAGCTAAGCTAATTGTCTGCTGGTTGTTGCATCATGTTTACAGACATGAGAATACTGGCGATTTTCCTTTCAAGAGAGCAAATAAGCACATTTTGCAAAAAGGTGAGTTATTCCTTTTAGGTTACAGTCAATCAGTCTCACTTTATCAGCAGAATACACGGGAAGACATATTTCAAAATAATAAAAATAAAGCAACACACACTTAAAAACACAAGAACAGGATTAGGAAGGACAGAAAAAGAAAGATGAAGGAGGAGGTGAGAGTGACAGAGGGCGGACTAAAGGAGAATCTAAGAGCCGGAGGGCTTGTGAACGTGTGAAAGGAGGGGAGGAAGGTTTAATACCTCCCTAGATTAATTTCCCACACAAGCTTGCATCTCATCTACGATTCTCCTCTCACTATTTGACTCCCCCTCAGCTCAATATTTACCAAGCTCTTCTGCACAGCATGGGAGCAGGCACGCGAACCTAGATTTGAGAAAACCCCATTAATTCCAAAATCATTTGGGAGGAAGAGGGTAGGCTATTATTTGTGTCAAGGCCCAGATGAAATAGTGCAGGCAGTTTGTTGTCAGTTGGGTATCTAGGTTGCCAGTTTAGTGTATCACTGTTGCGCCTTCATCGTCTCTTTGCAACATTTTCCTGGTTGCTGAAACTTAAAGGAACAGCTTGGGTGCACTTAATCAGTGGTGCTCTGCTGACTGTGTGAAAATATGTTTGCATATATTTTCATGAATACATAGCTTTGTGGGCACAGGTTCACATTTGCTAGCAATTCGCACTTTCAAGGTTTTAAAGCGTTGACATCTCATATGGTTATTTTAGTGTTTTTTTTTCCCCTCACTCAGTTTGTTCTTTTTTTTTTTTTAAATGTCCAAGTAAACAGTTTTTGCAAGCAAGCAAGGGAGAGTAGAAATTTACAGCAGAAGATGTCTAGTCTTTGAATATTTCGAATCCAGTGAGAGTTGTCCACAGAGTGACTTTAGAGATAATATGTCAAGGTAGACACTCAGATCTGTTTGCTCAGGGAGATCTAAACCCACTCTGATGTTTCCACGTCCCGAACCCCACCCCTGGGTGTACTGAGCTGGACTGACAGACCAAGAAAAAAAACCCAACAATTATCACTAGCAGATTTCTACGCCCTACAAAGAATTATCTTGGCCAAATACGATACGCAGATGTGAAAGATGAGTCAAGAAACTTAATGAGAAATGTCAGAAACTCCAGATTTCGCATTCATTCTCTTTTTTTTTCTAATGCTGGCTGTCTCTCTCACTCCCTCCCCCTCCCCCTCCCTTCACTCCCCTCTCCCTTCGCCTCTCTGCTTCACAGTTGTTAGGCAGGTGAAGGAAGCCATGTCGAACGCTGAGGATTTGGTGGGGCTTTTGACTGATGCAAGAGCTTCAAGGGATTGAGCTGTTTGTGATGTTAAGTACCCGGAGCCCCAACTCTTCTTCTCATTTAAAGTTACTATACATGAAAGTTTTTTTTTTCCCTAACTTTTTTGGAGCTCAGATCCGTACAAACCCCATTCCACTGGGTGAACTTTTATAATTAACTTGTGCTTAAGATAAAACACTTGTACAACTTTTGGCAAACAGTATAACGTCAAGACCGGGAAGTCTCTGTAATGAATAATAGAACACTCTCAATTATTGAGCACAAAAATGTAATTTAATGTGCGATGTACGTACATACAGTAATTCAACCATGTTGGTGACAAAGAGGCCTCTTGACTCACAGCTCTTCTACTGTGCTGTGACCAAAGCCATGAAAATGACATGAATGCCTGGATGCTAATTTGCAGAAGGGAGGAATCCCACTGCTTCGCTCTGATTTTCCCCTTGTGAACCCCTGAGGTTTGATGCAATGCAGGCTACACTCCTCCTGTCATCTGTCTACCTCCGCTGATGTTCCATTTAAAAGACAAATATACATCTGCCGCAGAGTTCTCGCTGGCCCGTGACCAGTTTGTGTAGGAGTATAAACACATATGTGAGAATCTGTTTCCACCAGACAGCACTGTCAATTTGTGCTTGGGTAATAAGGGAGAAAAGCTATCTAAAGGAGAAGAGAAGGAGTGACAAGGAGAAGTGACAAGGAGAAGAGTTGCAGTGTGTGCATTTATGCCCAGACAGACATGTTTTTATTTATAATGAAGCATCATGTAGGTATTTAGATTTAACTCACGCTCAAGAGCAGGCACTTGTTCTCCTTGATGGCGCCTAGACAACCGAGAAAACCTGTTACCATGACAATGGCGCCGATGGCGATGACCATGTTGGCGGCTGACAGTGAGGGGAATGAGGGCGAGAAGGTGGCAAAGCTGCCCTGTGACACAGAGAGCCAGATGCCCACGCCGAGCAGCCCACAGCCACATAACTGCAAGGCAAAAGATAAGAAACATATCAAGGTGAGAAAACAAGCAGCACATAAGTCACAACCAAGTTCATCCGACCCTGGCAGATTAAGCTCATAATGATAGAGCTTGGTTGGCTCCAAATGAACACAGTCTTAGCTCAAAACACCCGGCGCAACAGGCTTAATTGCCCTCTGGCTGCCTGGGGAATTGCCATAGCAGTCATCTATCAAATACTGACAAGGGAGTTTACCCCCAATTACAACTATAATAAGCCAATAACAACTCTGCTAGAGATTAGAGCAAAAATTGGACTTGGGCCTTGCTGGTTTTGTACGTTTAAGCTGATTATGTTAAATCCAGAACAAACAGAGATGAAATTACTGCCATCCCCGCAAATGCAAACTTCCCAGTTTTCCAAAATGACATGCAGTTGACTTGAACTTCACCTAGAGGGAGCAATTCCCTAATTCCTTCCTGCCACCCTTCCAAGCCTCTGCTGATGTGTGTTTGGTCTTGTGAGGTGAGTCCACTAATGTAAGAAAAAAAAAAGTTTACGGACAGCTTTGATGGGCAAAGTGGAATATTCCACCTGCTGATGTCTTAGTCCATCTATCACTGATAATAGCCATGCAACTTGCCCACCACTTTGGTGAAATATTGGTCTGGAGGTAGCTGCTGACATTTTTCCCTGTACCTAATAGAATGAAATACCCCAGGCAACCCTGCCATGAATAAAAAAAAATGAAATGAGGTAAAAAATGGTGAGGGGTCATGGTAAATCATCACGCCAGCACCCTTTCTACCCTGTTATTCACATTACTCCCCTCCTCCTTTCTCATCTGCGCTCTGCTGCTTCTGAACACTTTAATGCCTGTCAGCAATATGTACAACAAATCTGCTGCGCATGCAAACAAACACACCGGGGCTCACATTCATATACAGTGAACACACACAGTCTAAACACAAATGCACAGTCACCATCAGGTAAGAATGATAAATAAATTAAAACTGTTTTCCATTTTGCTTTCAGAATTAAAATAATTAATGCACCACACACTCAATGCTAATTTGCCCGGTCTGACCAAGTTTAACAGACAAACAGCGCAGCTGGTAATAAATCTGCAAATGTGCTGCAGCACTTTCACAACAAACAAGAGAGGATTCAGTTTGACTGATGGCACACGCCTGCTGATCAGCACTGCCGCACAGCAGGCATGGAGTAGGATAAAGCACATTGCAAGTCCACCAAACTCAAAAGGGGCTCACAGAGATGTATGAGAAACAGTGGGGCCTCGAATACGAGCCTGATGAGGTGAGGAGAGACGCTTCAGGTCTAATGAGTCCTGCAGGATCTGTAGATACATAAACTGAGTTCAAACAAACCCCTCTCGAGTGTCAGATTACTTTGTAGTTTCACTCTCATTAACCTGTGACCTTTGACTTTGCACTGGCTCACCTCCAAAGATGAGAGTGCTTCAGTGTGGCTGCATGATACGTTCGCTTTTGCAAAGGCGAAATGATCTAGCTGCAATTAAACATGAGAACATGGGGAGAAAGAACCAGGGTAGTGCTTCAATGACTCAGGATTGATAAAAATATTCAAAATGCAGCACTCACTGACCGCTGATGGTGTGATTTTCTCAAAGACTGAAGTCTCCCTTCTGACAAACAAGTCTGAGAGAAGCTGTCAAGGTTGAAAGCGGTGGGTGGGCTGCGAGGCTGCCCTGCAGACTCTGAGTGAAGGACACTTGTTTAGTCATATATGGATGACAGTAAAGTCAGAATGGATTTCTTACACAGAAAGAACGAGAGGTCTGAGAACGACCGTTCCTACGAGATGGAGAGAGAGAGAAAAGTGCAGCGGTGCTCAAAAGTCTTTCAATCATCTACGCTCTAAATAATTCAGAAGTGAGGTATTTGCTGGGAGGCACCCTCTGGCCCCTTTGTGCTTTTCTGATTAAAACAAAAGACGGAAATGAAGAGAATGAAATGTCGATAGAAAGTGCTGTTAAAGGTCATATCCCTATGCAAGGTGGCTAATATATGGAATCACAGCTGACACTCCGCTGAAGGCCAGGTTATATATTGCGTGTGGAAGGCATTGAAGCAGCAGAAGAGGAACAGCAAGCGCAAGAGGCCAGATAGATAGAGTGGATTTACTTTTACGGCTACTAAGGGGAACACTGACGGTTTGAGAGTCAAGGTGGGGGAGGGACACAGTGCCTTGACTTAATTGTGTTTAATGCCCAGTGATGGGAGCTTGTCCAAGTGTGTCACACTCCTAAGTGACTGTGAAACTACCCAGCCCCCGCTCAATCTGTCTGATCTGAACCTACAAGGAGCACAATCTAATCTCTGCCTCGCGTACTACTACTACAACCGCATGCTGTCGTCAGACCTGTGTGTCAGTGCCACAGGAAATACCTCCACAGTAAGCTCTGATCTTCTTTGGGTATCTGACCTTGGATTGTGCTTCGCAGCTTGACCTGGAACCTCCACGCTGAGCCTCTTATCTACTTTTAATTGTTGGACGGTCTTGTTGTGATATCCCCATCTGCGGGGGAAGGATCAAGGAATCCCCAAATACCAAAGAGGCTTGTAAACGGTCACGGAGAAGGCAGTCAGTATGCGAGCGGTATTCAGGCATCCATATTATTACATCAATCAAAGTGAATGTAAGATGCTGAAGGGTTATGATTAACGTTTGGGCTGGAGGAATAAATTGGCCCTTTATCAAATGTTCTACGGATGTGGAAATACAAAAATAACGATTTATGCAATCATGTTTGAACACACTCGTGATCTGAATGTTGTGTAAGTCAATACACAGACTAATGCAACGAAGTCTCTGATCTAAGATCCAGCTCAAGATTTATAAATAATCTACTGGTTGCTTAAAGGGATAGTTCACCCAAAAGTAAAAAGTCAGTCAGTATCTTTTCACCCTCATTTACAGTGTTGGGTAGCATTACTTTTGTTAAAAAATATGTTGTTACAGTGTAAGAAAAGTAACTTGTTAGAGTAGTCTTGTGTTACCACACATAAAAAACCCCTTTGCCATTCCTTGTGCATATGCTGCTTATATTATCCACATGATGGACGTCTTCCTTAAAATGTGCTGATTCCTCCAACATTGAATGGCAACATTCAAAGACACATAATGTTTTTCTCTGCAGGCTAATAACGTGAATGACAGACAACAAGATTCCTTTCACAGTGCTTTATTCATGTTTTACATTAACAAAACATGACAAGGAAGGTCTGCACACTGTGGCTCCCTTGACATGCTAATGAGTACATCCATAAAATGATTGATGTCTTGAGCCTCATGTTCTTCTTATGTTTACTATTAATAAACATACCATCGAGTGGTTAGGAGTCCTGTCCCCTCTGCCGTTATACCACCTCAATCGTTGAGCTGCCATGTGCGTGTACTAAAATATAATCTGTCTGCCACAGACACACACAGTGATGTAGTTGCAGCACACAGCCAGGTGCATGCCTGCCTGCCAAAAAGTATGAGGGAAACAGAAATGGTGCAAATTTGTGGCGGATTTTCTTTTTTCCTCGCGACACAAAGGTAGAGGGATAAAGGACAACTGACTGATTACCCAAACTGCAGACTGAATGCATTAGGTTATGCGTTACATTAAAAAAGTAATCCAAGTACTCTAACGTGTTACTTTTTAACACATTACCCCCAGCACTGCTCATGCAGATGGGTTGGGTGAAGTTTTTTAGTCCAAAAAACACACTGCTGGAGTTTCACAGGATGAAAGTGTTCGTTTGAAATGAATGATGACCAAGATAAAAAAAACCCCACATAATTAAACCATAAAATGCCTCCATAATGCTTGTTCAAAGTAATCCGAGTGTCCTTAAGCCTCAACATGCCAGGTCGTTTTAAAAAAACATCACTGATGCCGTGTTTTTAGCCTCACTGTTCACTGTAGCCTGTAGCTCCTAAAAAAGGAGCCGCGTTCACATGCCTGGTGAGGCAAGGAAAAGACAAGAGCGTGAGGTTTCTGCAGACCTGTGTTTACTTGCTCTCAGGGAGTCTGGTGCCTCCAGCAGACACCAGACTTGCCAAGACTTGCAATTCAAATTAAACCTGCAGATACCTAAACTCTCCTTGGTCCCTCTTTGCGCCGCTGAAGCTAAAAACATGGCATCACTGATGTTTTTCAAAACAACTTGGCTTGTCAAGGCTTTAGGACACCTGGATTACTTCAAACAAGCAGTATGGAAGCATTTAATGGTTTTACTATGTTTTTTTTTCTTTTTTTCAGTGTTTTAAACTTGGTCACCATTCGCTTTAATTTTTTGGGAGATTACTGCAATGCCTCGTTTCCATGAGACTGCAGCAGTGCGACCAAAAAATTCCACCCAACCGTCCATCAGCATTAGGGAGAGTAGATAATGACCGAACTTTTACTTTTGGGTAAACGACCCCTTTAACATAAATTCACAGCAGTTTTGCTAACCTTGCCACTGCTCACACAAGATTATTTGTTGCTGGAGTCCCTATTTGTGCGACTTGACCCAGAGTTATTCTACGCCAATTATCTGAGCAGATAGAAACAACCAGTATGCTCTGGGCCATTACTCTGCTTTCACAATCCATGTATGCAACTTTGCAAGGCCTGGACACATCATTAAACAACTAGGGGAAGAGGCGGGACAGCTTGCCAGGTCCACTACTATTTCAATTTTAACAAGCTTCAGTGAGGGACTGGATTTTTTTTAGCACTCTAGATTTTCACTTCAAATATATATTTCTGGTTAAGTTACTGGAAAATGCTGTCAAAACAACTTGGATGTTTCGTCTTGTCAGTGCTGGCATGCAAACAAGCAGCGCAGAGATACTTTCTTACTATTTATCACAGTGACGGTTACTCTCTTGTTTGGGGCTGATAGGTTTCATATCTTTTAGCCGGGATGATGAAAAAATTCTTTGCCATCTGGAACGCAAAACTCGTTGCTCATAAAGCTGAATTGAGTTCAGCAAGTTAATAGCACTTCTGGTGAGAGCAGCGGTTGCTTGGTGCGTGTAATTGTTGTTGATACGGAGTTGCTTTAAAAAAAAAAAAATCAATGAGAAGGAGTGGAAGTGGACCAAGAGAATATGTGACCTTTCCATATGCATTGGATAGTATTTTGAAAACACCTCTATAGCAAGACGGAATTGAACTGGTGTCTAAATGTCATTTGTGGAAAAAGAGGCAGAGGAAGCCCAGCAGAGCAACAATAACTTTCTCGTTTAGGAAACTGCAGGATGTGAGATGTGACTCTATCTAGCTGGATGAATGAGTTCCTACAGTTTGTGGCCCTGTTACAAGCTCAGGGTGAAAATAATTGCAATAACACTGTGTGAAGAAACTGTGAGGACACTTTCCAAACAGGAAGCGGAGGTGAGGGGGTCAACGGTGATGTGTGCGAAAGAGGGATAGAAAGTATTAAAGTCAGAAAGATTGGGTGCATGCGTGTGATGTGTACAGGAGAGGAGAGAGAGAGAAGAAGAAGGAAATAGAGGCTGACTCCTCATCCGAGTGGCTGGCTTGGAAAATTATCAGTCGCTGTGGTAACTGACTCAGTGACACGGAGCCACCCGGCGCAGGGCCCCACTTCAATCTCCCTTGGAGGACAAGCGGGTCTGAGAGCAGGGTGGGCACTTTCTGTGTGTGTGTGCGCGTGTGAGTTGGAGGAGATCGACCTTTTCATGCTCTGAGCGCTCAGAGAGGTCAAGTCCTGTCGTAAAGAATGACAGCTTTTGTCAAATTACTGCTGTCCTCTGTGGCTGCTATCATCACAGCGGCTCAGCGCTCCTGTGAGTGAGTTTGTAAAGTTTGAGTGAGTGACGTTTGTGTGTGTGTGTGTGTGTCTGTGAGAACTAAGAGTGTCCGCTGAAGCCTCTTACTTACAGCCGAGACTAAGCAACTGGTCTTTTACACAAAAATAATAATCCTCTACATACCCCTGCCGAGCCTCACTGAAAACCAACCTTTTGTGTAGGTAATTAGAAAGCTCTTTTACCATTACAGCACAGTAAACCATTAAATTGGGGAAAATGCCAACCTGGCTGCACTGCTTGAGGATGGAGCCACTTCATCACTTTACGATCCCCTATGCCCTTTACTGCAACTCCAGCTTTCTTGTTATTGAGCAGAGAAAAAAAAAACTTTTTTTTCTTCTTCTTGTGACACACAACATCTCCTACTTTAGTCATCATTGATTTTGCACTGAAATGAAGACAGACGATATTCACCTCTGATAAAGAAGATTTTCTATTCCTTGCTGTGAGATCCCTGCAGCCTGTGATTCATGTTACTCTATAAGCCCTAAATGGCCCACCAGCTGAGAGAGGGAAACAGAATCTCAGAACAACACCCATAATAGAGCAACTATCAACATCAAACAGAAGTGAAAGAAAAAGCCTAAAAGTAAAGACAGGCTATTTGTATTTTCTCCCCAGCAAGTGGACAGGGTCTTCTTTGAGGCATGCTGTGAGAGAAAAAGGAGTCATTTGAAGAGACTCCCTCCAGAGAGAGTGTTTGCGTGTGACTGTCAGAAAAGGTTCCTTTTTAAAGATTTCTTCCTGATAAATAAGCACTTTGACTGTATTTATCCTCCACAGTGGCCACATGTTAGAAGGCAAAACAAAAGCCCAGGTGACACAGCAGAATAGTACATTAGTTTTCACATAATTGCTCTTAAAATGTTCTCTGACTCACCTTGTCTTTCTGACAAGCCTTCAGAAACCTTTTTGATTCCTTTATCATCATCATTAACCAGGAGTTTTCTGGTAAATAGAAAAGGTTATTTCATCATTTTCTCATTAAAGCTCAGACTCTACTCACAGCAGCTGTAACCAGCTGAACACTGTGTACTAATACCCCTTCCTCCAAAATTAGCGGGTCTACCAAGGTTTTCTAAATGCGGGTCAACCCACTAAAATTCGTCTAATGACCCCATTCCCACTTCCCACAGGAAAGCCAGCCCTTCTGTGAATTTTATATGAAGCATCGTGTTTGAATGAAAGAGTGTGCGCTGTATTGTGTGGAAACATCATTGTGATGGGAGAGACAAATGCCTGTCAACTTCAATATTAACAATGATTAATGACAAATGCAGATGTATCAGAAATTAATCTGGGTGTCACCTTTTGCAGAAGTCAGATATGGGTGGAAACGCTCCACAGTATGTTCAATTCTGAAAGAGTCGGTGCTCAAATCATCTTTACGTCAGAGTAGAGGCAATATAACGATATTGTAAATGATTGCAGAGTGGAATTTGAGTCATGAGTGCAAAAAAGGGTTGTGTCACAAAATAACCTGTGCATGCTGCACTCTTAGACACACAGCTACAGAGCGATCTCTGTATGTTGAATGATCTGGCTGGATTATTATTTGTTTAAATTGATCACAGGAAGAGAGAGAGTCGTAGGCTGGGTGAGCTAGGTTGACTTTTAACGAGAGAGCGAGTGGTGCAAAGCGCAGCTTGTCTCGACAGGAATACTCTGAGCTTATAGAGACACAAGTCAGAAACAAAAACATTTTCAGCTCTGTCTGTTAGTGTTTACTTCTGTAATAGAATAGAACAGAATAAAACTTTATCATTCACGCAGGTCTTCAGCTCACCAAAAACATACAAAACAACATAAATGTAGAGAAGCAAGTAGAAACAACATAATACCAGAGGGACAGAGTCTCATTACCACAGTTCACCTTTGTGGCTACAGCCTTTAAGTCACTATGTTCAATTAAGAATGCTGACAGCACTAGAAATGAAAGACTTCTTGAATACATTTTTTGTCGCTAGAGGGACTGTATAGCGCCTCCCTGAGCTTAAAGGCTCAAAAATGCCTGGACATGACGCACCAGATAAGGAAGGACAAGAAAGCCATTAATACAACAGATATTAGCATGTTCACCTGGGTCTCACATTTACGTTAAAAGTCAAGCCGAGCCGAGGTGAGAAAAACATGTGTCTACTGCAGAGTCAATTGACTCAAGTGTAAATGGTGAGAGTATGCATTCTCATTGCACACAAAAACACGATCTTAGAGGGTTAACCTTGGTTTCACGACCAGTGGAAAAGGGGTATAAGTGTCATTATGTATGCAAGGAGCAGAAATGTGCTCCAACTTTTGACAATTTTTTGATGGATTCAAGTGCAAAAAAGTTTGTAGAATATGATGCGTGGGCCAGGACGACTCTGTAGCTCCACAATATTTAAATTTAATGAATTTTGGCTAACACAATCTTTTTAAACAAATATTACGTCCCATTCAATTTAAAACTGCAGCAGTGCATACTGCAATTTGGATTAATTTTGCAGCTCTACCATTCAGAGCACCTTTTCAAGCCTACAAGATAGTATAAACAGAAGTTTAGCGAGGTATTTCTGCTGACTATCATGAAAAGGTGCAAAAAAAATCGGATCATAAGACACCTTGGGGCAAGTACAGCCGTATCAAACAATAAATTTAGCAAAAAAAAAACAGACTAAAAAAGACTATTAAAATGGCCACTTCTCAGTGAAGCATGGGTAAACACAGAAAGAAATGAATCCCCAACCCTCCCATTCAGAAGCCCATGTGTTTCACTACATCCCTTTGCACAATATTTATCTCGATGATGTTAGACAAGCTAAGCTGCAGGCAACATACAGATTTCCAGTAAAACTCGTAGGGGCGTCCTGGTCAATCCCTTGTGAAAAGCTTACAGCCGATGTGAGATGTATAACAAGTAAATTATTCACAGGGTCTACGATGGCGGCTGAGGGAAACAGTGCTTTCAGGCTTGGAAGAAAACACTGCATGAATTCAAAGGTTCAGGACAGATGCGAAGCGTGAGATTAAAAAGCTATATCTGCTTGGTTAAAATTTCATTCATCCGATGGAGTCCTGGTGGATTCACAAATGCAGGAGATTAGCTGGAAAATCATACTGACTGACAGACTGTCTAAACACAGCACCGACATGCACAGTTTAATTTGGGGAGAATTGTGCTTTTATGGGGTTAAGCACATACTGTCTACACACCTATGCTGACTTTCTGCATCGTGACAACAATATATGTCTTTTCAATTCTTGTTTATATGTTTCCATAAAAGGGGGAAAAGTTCCAACCCAACCATCACATGCTTAGTCAAGCATTTTGAAAAGGTGCAATTCTGTGGCAGCTCTGGTTGGATGCCTTAGCTTGGCACTTTGAAGAGGGATCCAAGATTACCCTGTTTAGGCGTTTTCAGTGATGCACCTATCAGTGATGCAGGGGTTGCCATGTCTCCCCTCCTTTCTCTTGCCTCTTTTCTGAGAACAACTGAAAGGCCTATTCACTGCAAAGTGACTCTAAATCAATCGAGCGAGGAAGGATTAAAAAACAGAAAAGCCTTTCTTTGGCTGTCTAGAGCTATCTCTTCTGTCTTCACTGACGCATCCACACCCTTTCACACCGGACAACAGCCTCTACCCTCAGAGAACATGACAAAAAACAACAAAAGCCAGGACAATGGCAGAATAAAAGCTATTAGACATCCCAGGCTAATTCTGCTGTTAGATATCCACCATCTCAACAAGACTTTTCAATCAGCTTGAGAACCCACTGACACTTCAATTATGCATTGAGAACATGTAGTAGAGCCCCAGGAAGGGGAGAGTCATCCCGTGGTTGAAGTCAGACAGCGAGGACACTCTGCCTGCCATGGAGTTGGACTGTAGATGGAGGCTGGTGGAGGTGCAAAGAGAGAGGAGGCCTGCAAGCCAAGTGCAGAGCACAAAGCACAAAGCCAGAGACCAAAGTCTGGTCCAAATGCAGACAAACACAGGAGAGCAAAGCTCCTCTACTTGTTCATGCTGGGGATGCTGGAGGGATGGCAGCTGCCCTGTCGTGATGTTATCTTCCTTGCAAGCTCAGATCCAGTGCTTCGAAACCCTTAAAAGAGATGAAGGATCGTAAAAAATCCCAGTGATGTTCTAATGAGGACAATGAGATATAAATACATAAACGGAGCTGATAACAGAGGGAGACGTTCTTCCACCAGGCGCTAATTAAATGTGAATATTGCTGCTTGCTGTTGACATCAAAGGTGCTTACGAAAAATCTTACAAGGCATTTGAGTACAATAAAAAGTCAACGTGTTAAGAAAAATAAATATCTATTTATGTGAAGGCTCTACATTTTTATGAGTGCCCATTTTCCTCTACATAAACTGCCTCGCCTGTAGAGGCACACAAACGTTTGCCTCATATAAATATCTCACTCCGGTCTGCCAGTGAAGCCATGCCGACAATCCTCGGAGGCAGGCAGACGGTTGGACAGTCTCCCATTGAGTTTCACAAGTTTAAGGGCTTAATGAGCGTGCTGGCTCAGCAAAGGTAGAGCACGGCCAGAGTCTTGTGTATCAGGCAGGTTAGACACTCGCTGGTTTCCTGCATAGTGCCTGCAGCACAAGACCAAAGGGCTTGAGGAAATGGGAAATCCATAATGCACGACCTGCAAGCTATAGTGTGCTGTAGGTGAAGATAGAGCCAGAGTGTTACACTCAGCGCATTGCTCTACTCCTTGTTACCTCTTCAGTGTCAAAATGAGCCCACGACACAATGTCACAGTGGAGGGCAGCAGTTATTTGGACTGGAATGGCAGCACCTGCTACAGGGAGTTCACCAGCAGAGCAGTCCATATGCTTAGTACACTAACATCCCCACTTACATCACCATTTCAGAAAATCACAAACAAAAAAATAACCTCCACTAACATTGTAAACGACCGCAGCATGACGTACTTTTCCTAATGGGCACAGGGACTTTGTGGAATGAACTGAGTTGACCTTGGCTGGTTGTGTTCGAGATTTGCCACAGGAGCAAAACACGTCATTACAAATGTATTTCAAGTGTTTGACAACCGCCGGCCTAAAACGATGGGAAGAGCATCGATTTCTCTGCGGAAATGAGGGAAGTGCTTGGCCATCAGAAGCGCATTGTTAGGGTTTTATCAACAAGGTCAGCCTGCCTGACCTTGTGCAAACACAGAAGGGCTGCCGGGTTCACTGTGAACTGTTAGGTGAGATAGGTGATAGCTAGTGCCGTGTGTTGATGTGTCTGTTTCTGTGTGTGCATGCATATGTGTGTATATAAGATGGTTTATTATCTTGTTTCACTTGGAAAAACTCAGAGTGGGCTTGCAGCAAAGCTGATGTGAGCACTGGACAGTCTCCCAAGATCTGACCTGCTGCTGCACTTGGAAAACAACATCCATTAGAGACTCCGGTTCAAGCACAGTAACATTTCACCAAGATGTGATGAAGGCTTATCCACACTCCTAATGAACAGGAAGGATTTAATTTGCCAACGGGTGTGGTGGCTGGAGCCCAAAAACCAATATGCGGGGGAGAAGTGATGCCATGCAAAAAAAATGCCTGTCTATCTGCTATTTGTGCTTTCAGATGGTTTGCAGAGGGGTGAAACAAATTTTTAACAAATGCATAAAAGTAAAATTGCGAACATCCAAGCACATGTTTATTCCCAGAGCAGCGGTACTGTGAATGGAAACACTCCTGTTATGCAATACAAGGCATTATGCATCCCTGGAGGGACGGAGGGAAGATGAAGACACAAAATATGCACATCGGCTTAAGTGAAAACCAGAGCGCCAGGCAGAAGCCTAGCGAGAAAAAGGATATTCAGATTGAAAGACATATAATCAATAGTCACTTTGGTGCACACCATGAAGCGGGGTATATGACTATTTTCCTGCACTTATCTGTATAAAGGGCTTTTTAATACTCTTTTCTCGTCATATAGTAAATTATTCAAAAGACTCCCTTAGACAGAGTGAAGTACAGATATTGTAGAGTGAGAAGTTTGCTAATGTTATTGCACCATTTCCATGAATTGATAAAGTAGACAGAAGGAGAAAAACTGAAGCTTTCATTATTACCCCGTTCCTTGTCCCCTAATATATTATTTTCCCCCTTGTTGCATCTTTTCTGCTGTAGGAAACTACAATATTTCCGCTCATTTCCACCCAAGCATGCTGCATTACATCCTATAATTCATGGCATAATTCATTCTGTATTATGACAGAAAAAAGAAAAGCTTTGGGAATATTTTGCTGACCAACTGAAATAAGGGAATTCTGCCGAACACAGAAATCTCCCTCTTATTTTACCCTCTGTGTGAGTCACGATTTTGCAGCAGCATGAATCCTGGAAAACTGACCTTACTCTCTGTCTATGAGCCACATCTGACTTCATTTTGAAGATAATAAACTCACAGTGTGGGAGAACACGAAGTGAAAACAAGACCTTACATTAGCCGATACACAGAGCCGCTCTGTATTCATGGAGGTGCAGTGTGCCAGTGGGCACCGCTTGAATGCTGATCACACTCCGTCTGCATTTGCTCCTTGTCCGCGGGAGAAGCAGGGCTGGGGTGGTGGTGGTGGTGGTGGTGTTGGTGATTCTATTTCACCTTTGGCATGACAGCCACAGCACCTGAGCCTTGTCTAAAAGCCCAAAAAAATCTGCTCATCCATCACTAAGAAAACCCTCTCTCTTAATTTATACAAGACTGACAGGTAAACAGACAAAAGAAACTATTGACAAAAGGTAAAACCTTGACAGGTGTTGCATCAAAAAAAAAAAAAGGACATTCTTCAA
>JAQLOL010000023.1:3309658-3323592 GCA_029783665.1 Naso thynnoides
CTTTTTTTAAAACCTAAATATTATTGTCTTTATATTTGCTTTAATTTTTCTTGCCAAGTTTTAAATACAGCATGTAAACCACCATTCTGAATGTGCTTATACTGATGTTTCTTCAGTCTCAAAACTTTAATCTCCTTGAGAAACGTGAAAATATGTTTGAAAATGTTTCCCTTAAGCCAAAAAGATGATGTATCCAGCAGCTTTACAAATCTGCCTCATAAACATGTTGAAAATGAGCGCACAAAGGAAAGAGCTGGAGTCTGTGAAATCATTCAGAGGCTGAGCTGAAGCCAAACATGTGCCTTTTGATTTCTGTTTGAATACACCTTCAAGGTTTAAAAATCACAGTGTGAATGGATGAAAACTATAGTTACAGAAGTCACTAAAATGAACTGAAACAATTTAAAGCTATACCACAATGTGACTGTAATGTAATGTAAATGTGAAAAAAAGACATAGTACAGTCTTCCTCTGCATGGAATCATCCAGATATACACCAGAAGCAAAATATGTTCAAGGTGCATAATTGTGCGATGGATGTAGAGGGAATAAAAATCTTATATTTAGACACATGAGCCAAAGAGAAATCTGCACTTCTTGACATCAGTATTTGTGTTTTTTTCTGTCGTGTGGAAAAAAAAATTACTTTTTAATTGAACAAAAGTAATAAGATGAGTGAAGACAATAGCCTGAAAGACTGTGTGCCTTTTTTAACACCTTGTCATAAAAAAAGTACAATTTCCAGCGTAAATGGGAGTAAGTGCTGCTGGGTACACATATTACTGGACGAAATTCACATCTCATTCTTTCCTGCCAGCTTTTTTTTCTCTCTGATTGATGGGCTTCTTTGTAATAAAAATGGGAAGACAATCATTGGGCTTGATCTTCACACTCTGGACATACACACACACATCACTCAGGAGCGAGTGCACAGGACAGCTTTCATTCCTGCACGACTGAAAATGAAAATGAAAGTGGAAACAGAGAGAAACAGCAGCGACTTTCCAATGAAGACTTGAGACAGGCTGTAATTTTTATATGCAATTCAAATGAAGCCAAAACCAGCCTGCGATGAAAAGACACCATCCATCTCTAACATTAATTATTAAGTCCCTTACACATCACATGGCACACACACACACACACACACACACACATACACACACACTCTTTTGTTAAATGTGTTTAATAAATAGATGAAAAAACTATCTAATCAATCAATAAGAATATAACACCATGGACATGTGTGTTAACTAGCAGAGGACTGGCAGAGTGACAGAGGAGGTGGAGCAGAGGTGTATCTCTTTAAATGTCAGGGATGATTAATTAGCTTAAGCTACATCTGTCATCCATGCTGCTCATAGTTAGTTTAGTAAACAGACTTCAAGTGGTAATCCCTGATGGCTGAGCACAAACACAAGAGATTGAGGAAATGAAGATCTTTACGGCAGAAAGCCAAAAGATTAAATGTAACTTGGGAGTTAAGACTGAGTAAAATGGACTTCCTACAGTTCACATGACACTGAATGGCACTAAATTAAAGCAATAACTTCTCTCAGATGGAAATTTTTTCATGATCTGGATAACTGGGGAGACTACATGTAGGTAAAAAGGAGCTAGCTTAACCTCTTTATAGAGTTTATTTGAGGCTTAGCACAAACTGGTCAGTATGCGGGCTTCGTGTCCACATGCTCCCCGGATAAGTACCGAAAGTGTGACTGCTGGACTGGAGGGCAAATGAGGGCATTACTGTACATGACCGAGCAGCTGAAAACCTTCCCAGAATACCTTCGCTTCTATGTCAGTCAGGAGAAGGAGCGAGAAGAAGCCTTTCATGTCGTGAAGATTTTGTGCGTGGCAAACGGCCTCTAGTCAGAATGAATAAAAATGAGAAAGGGAGTGAAGTTTCCGTGAGGAGGAGGAAAGCTCAGTGGCTTTGTTTTGAAAAGTAAAGGTTGATCTTTTATTTATCTGAATGCTAGAGAGCATTTTTATTGTAATCGTGCCTCTGCTGTTGGTTTTTCACAATCACAAATGTGCATTTAATGATTTCTATACAGCTAATATCATAATAATAATGCATACTGCAGGTCAAACACAATTTTTCCATGAAAAAAACAGGATAAATTAAGCGACCTTTCCACATGTCATCTTTGGTAATTTACTTCAATGGAAAATGTCACAGATAAAGACATTGGCAGGTAGCCTGGTGTGATGAAAGACTTCTAATGTATCTTTTCCACTCAAACACCAAACCTGCTCAGCTCTCTCCACAGTAACATGAGGACAAATTTAATCGCTTGAAGTTAAAGAGCAAAAACATAGACCACAAGCCATGAGCCTTGAGACCTAACATGCTAATATGCACAAGAAGAATCCCTCAAAGCCATTATAATAATAACATTTTTTAAAACAACAAAGAAAAGCAAATTTTCTGTTGCAGTTTGCTCCAGTCATCAACAAAAAACATAAAAACAGGAGTGGAAAGACTGCAGGGAAAATGACTGATTTGACCTCTTTGCTAAATTATGAAGAAATAATGCTTAATTAAGCCGAGTGGATCCACACAATTCTCCCCAGCAGCCGTGCCCTGCTTTCCTTTCTTCCGTGTCGCAGAATAACTCCTCCAAAGGCAACAATCACTTCATTTTACAGTGCTCTCCATAATGATCCTCCTTGAAAGGTTAAGCTGCTCCCCTGTGTGTCACCTCATGAGAGACGCTATAATGACAGAGCAGGACTTTTAAATTATCTGATCGTCTCGGAGCTCTTCGTGCGGCCAATCCCATATAATCTAGCTTGAACTCAACATGGGCAGAAAGGCTTTTTAATCAGTGCCCTGGTGACCGAGTGGGAGGAGGACAAAAAGATGGAAAAAACAAAGAGAGGAAGACAATAATAGGCAGAGAGAGAGGTGTGTGTGTTGCAATAAACTGTAAGAATAAAAGATGGGGAGAAGTCAAGCATTTCTGTATCTGTGTGTCCCTGAGGCTTGGAATGATGTCTGAAACAATCTCAATACATCAGATAAATATGGAAATCATCGTTCATTTATTTACCAAGAACAAAGCAAATACTGTATTCCAAGTTTTAGTACCGCGCTGTTACTATTGAAAAGCTGAGGGCCTTTAAAGTTACATTTGATTTAAAATACAGGAAGCTACTTTAAGGTTTCCTACACCGTAAAAGCAAATTTTGTGCTTACTTAAAATGAAATAGCAAATTTTACTTAATTTGTGTTGGTCCTTTAATATAACCTGTTATTACTTAATAGTCTTTACTTTTTGCCCACAGATTTACTTCATATAGTCAAATGTACCAGATTCATCTGAGTTTGTATTACAAGATATGTCTGGAACAGCACTGCATTGTGGGAAAGCAACTTCAAAGTTTTAAAACTCCATCCCAGAATGTCCTATCCGCATAAAATTCTATCCTCATGTTGGTCTTTTTTTGGCTCTACCAGATTTTATACTTTAACTTTGACACAACTTAAATGAAGTTCAATCTAAACCGTCACTAAGAAGCATAGCCAAAATAGAGATGAACAAGCCGCCTTTAATCCACAATACACTGTTTCATGGACTTGCCTTCATTATGGGTAAAGGTTTCTTCCATTTAGGGGTAAAGGGGACCTTCAAGTCAATTTAGGTCAATTTAGGGTGAGTTACAACTTCTTCCTTTACAGGGTCTTTTTGCTCCAGTGAGGAGGGAGGGAAATAATCTGAGGTGGGGCAAGTTGCGTCCTTCTCTTGAACTGGTTTTATTATTTAGCTAAGTCTGCTTTATTAAAGTTGACTACACTTGGTTGCATTAAAGGGAGTGATATTACGCTTTTCGTTCTCTTTCAACCTTTAAATAATGTTCCAAAGTTGGATTGCTGTTTTAAATGATGCCAAAGTATGACATAATGAGGTAAGGGTATGTAGCAGTGATCCCTGTGGCCTGTTTCTAATGGTT
Source organism: Naso thynnoides (assembly GCA_029783665.1). Classification (NCBI taxonomy): domain Eukaryota; kingdom Metazoa; phylum Chordata; class Actinopteri; order Acanthuriformes; family Acanthuridae; genus Naso; species Naso thynnoides. The sequence goes on from JAQLOL010000023.1 coordinate 3,313,619, forward strand.
CTGAACGCTCTGTTCTCATCAGTTTTTTTAAAACTCAGACCACTAGTGTGTCACAGTGTGCTGGGCTTCTCTATAGGTTCATTTGGAAGGTGTGTGAGCTTTTTGAGCATAAAAGCATGTAAACCTGCTTTAGTATTAACCAAGAATAAGATATGAGCCCAAAAAATGAGCATAATATGATCCCTTTAGGTGTAATGTACTTCAGATTTCATTCGGTTATATAATTATAATTATTCAATTATACCTGCATGTTTTGGCAGAGTTTTACAGTTGCAAAAACGTTTTGATATCGGTTTACTGAGATAAGTTAAGTTCTTACAACTTCAACAAAGTACAGCTAACTTATATACTGCATGTTCATTTTAAACAAATAATCATTTAGTGCAGATCTCGACAGTAAAGTTTCCCTTACTAACTTTTCCCAAGGTAATCTGCTTCCTAATTTTCTTTTAGTAAACCTAACTAATTATAATTAACAATGTAATACAAGTAATAACACATTTTTAAGAGACTTCAAATTATCAACAAAAGTCTGCAACATTACAGAAATTGATTTATAATTCAAAGCATACATGTCACACTTTCCCAGGGCTGCCGCTGACTTTTCAGCAGTTTGATTTGACTTCTTCAAAGTGAAAAATGAGACATTATTTATGGCGCTACTATTTCTATGGTTCCCGAAACCCAAACATGATAAATTTAGCAGGCAGGAATTTAATGCACCACAAAGCAACACATTTTTAAAGGAAATAAAGAGCAGATCTGCATGCTGCACACACTTGCTTTCGCTTTTATTCCTGCTGTGCTGCTGACTGAATGAATGATGTGATGTTTTGTCAGTGCGTGCAGAACTTAACCCCCTGACACATGCTCCCTTTAGCTCCATTAAAACAAAGATTTCCTGTGGTGCCATCACTGCGTTTGCCTGGCAATAGAGTGTTAACCCTCGAGCCAGTTTGAGCAAAGACAGTGATACAGATTGAAAATAAAGACGGTTGAAAAAGTCTGTTTTCAATGCTTTTGTGTCACATACTTTTATGTTTAACTGCAGCTTATCTGTATATCTGAAAAAAAAACAGATAATAGAAGTGACAAGTCAGTTCTAAATGCGTTCTTTCTGAATGAAGCTGGTTCCATCTATAAACTGAAATTATCTCATAGTTATATGCTTTCACAAATCTGTCAAGTTGCTGTTTGCGGCCATGTCTGAATAGACTCATAAAACAAGACATAAAAAAACACAAAATAATCTCAAAATCTCCATCACCAGAAAGAGGCTTTAAAATTGGATTTGTGTGGTGCAAGTGCAAAAGGCAAAGGACTGAGATTACACAGTGAGATATACTTAATGTGCCGTTGCTGTGGAACTTGAGCACTGTCGGGGCATTTATATGTGTGTGTTTGTGTTTTTTTATGTGTGTGTGCCTGTGAAGATGATGAAGCTTAGGGCAGCTACTTGGGCAAACCAGGCAGGACGGCTCTCCAAGGACTCAACAGAAACTCCTGCTCAGAGAAGATAATTTTCTGCGAATTACAGCACGTTTTCCAGGTACGAGGAGTGCACTCGAGGGGAAAAGATCCTCTTTTGACATTCTGAGTCACTTATAGGTCTTCTCAGAAAACTAAAACTAGAAAGTGTAAACAGTATGAAGCTTAGGCAACTCCAAACTGACTCTGGGCCATGACGTTGCTTAGATCAACTTTTTTTGTGTGGGAGTTTTTGCCAGCCTAAAGTTGCATTAGGAAACTTCTGCGAACAACCTAGCAAGCTAACGTTAGCTGTAGTATGAGATTCTTTGGGAAGCAAATCCGCTGCAGTTGTTTGCATCTGCTCAGGCTTTATTTTGTTTGTTGTCGCGCTCTTTTGAATCCAGTTTACGCTGAGAGGAAACAGTTGCAGGGAAAGCTGCAGCAGAGCTAACTGGTCAACTCGAGCCAACTGATGGTGTGGTTTGCAGACACTCTGTTGTTAGCAGTGGCGAGTCAGAGCACAGTGAGCTAATCAGCTCGTACTGATGTCACTTGTCGCTACGAAGCGCAGCATAGAGTGATGAATTAGGACAGAGAGTACAGAGAGCATCACTGATTTTTCATTTTTCCACGAAACCTTTGTCCTGGTGGCAAAGGAAATATTATAGGACAAAAACAGGGCTTATTGGAAAATATTTTAGCAGTGAATGGTGTCATTTTTCAACCACTATTACACTGTTTAATCAGGTTATACATCATAATAACAAAGTTAAGTCAAAAACGCTGTGTACTTTCACTTGAAGGCTGTTTCAGATAGGATGCACAGACTCAATCCCTCCACCATCGCAACCATTCACTGTGTGCAGCGCAAGAGCGGATCTGTGTGCCGTCAAGATGAGCAGGGCGTGAGGGTAGCGTTTGCTGTCCGTGCAGTAAAATAAAATTTAACTAGCAAGATCTGCACCATACCAAGCGGTGAGCGTGGTGCACACTGCATCCCCTCTGAAACGGCCTTTACTGTGTGCTGAAAATGCTAATAAAAGACTTTTTGGAACAGGTTTACAAATTGTCCCCTAGCATGAAAATAACCTTTTATATTGATGTGAGAGTGACTTAATTGTTTGGTACAGATGCACAAGATTAATTCAGTTGTTCTGCCTTCAGCTAGCAGTGATATTTGCTGCATTGTCTGATGCAGAGTCTTGTATCATTTCATTGGACGGACACTAGCAATATGACAGCTGAACCTAATTAAGAAACAGACCCACATTACCCTTTAGAAATAGGTTAATTACCCTGGCCTTTGCTATAGTGTCAAATGCTGCAAGTCGAGCTGAGTTCTTTGGCTGATAACGATGCAACAAGAGCTGCTCAGAAATAGGCCTTTGACAAGTAATTAGTACTTCAAAATATGCGCATGACTTTAAGGAAATGTAGGAGAAGGTAAAATCTTGATCCTGTGTCAGAGCTTGTTGTTTCTGAGATGGGATTTCTGCTCTGAAGTCAGAGAGGCTGCCCCTCTGCGCTGCAGGTTAACTGGCTTTTTGCCTCGTCGTAGATGTCAGGCAGCCAATGCGGCAACAGGGCAGCTTCTCCGTACGTGAGGCCGGATCTATTAGGAGAAACGGGAGCCCTTGTGATTGACGAGTTGCTCCACTTCATCCATCAGGCCTGGCACTAGGAGGCCTGACACTGCCATATCCCTCCCACGTGGCCCCGGCTGCTACAAACCTGAGCTATATTTGCTGGCTGACATTAATGCCTTGCTCTTCCCCAACTCTTTAAGACCCCCCTCTTCTTCCATGACGCTGCAAATCTTCAGCTACCCTATCCTGCTGCTTCATTACAGCTGCTTCTATGTTACAGCATCTGATGGCTTCCAAAATTCTTGGAAGTACGAGCAATTAATGCATAACAGCTACGATTCCCCTCACATTCACAGCATTTGGTTGGCTCAGACGTAATGCACGCACAGCACTTTGCTGTGACACATACACACACAACATATTTAATATATAGGTGAGGGGCTGAAGCTGGGGATTTAAATCTTTGGTCACCACCATCATTTGTTCTGCTGTCGTAAAAGAATTACAAGAACAAGCTGACAGTACGCAGAGGAAATAGTCAAACATTTTACATTTTTATTTTGAAATTCACTTCCTTTTAAATCTCAAATAAGCCATTTACAGAGGGAGACTGTTATTTTTATCCAAAGGTAATTAACTCATGAGGTAGCCACTGGGATTTTTTGGTGATATTAATAAAAAACTAAAACAATAAAATGAGGAGGACAGAGAGGGAGACAAATCCAGATGGGAAAAACATCCATTATGCTGGAGTCATGAAAGTTGTTTTATGGAAGTCGTTATTCGAGGGGTAAGAGCTGTCTGGCCTGTTTACTTTCCCATCCTGTCTTCGTCTTCATTTGAGTGTACTTGGCTGTTGATCCACGTTGTAATTTTAATTAAAACCCATAAGCAGGCAAGGCAGAGCGTAGCATGGCTGCTGAAAGACTCAACCCTACAACCACCACCTCCCTTCTGATGGGGGAGTCTAGAGAGGCAAAAGAGCTTCTTCACAGTGGGGAGTCATGAATAACTGTAGAGAATAAAAACAACTAATCCTGCTCAACATTCAGGTCAGGTCTGAAAAAAGCTACAGTGTGCGTAGCTCACCTTGAACCTGTTATTAAAAAATCACAAGGTGCTGTGTTCAAACAGCACCAGCATATAGTAATTCACACATTACTACCCTATACTTACATATAAAGTATGTAGATGCGCAGCAGCTACAGGGAGTCTCATGAAAAATACAGAAAATAAATAAATTCAAACATGGCAGCGCAGTCTGCTGGTATAACCTGGACTGAGCAGGGAGCTGCTAGGTCTCAAGTTATGTTTTATCGTTGGGCTTAGCGATATGAAAGGAAAATCATATTTTAGTTTTCCAGGCTGAAAACAGAACGGATAGCTCAATTTTGTTTGTCGAGGGGGCTAAGTGTTCAATTGTAAGTCAAAGGAACGTTTGAGATGTCACATGGACTGACTTTAGGAAGCAGACAGCCGTAAAACTCAGCTCCGACACCCTCACGCTTCTCATATTTTGTGAAAGCTCCTGCTAAGTGCAGCATGAGGGACGCTCAGCCAAGCAACAGGAAAAAGGTCCTCGCCGGGGACCCTTACATAATTCCTGTGCATAATTCCTATGCTAAAATCCCGATGCATCATCTTAATGTATTATAATTAGTTAGGACAACTTTGCGAGGGCTAATTGAAAATCTGCAGAGTCAGTCTCCCAGTGCAAGTAGGGAGAGAAGGAGTTAGAGTAAGACAGAAAGAGACAGAAAGAGATACAGAGAGAGAGAATGAGAGAGAGAGAGAGGCTTTAAATGTGTCTCTATCCTGAAACGAACTCAGTTGAAGAGCCCCCGCAGCAGAGACGTAAAGCTCCTTCTGTATTCGTCACCACCTGAACAATACATTCTCTTCGGGGTTTTTCTAAATCCAATTTGAGATGACATCTCCTGCCTCGGGCTAGGTGTTTGGGTCATAGCTCACACAATGACTGCTTAGAGAAAAGGAGGAGCAATTATGATTTAGTCGGGCAAGATGAAGGGCTGGATAAAAAAAAGGATTTTCGGTTTCGAGATGGCACATGGAATAAATTAAACAGCGTGACTTCTGTCAGGACAACTCCTCAGAAGGCCGCCTCTCTTCTCTGGTCTCATCTTACAGAGTATTCTACACATTGCTGTATGTTCCCTTTCTTTCCATTCATCTTTCACACAGACTGTTGAGCCAGAAATTTGGGTGACAAAAAGTAATGAATAAAATAAGTGAGAAACCGATTTCAATACTTCTTGAGAGACAGGTGAATCTACTTGGTCTCCTCCACAATGCGTAAACACTTTTTTGTTGGCTAGCAATGCCACCAGCACTCTAAAATAAATAAAGCTTTACTTTCTCTTCTTTATGAGGCCTTTAAACTCCAATTACTATGGCATGTGTTCCAGCTGATGGGATTCGGTTTAAATATGATATGACAAGAAAGCTGATAAATGAGTATAGTGATCAAATCATGGATTCATTACACAGAAGTGCACATGCCTGAGCAAGCAATCTCAAGCAGAAAATTTAGAAATGCAATAAAAGAAAATCCAATTCAGAGTGACTAGAATATTGAAATGCATTGCGACTAAATAACGCTATATTAGTCGCATACCCTGTCATTTCCTCTTGACTTATATTGTCATTACAGGAGTGAAATACTCCATTTGGCATTGTTGTGCACACTTAATTTTCCTCTTGATCGAGCTTGCCTATTAGTGCTTCAAACCTCAGTAAGGCACACTGGGGACGGCGGGATTTCTGAGGAAAATGCACAAAAAAATAAGACTGTGTGCCGGAGCCAGCCAAGTCTATTTGGTCAGGCAGACACTGCAACTTGCAGTAAATTAACAGCATGTTTGAAATGTTTTTGGTTAACATTTTCAGACTCTTTGTGGAAAAAAAAAATTAATGATACATGCAGTGCAAGCTATTATGATTATACAAGGACCGACTGGGGCCACGTGGTGCTGCAGGAAGAGGCTCTCGTTTCATTTCCGACTCTGTGCTGCAAGTGCATGCACATTAGGATTCCTCTGGATAACTACAGGTTGGGATTCAGAAAGAGTCCGCCTGTCTGCCCGCGTGCCAAATGCCGAGCAGACAGTGTGGCCCGATAAAGAAAATCACCTGCTGTTACCTAACAGTCCCTCCAATTCCAGGATCCGCCGCATTCGGCTTTTCTGTGCAAGTGAATGATAAGGCACTGGAAGCAATAACCGCTTTCTGCTACATCTCCTCTCTCTGCTGCTATTAGACAAGCTGGACTTCAAAACAAGACAAAATTACATCTAAATTGGCATCTTTGCGCCGGTTTCTGGTGCATGGCCTTGCAATGTTCCCGCACTCCTCGAATCTCTTTATCATACCGGGGCTGAGAGACGCTGTGATTTAAAAAAGAAGATTCAGAGTTACACAACTGATCTGTGAGTCGGGATGAACTGAGCCTGAAGATGATGCAGTCTACTGTGGGAAGAGTGAAAGAATGAAAGCAAGACAGGATGAAAGAACGGAAGATATTGTCTCGACATACAAACACATGGTTCGATGTGGAGGTGCAGAGCGTGTGTGTGAGCTCGCCTCATCATTACTGTGGTGGTTTGACTTTTGTTATAATGAGATCCCCTGTAATCAGTACCAAATCAGATCCTCAGGGACACAACTAAATGATTGGAGTAGCCACAGAGGATGAAAATGAAAATTACAGCTTATGAATCAACAGGCAGCCAGGACCCCCGTTGTGCATTTGTTAGACCTGATTTAAATTAAAATACGGAGTCTAGTGCTTCTAATCACATGTCGGACCCTGCAAACCTGCTTTGTTCTCATTTCTTCTGGAGTCATTACTGTCATTACTGAAAGTAGGCTTTCATGGACACACGCAAGCACTTTAGATGTATTGTGCATATAAAAGAATCTGTGTCAACATGTCAAGCATCTATTCTTCTCTGTGGCATTCCAATCATTGCTGTACAGAGTGGATAATTGGGTTGTAATTAGGTGGGAACACACCATATATGAGGCCATGTGGTGCTGAAGATGGTGTATAGCAGCTGAAAACACTGTAGTTGTTCTGCATGATCACCCTTCACGGGTAGTTATGGTAAACACATGCAAAAACATGCACAGATGTATATTTGCACACACACACGCACATACACACACACACGCACACATAGATCCTCTTCTAACAGCTAGTGGGCTGTTAGAGGAACTCATTTTGACACATCGCTGCATTTGGTTTCCTCATCCGGCCTTAAGGGAGCTGGCTCACTGCAAAGCTGCTCACTTCTGAAATATTAAGGTTAGAAGCCATTGTATGCTGCTAATTTGAGAAAGTGCTGAAGAGGGAAAGAAAGGGAAGGTGAAAATTATGTTCCCACATTTTTTTCCCTAGAAACTCCTTTTTCACCCGTGCACAGAGATCATAACTTAAGTCACGACAGAGAATAAATAAAACAAACCCAAACTGAACCGTTAACATTCAAACTCTGATTATTCTGGTGAGAATAGGATGAGTTTGACTCAGTCAACACGACTGCACACACTTTCACATATTCTCGGATGCATAAAGTCATCCTGTAAGTGTCAGCCTGAGTGTAGGCTGCAGACCTCAGGCTCTTTAATTAAAATGATGTGATACAGAAAAGCCCTGCAGGCAGTTAACACGGCTGACTTGTTGCTACACAATCGAAAATTGTCTGAATTACAAACGTTTCCTTGTTGTTTTTCCCCGTCTCATCTTAAAAAAAAAACCAAATCACTTTTAATAACTTTCACTGCTCCTGTTAAAAGGCCAGGCTATAAGGATGGTAAATGAAGCCAAATGTGTGAAAAATATCCATTTATCTGAAGTTTTCTCGCAGAGCTCACCTGCATTGACAGTGTGCTCACTTCTCTGCACGGGCATCAATAATTAATGATATAGCCTCTGCCACTGCCTAGTTATATTCCACTGCAGGATAACCACCAGCATAAGAAACGGATGCCTGCCTAGAGTGCTCCGCTCTTATTTTTAAACTTTGTGTTCATCATAATATTTCATTACACTTGCTCCTGCCGGAGTGATGAGGCTGCAAAAACAAGCAAATCCGACTCCTGGCAGCTGATATCTCCTGGTTTTGTTTATTCACAAGAGGGCGGGTATATAAAAAGTGATTTGTATCCCGGACAATGATAAGGTAAAGCCTCTTAGCAGCCCCTGCTCTCAGCCAGAGATAACCAAAGGCTGGATGCAAAGAGCATCCCTCCTAGTGCAAAAACGTTTGCTGCCTTGGAAACTCAGTGATCTGTGAAGCTCCACTCTTGGGAAGAATGATCAATACACTTCCATCTTAGTATTTTCTCTCTGAGGCTCAAAGAAATCCGCTGCACTGACACAGTGGAGGTGTGAAGCGAAGGCGGATATCAGTGGGCGGTGAAGGTGGTCAATTCAATTATCCCTCTGTCAGAGCACATTTTCTATTCTAGACAGCCGGCAAAGTCCCTCACAAATACTTTGGATTGCTCTAAACTTACAATAAGTAACACATCCATGTTAGAATATCTAAATCCTTGTTTTATTTTTGCTAAGTTGTGTACTTATTTTTCCCAAAATGTTTCCAACAATGCTCAAACACAGAGAAATTTGTAATTTTAGTCCAGGTAGTGGTGCCTTTCATTTCCTTGCCTTTGGCTAAAATAAAGGGAAACACCAGCCAGAGAGTGAGGAAGGAACTCAGCAAATCCTATTTAATGCAATGTGAACAAAACTTCAATATTTTAATATTTGCCATTGTTAGTAAGATAGATTGTTTTTTAGCAATGGTGGCTGATTTACAATGAAATAATGATCCCACAATACTTCACTGCACCATCAAACGACATCTATATATTGAGCATTTAAATCGTTATAAGTCTAAGTTACACATCATGATCTTTATTAAAACACTTTTCTGTGAATTGTTCTCCTACAGTTATAATTACATGTCAAAATTAAAATTTCCCGACCTGTAAAATATTGACAACGCAAATTTCTGTGGGAGGTTAATATTCGGGTGCAGACATCATCTCTTGCATATATGCATCCACTTGTGTCTTTTAGTGTGTGTGTCTGAGTCACTGAATGACATGGGGGCTGTGCTGTGTGATAACAGGAAATGCTGTGAGGCAGGGAGGGGAGGGCATGTTAGCTAAAACCACAGGAGGACTGAGTCAGAGAGAAAGAAGTTTGGGTCGGTGACATGACCCAGACTCAGTGTCTCTGTCAGAGAAATGTCAGCATGACATGTTGCACATGGGCAAACTTTAGGACAAGATTAGCAACTATAAAATGTTGATTCATTGCTAAAACAAAAATGAGAGACAGTGTGGTTGAAGTTACGGGACATTAAAAAATAATAGGTTACAGTAGCTTTTATGGGAGACCCCGAGGGTCCTCCGCAGTACATTAAACTATAAAACAGCTGCTCACAAACTGATTGGGACTCTGTTTTTGCAGGGTTCTTGTCACATCACCCATAAAATGTTCTGTCTCAATGACTTATTTTAGCCACCAGGAGCTTCAAAACATTTTGGAGACAAAGACAAAGACAAGCACAACACCTGACACACCTGTTTGTATTCATAGTCCTGATAATTCACAATCTGCATTTAAAAAAAAAAAAATCTTGATTCATTTCTTATTCGTGTGTCACAATATGATGCTTCAATCATCATTTCTGAACTTACACTGATTAGAGAAAACTTACACACACACACACACACACACACACTTACTTACACTCACACAACAACAACAATTTACAGACAACACACACACTACAGCATACACTGTGACACGTGAATATAAAATCTATTACGTATTTATTTTTTAGTTTTATTGATGTTGTTGAAGTGTATTATCTGTATGATTTAATT
>JAQLOL010000023.1:3368616-3393698 GCA_029783665.1 Naso thynnoides
AGTCTTTAAGTCTAATTTAACACCCTTTTAAAATACAATATCTGCATCCAAGCCCCATATTTTCAAGATGCTGCAGTGCTGTGTGCCATGTTGTTTAAATAGATCTGAATTAAAAACAACAACAACAACAACAGCAACAAAAAGAGAAGACTATAAATCTGCAACTTTTGTAGGTAAGATGGACAAGAGGACATGGCTGCAGTTGTTTTAAGTGAATAAAGAAAAAGTTTTGGCGAGTGGATGCAAAAGTTAGCTAGCTAACGTTTGTGTTAGCGCATACTTAAACCAAGCCAGCCCTGTGCGGATATCGTTGATTAAGGTTATGGTAACATATTAAACTTTGTTTTTGATTTAACCAAGCAAGAGCACAGCTGATACTGTCTACTGGCTGATACTGGCCAATGTGTTTAAGTGATATATAATATAGTCTATAATTTACTTCTGAGTGCATTTCCAAATGTTTCTATAAAAAGTCAATAATATGTCATTGGAAACAAATCTGAAATGTTGATAGATTTAATCATATTCCTGACATCAAACAATTGTGAGTAAAGTTCAGAAAGAATGGTTCACTATGGGATCTCCTCTGTCCTCTTGCTGTGTCGCTGCTAGAGGAGCGGCTGGTTGTCTCAGTCAGTGGCAGTACACAAGAGTTTGTGAGATTTTAGATTCATGGAAAGCTCAGCTAAACAGCGAAACGGCATACAAACAGCTTCCTTTTTAGGCTAGTTTGTAGCTGCAGAGCTAGCATGCTGTGCTTGTGACCATCTAAAAAAGTGATCTGCAGAGATCATCTCCTCTCAAATATAAAAGATTAGTGCTGTCAGTTGATTAAAGTATTTAATTGCCATTAATGGCATGATTTCTACAGAAAATACACCATTAATCGCAAATTGTCAGTTCTAAATGTACCTTTCAGGGATATTTTTCCAAGTTTTCAACACTCTTGTCAACACGAGAGTGGAAAAATATGCTCGCTTTACAAAATTTGCTTATTATTATTGCAGCAGTCCAAGTCAATAAAAAATACTGATATAGTCTATATATTTGATTGAGTACACTGTGCTTTGTAACCTTTTGTAGCTTGTATGCAAATTAGCCATGTGCTGCATGATGACTGCAGAGAAGCCAGAGATCATCATTGCTGGATGGAAATATTCAAGAACGAACTACTAACATTATTTAGCTTGTTAACTGTTGTGTTGGTGAAGCTGAACCTGCAGGACAAACTGCGATGGAGAGATGATGGAGAAGGAGTAGCATTAAGTAGGGTTAGCGTAATTACGGGCGTCTTAGCTGTTAACGTGATTTTAGCTGTCGACTCTATTTTTTAGTTCACTGTAACTTAACTGCAAACATCGGCTGCTCATTCATGAGCTAGCAGGATTAGGGTTGGGGTTTTTTTAGGAAAAAATAAATTGCAATGCATTGATTAATCGATTTTTTTGCCCAGCCGTAGACAGAGCGTGACGTTAACTGCACATTAAAAAATTAACAGCATTAAAATGAATGGCCTTAACTTGTCATTAACACGTTTAGGTTCCTTCTGGGACCAGCCAAAAATAAAAAAGCCAGAACTTCAACATACGCATTAGCATTAACAAGTTCAGATATTTGTTAAAAAAAGGTCTCATAACAGGTATGTAAGCCATTGCATTTGGCAACACATTTACCTTCGTTTAAACCTAGCTGCAAGGTTTAGTTCTTGTATTTAGTGAAACAAATATGGAAAATAACCAATGTGACACTGATTAGATGCAGCAAATGCAGAAAATCATAACTTAGCCAAGGAATTTGAGATACGCACACACATACACGCAAAATCATGGTCAAACAGCCTGCAAACAGTGCAATGGGGAAAAAGATCATTTTTGATAAACTGACTAAAGTACAGCTAACACTCTAGTTACATAAAAACACACATGCTTATCTGTCTAAAAGCTATGTATGTACTGGCACAGGCGCACTCGGCATGAGGTAGGAATACAGTGGATTACAGATGTCTGTCTGTGCTGATATTTTGTGGTGTTTGAGTGGTTAACCACTGCAAAGATAAAGGACATTTGGCAGCTGTAGAATCTATTATCTTAGGCTCAAGCTGTTGTTAGAAAAGCCAACAGTTCTCCAATAACCAACACTAAATTAAAGGAAAAAGCCTTTTGATTTGAAGAGACACTTGTAGCAGTAAATGTTAAACAAATGAGAAAAGAAAGCACGAGCTGTCAAAGTGACTGCAGTCTTAAAAGTATCTGATGCTGATTATTCCTTTGAAAAAATATACCTTAATTGTCATTTTTTAAACGAGGACAAAGGATGGCAATTGAACTTAAAGTGTAAGTCATCAGTTTCTTTCTTCTGCTGCTACATAATCGCCTGCTAGTGTCAGAAAGTGAGCTACAAATGAATGCAAGACGCTCTCATTATTACGGCTCTGTGCGGGCTAGTTCAGGAATGTTGTGTTTTTGTCCATCCATCTGTCCAACAGTCTGTTCATCTGTCCCATTCTCAAGAAGACGATATCTCAGAAACCCCTTCAGGAAATTCATTTCAATATGGCACAAATGTCCACTTAGACTCGAGGATGAACTGACTAGACTTTGGTCAAAGGTCAAAGCCTGCTTGGCCTCATGAACATATGTTTGGCCACAACTTCAGAATTCATCCACCAATGACATTTGTCGCATGTCTCTGTGAGAACAAAATAATTAGGTTATGACTTTTATGTAAAAAATGCCAAAGACCAACTTTACTGTGACATCATAATGTTCAGCGGAAAACTTTTTCTTGCCTGTACTTCAACAACTTGACCCAGAAACAGAAGGAGAGATTATGACCATATTTCACACTTGTCAGATACTCACTTGCTGACACTAATCTTTGGGGCCCACCTTGAGACTGCGCTGATTGGGTTAGTGCTTTCCTCTGTGCTGCCAGGTTGAAGATGTGTGTGAAACATCTCTTCTTTTTTCAGAGTTTATAGCTTCTTGGCAGCAGCATCCATATTTGACTCATTGTAGTCCACCGGCTCATTGGTTTTGCTCATATGGAGCTTCCCATGATTGTCACTGCACCGAGCGGCAGAGCCCTCTATCAATCCTCTGCCCTCTGTGAAAACGGTCTCTAAGTGAAGACAGCATGTTTCTCATTGGAATCATAAATGTCCATATAGTAATAACTTCCATTTCAACAAAAATCACTCCTAATTCCTTCTATTAAATTCAGTCAGAGTCTTGACGTATGTTTTAGGACTCTGGACAGACATGGAAGCAAACTTCATCCTGTCAGGTTTGTGAAGGCACACAGCTGCTAGTTGGTATTTCTAGTTTTATATTAAGCAGCACTTCATCTGAAGTCTATGACACTCCAGCTAAAGGTAAACTACTGAAATGGGATGAGCAGAAATAATCACAGCAAATTTAGAGGGATTACAGCATAGGAGTGTCATCTCTGGAGATTGAGCCCTGCTCCACGTGGGATTAATCCATGGGTCTGAGCTAAGTGCCCTCTGGAATATGACTTTCCCTGATAAGAGAAATCTGAGCTCAGCACACTGCACATGCAGAGCCAGATAGAGCTGTGATTACAGCGTGGATGATGGCTCTGTGCCAGGACCTTCATTTAGCTGGCCCTCCCCGTCCGTGCATCCACGCTTAACGCAGCCTTGAGCGCAGGCTTGGGTCCTGGCCCAGGGGATACTCATTACAAGGCTTGCACACAGATCTCAGACCCTGCCAAGACCCAAGTATTGACAACTTTGGCAGGGTCGATGCAAGATGACAGAATTATATACTGCCACTAATGTGTAATAATACCGCAATGCAGTTTTCTATTCAGTTCTCCAACCCCCCCAATCTATGTGTAGCCTTGGTGTGCTACGATGTGCCTGTGCTACCCAAACTTGCAACTGGCACACCCAAAAATCATATGCAGAATATTTTTTTTTCTTAACCTATGACTTAGACTATTTAGTTTTATTATTCAATGAACTGTCTTTAGTGAATATTACTCATGGTGCTGTTCAATGGCAGCTGGACTGTCCAGTAACAGCTGCATCCCTACCGTGAGTGTGGAAAGTCTGAGAATAAACAGTTTGTGAATGCAGTGAAAATGTTTTTAAAATGTCAACAAGTACAGATAGAATCAAAACACTTTGTTAGATACAATCAGAATTATGATAATGAAGGCGTTTATCTTTTCTCAATAGGCTACATTTTGACTTTTCATTACCCTGAAGTTAATAGAAATGTTCACACCAGCTGTGCAGGTAAGCAGAGACACAGCTCTGTCAGTATAATAACACATGCAAAGTTTGTGCATGTTGTAACCAACTTAAATTTTTCCATGGTAAAAAAAAATAAATTTAGTAGATTTAAAAAAAACAAAAAAAAACCAAGAATGACCTAGTGAAACATTTTTGCATTCGTTTTTGTAGTATTTATTCAATTTGATCTCTCAAAAGCGTTAACAGCAGCTCAAGGCAACTCAACAGTGGCTAGAAATCATCTCTGTTGCTACAAAACAAATTAATTCAGCTCGTTGGTAGTGTCCGGTTTAAGTCCAAAATAATTTTAAACAGGTGATCTCATATTCTTCTTTGCAACAAACTATTCCGTTATTAAATTTGCTGAAAATGTCATGTGAGGAAAAGCCTCCTCCACTGACTGTGTGTTCTGGCACAAACACCTGCATGAATATATTGGCAAACACCAGGTAATGGGCCGACATTAACCAGTTTGAATATTTTTGCATATCGCCAAACCCCTCATGCATTTAGCCCTATATGGGGAATAATGTGTGGTTCCGTGAAGTACAACAATGTCTAACCTACTCGGTGTTTTACAGAAAATCTGGCACACCCAGTTTTTCTGATGCACACCCAGAGTTTATTTTCTGGGTACGCTTGTGCCCCCAACCACTACACTGCTGAATTGTAGTTGAAATTAACGGGGCATTTTTGCAATGTGTAAAAAAAAAAAACTACTAAAATACTGCAAAAAATCTTAATTGAGGCAGTTTAGTGTTTCGCTGAAAGGCATGTCAAGAAAAATGCCATTTCACATTTTTGATTTTTCCTGATGTCTTCAATTTAGGTAAGGCTGAGGATACACTGTAAATAATTTTCCCTCAGTCACAGGCCACAAGCACAAAGGTCTGTCCAGCTCCGTCCTAGAAGTCCAACATTGTGACCAGCTGATGATCTGCACTTGGAAATGAAAAAGCAGCAGTGTTCTTGCACTGCAAGGGAACTACTTACAGTAACTCCAGTATTTTAAAGGAGTGATAAGGGAAAAATGTAAGATCAGATTGGACTATCGCTCTATTACATCTCATCGTTCTAATGTACTTTTCATGCTCATGTAGCTAAACTAACTGATCTCCAGCGCAGCTTTCGTAACAAGGTTGGCTGAGGTTGCTGGAGTACAACTCCCCTAAATGCAACAAAGAGCAGAACAGAGCAAATAATCTTGGCCTGATCTGTGATTAAGTAGCATTCAGGGAAAGCTTCCACACAGTGGGGAGACACTACAGCTAATGATGGGCTCCTCGGTTTTTGAAAGTAATTTTCACTGAGTGTTAACTATTGTGAGAAACCTCCAGCAAGACAAAGTTATGTCTGCAAGCTACTGTGTGTTCGAGTACACACTTTAATACATCTACGACGCTTCTGCTCTTATGTTTTTTGTTTTGGTGTGCCATCATTAGCACGGCATCTCCTGATATTTTTCCAGTTCTACTGTTTTTATGCAGTCTCTGAATTAAAGCCAAACAATTGGTGGGTTCACTCTCCTGTTTCAGGGTTAAAAGACGATTAATTTGATTGCATACCCAGCTAACTTTAGGACTGGTTGGGACAGAATTAGACCAGACAGGGAATTATGGAAAATAAAATGACTGAAGAACGGTTGCTTAACTTCTTATCATGGTTCTCTAGACAAACTAATCCTTTCTGCACAGTAGATGTGAATAATTACTATTCTTCTACTCCCACTGCTAAACTGTGTGTTACTTTGCAGTAACCATGAGCCTGAGTGTGGCCTTGCAAATACATGCAATACATAAAAATGAGAGCATAAATGTAACATCTTAGATCATATCTGAATATACAGTAAACTGATGAAAACATGACATCCTACGCAAGGGCCTATGAATTCAGAACACTTCATGAGACTTTCATCGTGTTGCCTTTATGGACACTAAATGGCAAAGTTGAACTGACTTGAGCACCACAACTTTACTTCAAAAATGAACTACTGACAAGAGAAGGGCGTCTGTTAAGTGGCCTACAGCTCGCAGCTTTTTAGAGTTCACATCTTGCTGCTCCGCTCCATCACTTAGCCTCTCCATCTTCCTCCTGCCTTGCAATACCCTCAGCTACCCTCTCAATAAAGCATCATACCGCTGGTTAAAATAGACAACTCCACTTCAATATGTGTCTTAGATGGACGCACCAATTTCATGACTTCCCTCTCTATTACCCATGGGTTTCTGAAGTGCTACCATTCTCACTTGCCTTTCTTTTTTCACAGTGAATGTGATGATATGAGGTTCAGAACATGGGTCATTTGAGGGAGATGTTTTACCAGAGAATGAATGATATGAGCTCCATGAATTTATGATGGCCTGGGTGCAAAATAGAATATAAGAAATAGAATTTGCTCTGCCCTGATCATCACTTTAAAGCAGCAGAAATGCCCAGCTGATGGCATCTCCTGCCATTTAAAACCCACAACAGGAAGGAAGGAGAGGGAAAAGGGTGGCATTCTTTTGCAACCAGGCACTAAATTCACAACTGACCCTGCCACACCCCCCTTAGCTACTGATCTAACATCCATCAAGCTTTTAGAGCTAACATGGAGTAGAACCCTGCAAGGGCCTCAAATCTTGACCCAAGCTGTCAAGAGCTTATCATAATTATTAGCCCAAGCCCAAATTAAGCCTGTTTTTTTTCTTTTCTTTTTCTATGATGTAGCCTCTGGGAATCTTAAGGCCATTAAAAAGTTGCTTAATTTTGTTGTCTTCTTTTTAAGATGAAAACACTTCTAACTTAATACTTCTTTAAATATTAAGTTATGAACATATATTTCAAAACGCCTCTTCAAATTAAGTTTAGCCTACGAATTTGTTTATTATAACATACAGCAAAGTTGGGCTACTTTGTTGGGTTCGAGTTCGGGCTGCCGATGTTGCAAACTGTTGAGAGCTGCTATTTCCAGACTCCAGCTATACTTAAGCTCATTTGATTTTTGAACGGTAAAAAAACGTACATTTCCTTTGATTCACTTTTAAAAGTGCCCTGGACACAATATTTATCCATGACTAGCATGACTAACCCTGGTCTGAGCTGTTGCTACGCTCTAATTGGCCTGTTTGCATTTGAGGGTGGAGCTTAGTGAAGGGTCAATTTGATAATGAGTTATTAACATGTAAGAGGATAATTTTCCATTAGAGCCATTTAAAATGTGCACAGACTGGCTGAAATATTTGCATTTTGTTGGAGCACTCACACAGTAAAAAATGTTGCAGAAAGAAATAACTGGTAATATGTTGACAATCCATAAAAACAAATTTGGAATTCATTTGTTAAAATATAACCCGCAGCATCCGAGCACTACATAATTATTTTGTCTGGTTGTGGTTTTGTAACCTTCCATTACAATACTGTCCTCATGCTCACCACTCGGGAACGAATGAAACAAGGCCACAACCTCATGATTACAGTCAGCCACTCTGCAGGTTCTGGCCAATAACGACGAGTGCTGTGAAATGTGTTAAACGAGGTACACTGCTCCTGCTGATGAGTTACTTTCTTTTGGCCGGTTAAAAGAATGTGTGGCTGCAACCCTACGCTGTGATACAGGCCAGTGAGGTAAGTGGATGATTGTCAGACAAGCTAAATGAGGCAAATACAGCAGCAAGTTGCAGAGGCTAACAGGTATCGTTGTTTTCTAAAACACATCTACCCGTAACCTCCATCCCTTCCACCTCCCTCCGTCCATTCCTCCTCCTTGTAACTTTTTGTATAACCCGATTTCTCCTCACAAAATATATCATCCGAGTCCGGCCTCTTTTTCATCTCCCCAAGATGTTCCCAGCATCCCAATTTCTTTCCCGACGTCCCTCTCTCCCCCCCTCCAGCCGGCTCAGCTGGTGTCCTCTCTGTTTGGAGATGAAAGATGGTGGTCCTGCTGTCTGACAGCTTGTAAAAGGCTGCCAATGTGAAAAGTGAGCACACAACACTGAGAGATGTAAGTTTCTCTGGCTTGCACTTAATGATTTATTAGTTGTTGTTGCTATGACTTCACTCATTCTAATTATTCCTATGTGCATAGCTCGATAAACAAACAGTATGTCACGCTGTGTGTGTGTATCTGAGTGTATGTGAGAGAGGATGGGAAAAAATGTGCTTGCTTGTAAATCCCTCTGCATACTGTATATTTTTTTAGACTTTTTGTTGAACCACTGTGTTCACGCATTTGCATGTGCATCCATGTGGATTTTCCTTTTTTGTCTGTCTGTGCCTGGAAGGTCCCATACTGTCACATTTGGAAAGCTCACTTTGCTTGCCTCCTGTGTACTCTGTACACAGAAATTCCTGCCTTCCCCTGCACCACAGCAAGTCACGCATGCTTTTTGCCATCTCTGCAGCCAGAGAACAACGATCACAATGAATCTGCAGCCAGAGGAAGAAAAAAAAAACACACATTTGGCACCTCTATTTGATTTCCTGGGAACGATGAAGCCCTAAGGGTTAGAGGGTAGGAAGATGAGGGGGAAGCATCCTCCCTCTTGTTCCTCCTGTGATTTCCAGCTATTGGCTCTTAGGTGATGCTGGCACTGCTTGCTTTGCTTCAGAGCCAAATATTAGTTTTCACACGGCTGCAGCATTGTTTCTCGCATTGCTGCCACCGATGTCTGTGGTTGTTGTGATTTTATTAGTCAAATTTTCTTGCTGACAGTTCTGAGATGGCAGCACGTCAAGTGGAAATGTCTCACAGGCAAGATTAACAGTGCAAATCTCTTGTTAGTTCTTGACGAGAAAATTATCAGCCATGTTTTTTAAAAAAGATTCCACTCTGACATGCTGGTTTTTAAACGTTTCTATGCTACATTCACGTGCCTTTATTGTGCAGTTCCACAAGTTTTATTCAACAGAGAGACATTTTAACTTTGAGGATTTCCTGTGGAGGTGTTTTGTCAGAGAGACATGGAGGTGACGGATGCAGTGAGAAAATGCATAAGCCCTGAGATGTCTGCACATACACTGTCACGACACCAGACCCCCATCACCTGCTAACGTTGATAAGAACACCTGTTCCCTGGCCTACACAAGCTGCACGCCAGCGCACTGCATTAATGAAAAATGATTGGTCATGCTTTTAGCTGCTGTCATGTCATTTGAGAGACTCTGAGAATACAAAAATATCAATGAGACTCCACATATGCACAGGCATGAACAGAGAGACTGTCTCTCTTTTTGCCAAGATGCCATTTTCGCTTATTTCCATTTCTGTATACTCATCTAACAGTGACCATGTCACACACATGCTCTGAATGCAAACACATTTTTGATATCGAGACTGAAGAACTGAGCTCACTTGACGAGGGATCAACAAGGCTTTGGAATTTGATACAGTGAAAGGGTTTATGGCTAAATCTCATTATTTCCCGGCTATTGCACACACTTGTACCATTTAATGTAGTCTCCTTCCGCTTTCCCCAGTATCTCCATTAAACATACAGCAATAAAATGGAACTGTATTCATGTCAGTGTGTATGTGTGAGACTCTTGTGTAAAAGACCGCGGCCAGCGTTCACACACACTTCAGTCTGACACCTTAGTTCAAAACACATTAAAGCTAAAGCACAAAATTACATAATAAGTACAAAATAAAGTTAAGTTGCTGTCACGGTTCTCCAAGCAGTCCCTCTTTGGCTCTTCCTCTCTCTGACACGTTGTTTTAAATTAAGATAATTTGGACGCCTCATGTTGTTTTTAGGACATTACTTTAAAATAAAAACCACATCCTTA
Organism: Naso thynnoides; assembly: GCA_029783665.1. Classification (NCBI taxonomy): domain Eukaryota; kingdom Metazoa; phylum Chordata; class Actinopteri; order Acanthuriformes; family Acanthuridae; genus Naso; species Naso thynnoides. Next base: position 3,378,647 of record JAQLOL010000023.1, read on the forward strand.
TCAACAGGAATACTTGTTTACCAGAAGAGTTCAACAAAAGTTGAGAAAAGGTTTCCAAAGCCAGTCGGGTGCGTGGGCACCTGCACTTTTGTTGCTTCTTCAAACAACAGACACATCTGGCCTGTCATATTGTTTGTCATAAGGGGCGTTCTTGACAGAACATGGGCAGCAGCTCAAGGGTGTGTAGTCAATAGAGAGGGAAGAGTCAATGTGAAGGATGATCATTATTTTATTTAGGTAGTGACAAATGATAAGAGACAGAAGTCCTCAGGGCTGAGGGGACACCGAGACACAGACTTGAAGAGACAGGACATGTTGTGGGACGTCTTTGCCGAAGCGCACCAGATGGAAGGGTTACCTGAGTCCATGTTTATTTACTGACTTGAAGGGAGACACACAAATTCATTTATGCCCACATTCAAATGCACATGTGTGTAGTCATGCCAGTCGCAGAGTTTTTTTTTTCACAAAGTGCAAGAGCAGGAACATCTATTCTCCCTGATGGCAAAATGGTTTTACATAACATGATGACTGATAGCCTGTGACATGAGGGGCACTGTAATTGTGACACTATGTGTCCCAGACTTGAAAGGCCTGGTGGCACTGGTGCTAAAATTTCCTCTGTGGTCGTCTCGGGGCAGAGGCTTCATCGAGCTGCTGCAATCACAGGGTGGAGTAAAGCAACTTGAGATGGAGCTTTTAGGAAACAGAAATGTGCTTTCACCGCTATTACCGGACTGTCCCTTCCCTCTGCTCTCGCCCATCGCATTGCAGTGCTTCATGTTTGCAGGGGCAAGGCCGGCTGGTTTGATAGATTCACTACCATAATGTCCAAGTGCCAAATCTCATCTACAGGCCCATTTTTCTAAATGATGGGACGCTTCGATGTCGGAGGCCTGCAATCTCAAAAAGTAATCCAGGCCTGTCCACATGTTCTGTAATTGCTGTCACATTAGGAGGTTGAATCATCTATTTGTGAAATTACACAGCGATTGTGAAATAATAAATTTTTTCAATTTCCCATTAAAGAAACAAGACTAAATCAAACCCAGCGTGTGGCTGCACCGCATATGGTCAGTGTGCTGGGGGTGTAATTGAGGACAGTTTGAAAGAGCAACAGCTAATTGGGGAAACTCTGACACTTAGCTGACCAATGGTGTAACTTCATCACTCACTATGTCAGTTATAAAAAAAACAGAGCTGGCCATGCTTAGCCGCAGTGTAGTCAGAACTCTACCTGGAGCCCAAACAATTTTTAAAAGCTTCAAAGCTTTGAGTTAAGATGACTACAGTTGGCTAAACACTGTACTTTCACTTTAGGGTTTAAAGTGCAAACATCCTCCTTCCTGTAGCTCTGGTTCAGTCCTAGCAACGGTACAATATGTAACTTCGACCCCGACCCGTGGCTTCAAAAAATGAAACAGAATGACACACGCTGATACGCTGCATAATCAGCAGTTTTAGTGAAACTGGGTCACATTTTCCTGAAAGCAACATGTAGACTGCATGCAGACTGAAGCTGCAGCTGCAGCAGCAGGTCGTTTTCGGGGACAGCTCCGCTAAATTAAAGGCTGCAGACTGACGGACACCAGAGGGAAAACCAGACGACATTTTCTCCATAACATATGACCCGGTTTCACTATAATTACTGTTTTGAGCGACGTATTAATGCGCATTGTTAAGTTTCATCTTTCTAAGCAATGGGTCAAGGTCAATAATCATTGTTTTGCTTTAAGAGGCACTACAAATGGACATATGGGAGAACTTTATTAGACAATTATTCTTAAACAAGTTAGAATGCAGAGGACAAAAATAAAGACTGAAATAGGAAATAAAGATACCCCCACCACACCACAAAAGGGGGATGGGGGAGATGTAATACATTTTTGACATAAATAAGGCTGCATCTGATGAACAAAGTTAATGAGACAGAATATCTCCTATGTACAGTTTAAGACTTTTTTTTTGTAAGTCTCCCCCTCTCTCTCTCTCTGCATCCTTGTCTCATTTTTAGCCTTGTCTACTCTACCTGATGTAGTTTTATGCAATTCCTCAACATAATAATGATGACAAACTTTTACTCTGTCATTAACATGTCCCCTTGTTGCAAAAAAAAAGATCACTTAAAGCCAAAAACAGTGCACAGTCCACTGTCAGTACACAATGTAATTACCTGATGCATGACATCCACTCCCTGCAAACACTGGTTTAGGTAAGATGTAGAGCTGCAACAATTGACTGATTAATCAATCGATAAAATATTAATCTGCCACAATTTATGCTAATCGATTAGTCGTTTCAGTCATTTTTCACATAAAGTACAAAGATTTGCTGGTTTAGCCTCTTGAATGTGAGGATTCGCTGATTTTCTGTGTCATTTATGAAAATAAGGAGTCTTTGTGCTTTGGACTGTTGTTTGGAGAAAAGAAGCAACTGAAGACGTCACATTGGGTTTTGGGAAATTGAGATGAGCATTTTTCCCACCCTTCTGGCATTTCATGGAATAAACAATCAGAAATAATCAGCAGATTAATTGACAGTGAATGTAACTTTTACTTGTAGTCCTTGTGACATGATGGAGCAACTCAAAGGCAGTAATGACAGATCAATGGCTCACTGTATATCCACTGTATTTGTGTTTCATGTCGTGATTGTCACCACAGGTTTGAACCATGTAATAATGCACATCAATTTTAGACTTAAAAAAAGTTTCCTCTCAATCTCACAAGGTAATATAGGACCAAAAAATGAAGGAAGTGATTTGGACAGTTTTAAGTTATATTTGTAGAGATCGTTTGAAATCAAACATTTGCATACAATCATAAATCACAAGTTGACAAGGTCAGTTTGAAGGAGTTTCAAGATACTTGCAAATTAAGAGCGAACTCAAAGTTGAGCGTACAAAAGCCGGAGCTAAAATTGTACAAAGGGGCTTCTTTGAACTCCAACAATGCAAACCCCCTCAAACAACCCTGGACTCGCACTTAATATCTAAAACAGAGCCAAGCATCAAACGGTTTGATCGGTTTACACATTGGTCTGGCTGGATAAACAATGGACACAAACCAGCAGCCTGTTGGTGCTTTTCATGGTGGAGGAACATGAATTCATGCACACCTTGCTGATTGACAAGACTTCCTTTCATGCTTGCTAACACAATTCTTTTTAATACATAAATAAAGATATATTGTTTGTTGACATTATTATTATTAATTTAGCAAAAATTCCAGATATTGGCAGTTTATTTGGAAGTAACCCTATCTTCCTTCACACAGTGGATTGGTCTCATGGCATCACTGTTGGACATATCCTTGATACATATCATTCCTCCTTTTAACCACAGATTCATTTTAAAATTAAGTTTCTTTGTGCTTTTCCTTCACTTATCAATAAGTAATTATTTCGACTCTTTTCCATTTTTTCCATGGCAGATACTAAATAAAAAAAAGATAAGCCCTGGCATTTTCTTGTGATCTTGCTTAAAACCACTAAGCCCTCAGCTTAGCCCTCCTGAGAACATTTGAGACACTTAGTTACACAAGTTTATAGAGGAAAAACAAATTCTCTTCCACTCTGGTGCAGACCGAAATGTTTTAACAATTACTTTATTTCATTCATTTATTCATTTTTCCAGAGGATAAATACGACTGACTTTCGCTCTCTGTCTTATGCAGGGAATGAACTTGCAACCTTTGACACCAGGGGACGGGTCAGGTTACTTTTTGTAAAGGCGCTGTTGAAGCTGCATCACAGCAGGTAGACCACCAACCTATACTAAAACCAGCAATAGCATGAGGATTTGAATTTATGTTTTCAGTGAAAGCTTTTGACAACTCTTGGATGGATTACCATAAAACCACACAATTTGGCACATTCATGTTCCCTAAGATGACATAAACGAAATTAAATTACGTAGGAAAACACACCAAGGTAAACGAAAATGATAAGACTTTTGACATGTACTGTCTGTACTTAACGATGGCATGTGGAGACTTTTTTATATTTACACTACTGTCCAATATGTATGGCGTACAACCTGGCATTGAATGCTTAGTCAAACTGTTACACTAAATTACATAATCTTTGATCAGCTGTTCAAGACGGGGCAAAAATGCACTGAGCAAAAACACATTAATGCTATATTTATATTTCCTATGTTAGGAAATAGAAAATTTATTATTAAAATATCTGCATCAAACATTTTTTTGAAACTGCTGATTGGGCTTGAGTGTTCTCACACAGAGCACAAATAACATGTTGGGAAATGGCGACTCTTTTATTTTTCAGATCGAGTACGACTTTTCTAAGCTTTCGCACTGCAAACAAAGGCGTAAACCAATCAGGATGGTGGTGTGAAACGAACATCACATCTGTCTCTCACTGTAGAGTGGAAGTTTACATGGCCAGCACCATGTTTTAATAGAAATTTCAGGCTCTGGCGGATCAAAAACCCACTGTATTTGAAAACTATGCAAAGGAATGTTCCAGCAAGACAGATAACAACCTTAGCAACACGGCAAGTACTGATTTTTTGCATGTACTACATGTAGGGAGGAATAGGAGCCTTTAGTAAGAATCTTTCTACTGCTGTGTGCGGTGTGGACATGAGACTGAGCAACACATGACTCCATTTTTCCCTCTTCAGACTGAGCTGTCAGAACTCTTTCACAAATTTGCATTTCTGTATTTCTGACGCAGATTTGTGTCACTGAGGTTGTGAATAGTTCTGAAAAATTCACATCCAAAAATTTGCAATTTGTGTCGTTTACTCCTCACACAACCAGTGTGTAAAGACCCGTAGATCCTTCCTGATACCCCATGTCTTCCTCTGTGTAGTGGCTGCTTTCACTGTTAAATGCCATCTGCACTCAGGTCCATACCGACAGAACTCTAAGGAGACAGACAGTTAAGGTATTCATTGATGCACTGTTTTTTCCTAGCGAGAGAGTGGATGGTGGCAGCACTACAGACAGCTTCAGTCCCAAAGGCACACAGCAGATCTCCCTGCTTGGCTGCTGTGCTGTGTGACACCTGTCTAGTAGTGGGACCTCATCCAGGCTGAATACCAGCTCCAGCGGTGCAGCGCATTAACAGGCCAGCTCTCCGGGCACACTGGCAAACTTACAATCCTAATATTATGCTTGATTGCAAAGTCCTCTAATTTATCCTGCAGTGACTCAGAAAATTTGGCAGGCAGTTTTACCTTGTGCTTCCACAGCAACAACCGCGCAAGAGAGCCAGCTCTGCTTCACTGTCTCATGAGTGCCAATCAAAGTAACCCACTCTCTGTCACTATAATACCTCTCCAGGTTAGCCTTGGTGACAGTAAATGCTATAATACAATAATTGCATTTTGCTCTCAAAAATGGTAAGATGTTTGATCAACCAATTCATTTAGAAGGAGGAAGGAAATTTGCTCTAATTAGCTGAATGTTAAGAACAAGACTTATAGTGGATAAACAGGATTTCTGTGTGGTCCCCATTAACGAGGAGATGGAAATGGAAGACATGGTATTGCATCCCCTTAGATTGATACTACTCATTATTTGATTTATATGTGCAAGCAATGGAAACCTACCAATAAACTGTTCTTAAAAAGAGACTGCCTGAATATAATATGTTTTTGATTATGTAAGCATAAAGAGCACAGGGAAAACCTACAAATAAGATTTTTACAATCTGTGATGCCAAGTATTCCTTTTTCTGTAAGAAGTGGACAGTGTGAGGATTAAAGATTTTGAAGTATAGTATGGTTGTCAGTATTTCCAGGAAATTTTCTAATGACATTTGGTATTTAATGAGCCTCATCTGTTAAATTCAGATTTGACCAATCCCACGTCAGGCTAGACTGAGATAGAAATTTTCTTACCAGTCTGCACTGTGTCTGCAGCGAAGTGTAACCGATTCAGAATTTTGCCAAAGTGCATTTGGCTGTTCAATACCAACCGGCTGTTTATTCCTTTTTCCATTAAGACAATCAAGCAATGCTTCATTGAACTGCCAGATTTCGGAGGGGCATTTTGGGTAACAGCAACATTTGACAACACAGGAGGAAAAAGATTTAAAAATAAATGAATAAATAACTTGAATAATCCAAGTTGGTTCACTGACAAATGGTGCAAATCTTGAAACAAAAACAACATATTTGAAAATGACAAGGTTCTCCTCCCAAGTTGATAACATTGATTTCTGTCCAACTTGAAAGACACACAGACGTGTAACCTGTCAATTTGTGAATCTACTGTAATACACTTGGATGCTTCATTTGAACAGGTTTTAGTGGACAATGAGAAACAGTCTCACATTACATATTATACACTCTGCTTGAACTCAGTCTCCTGGGTTGTGGCTGCGCCAATCCCAGCTAACATTAGGCGAGGGCAGGGTTCACCCTGGACGAGTCGCTAGTTCATCACAGGGCTGACATATAGAAACAAACAACCGCTGATGCTCACATTCACACCTAGGGGCAATTTAGAGTCACCAATTAACCTAACCTGCACGTCTTTGGACTGTAGGAGGAAGCCGGAGTACTTGGAGGAAATAAATACAAAAATTAATTGTCTGGTAAAACGAACTGAAAATGACCTGGCACTGTCTTTTAAAAAGAAAAGATCTGTCACTTAATTTGTATGAATTAGAATTAGACAAAAAATCATGCCAATATTTCTCTTACAATTGTGGTGTGGTTTTTCTGGACAAACCTCTGGTTCATTCGCTGCAGTTACAAAGCTCTATTTCTTGGTCTTCATCAGCCTCTCCTCTGAGCTATAACAGATTATTTTGTTGCTAGTTACTCCTGCTGTTCTGTAAACATGATATTAAACTTCCAGCAAAGTCTTTTTTTTTTTACATATTCCTTTCAGACAGAGTTATACAACTGAAGTCTGTTGTTCTGGTGTGGCACACACACTATGTTGTGAGTTGCAATGACATAGAGGTATGCTTGACGTTAAAAGTAATGCACTGAATGTTGTGTATAAATGTTGTATACATATGTTATGTATAACAATGTGTACTATAGTTGAAAAGTGAAGGACAGTGAGTCTCTTTTCATTGTGTTTGGTCTGACAGTGTGGTTGTTTCAAATGAAACAATGACTATGAGTAAGTGCTGACCTCCAACTCTAGGTTTGTTGTACTCTTGGCATTTATGTCTTGTGAACCTTATAGAGCATGCAACCCCTCATAAAAAATTCCTCTGATAAAGGCAGCATGAGCAGATGGTTTGCTAAGCCCTTCCCCTAAACTGCAATTGTCTAATAACAACTTGGAAACCAAAACCAGATGCACTACATGCATGCTGATCTATTTTTTTCAAGCCCTCTGGAACAAAGTTGGTCTGTAAGGTAATTTTTATGCAACGGCAAAACAAGGGCACTGCAATCTCTGTGTTCATTACATGAAACACAATCAATCAGGAAGAAACAGTTGCAAAACTGAGAAACATTTTCTGAATGTGACAAACACGCCAATATTACTCTTTAATTTTTCATTTTTAATTTTTCATGTTTTAAGCCATCTCTTCCAATAATATTTGGAGTGTCAAATGTCAAGCTAAAGGCAATGAAGTAGGGGTGTAACAATACATCAGTTTGTATTGAACCGTATGGTACATGTGACGGTCCAGGTGCAGGGAATGGTACAGAGAACACACAGGATTCGTCCTGTAAAGATTGTTATGTTTTACTGAATCACCTACGGCGAGCTATGACGTATGGTCGTGTCAACAATGTTTTTCTAACCTGAGCCAGGGAGTGAAAATATTTTTCATTTTTTTAATTTTTATTTCATTTTCATTTTTATTTTTTTATTTGAACTGTTGCAGTCAATGAGTTCATTTTTATGGGCACAAACTTCCACTATTAAATTTCATTATTCTCATTCCTTATTCGATAGGAGACATGTGAACAGCATATCCGATTTATAAATTTCAAAGAAAGCCTTACTCTGAATGCAGCATTTTTACATTAACGCATTTGGGATGTGCCATATTTTTTATTTTTTAGCAGGGAGACATATAGCATATATTAATAAGGGACTTTAACGGTCATTTGAAACACGCAGCTTTTTGCTTATTTATGGTCAGCTTTGTGCATTGTAAATAAACCAACTAAACAACAATTTGGAAGTCTATGATAGAGATGCTCCCACAAAAGAAAAACCCAAATTCGTGTTTACAAGAAGAAACATGTCTACTTTAAAAAATGGATTTCTTTAAGAAATAGGCAAATATCGCATTGCCAACTTTCTCAAGAAGGTGGTTGAACAAATGGATGTGGGAGGCTGTGCTGTGTCACTCTGTTAATCAGGCTGTGCAGAGCTGCATGTAGACGGTAAGATTAATGGAATATTTGCTTTAATTTGATGTGCCAAAAGCTTAGAAGGATTATTGTTTTTTTATTGTTGTTTTTTAAAATAAGGACAAAAGGCACAATATTGTGTTCATGTAAACATAACACAATGATGGGCTAATTTTTCGACCACAGACATTTGCATGCTAAGTCACGTCTGTAGGCCAGAAACCTCTTGCTTGTTCAGATGTTTTTGGCCTGAAGACTTCATTTAAACATGTGAAACATATGATCAGGTCAGACGAATGATGCAGCCAAAGCAAGCTCACTGCTGGCCATAAAAACACTCATGAGCTGCTCAATCTGCCTTCAGACTAACTTAAAAAAGTAACAATGCTTTGGTTATAAATTTATGTTAATCTAGTATGGCGAAGTTGAGCCATAAGAGAAAACATATAATTGTCCTATTACTTTTGTTTTTACGACACTGTGCAAAAATGTACTGGATTTTAATGGCATTTTTATTCGGAATCATTTTCAATCGAGAATAAAAAGAAAATCAAACAAAATTAGTCTTATGTTTATTAGAGGTGTGTTTGTGTTTGAAAAGGTAAATTGGAGTCCCTGACCGCAGTCTAACATGTTCACTCTATAAATCGCACAAAAACACACCAGCTCCCCAAAGAGATGAGGAGAGCAGGCTTAGTTCATATTACTTATTTATTACTCTGCTTTTGCAGACACATCCGTGTGAGGTTTATGAGCACATATGAGGGTCTGAATGAATTACTATGCAAATAGAATGCAATGGTTCCTCCTTTTTTATGTAGTTTACTTGGATGTTTATGTAACTGTACCATATCCGTTTTGAAACAGAGTCCACTCTCTCATGTGTATCAATTACTCTGGATAATCGCCAACCGAAAAACAGTTCATCATTCCAGGGGCAGCAAGAAATATAGAAGACTTTTTAATATCAGGAATGATCAAAGGAAAAGTTTATACCAGTTATGAGACATATAACTGTACAACTCTGGTGAAAAATAGTCCAGGCAAAGAAAAACTGCTGGTATAATAAGTCTGAAAGCTTTCTTCTTATTTTGCACAAAAATACACCTACACACATGAAACAACAACAATACATGACTGAATCTGCCCTGCATCACATGTATGTGACCTTAAGTGATGAAAGTCTCAGAGAAAAGCTCATGCATGAGAAAGAATGAAAAGCTAGCAAAATTACAAGTTATCTATCAGAACATCTCATCAATTTGCCTCACCTCTGTCTCCCCAGAGGAAGGAGGCGGCATGTTAAAACAAAGCATGTGCAGAGTGAAGTGAGGTCAGAGGTTCAAGATATACCCCTGGGCCTGGCTTTAGAGAGATAAAGTGAAGCTAAAATGAGCTTCAGCTGCTGTTGTTTTACCAACTGTTAGACATTTGATTTTTTAGTGACAGTACCGAGAGTTTATTTCATTTTTGCTCCACAATTTTCACCTATCAGGAGCCACCCTGCACCTGCAGCCCATTTCAAACTGGTGAATGATGCAGAAATTTTCTCAATACATGTGAAAGTTTTTCAGGCTGTATGCATCTCAGGCACGTGTTGCCTTTTCGAAGATTGAGTTTTGCCTCTTGGAGTTAGTCTTTAGTCCTTAGTCCTAAAAATATGGTGGAACAATTGTCCGTGTCAATCTGTTACTTGTGAGAAAAGCTTCCAACATTGCCTGAAATGCTGGATCAAGAACGCTGGTCTACATACTGATCCTGCACCGCAGAATTTATTTACAAGGAATTGGATCCTCCTACTTCCCAACAGCATCCTGTACACCTATTCTTAACTTAAAGGAGAAGTTTGGTTTTTAGCACATTAAGCCCTATCATAAGGTTTTTTACAATCATATACAATGGTTAATAGCAATATTAGGAAGAATGGTACAGTCTTGAGAACTCAAGCTCATTGCTGGCATCATCGCTCGCTTCCACAACGGATTGGCATGGGCACTGAGACAGTCCTTTAAAAACACAAAAAAAGCTTGTTTTCAAAGATTGAGAATCTCACCAAGTGGTCAATGGTGTCCACTAATGTTCTCATACAGGTTGCTTCAGGTTTTACTTATCATTTTATAAAGTCCACTGAGTTCGTGGACGGGATCTTGACGCATAGTTATGGGGAGGAGGGCTGCTGTATGGTGGGCTGAGGATCTATTTGCTGCTTTTTGAAGATGATGTTGTCTTGATGGCATTATCGGTCTGTGACCTTCACCCCTCACTGGATCAGATCGCAGCAGTGTGCGAAGTGGTCAAGATGAGGATCAGCACCTCTAAATTTGAGTCCATGGTTCTTAATAGGAAACCGGTGGACTGTCCACTCTGAGCAGGGATTAAGTCCTTACCCCAAGTGAAGGATTTCAAATATTACGGGGTCTTGGTCACGAGTAAGGGGACTATGGAGCAGGAGATTGGCCGAAGACTTGGTGCAGCGGTAGCAGTTTTGCATTCACTTTACCACATTGTTGTGACAAAATGAGAGCTGAACTGATAGACAAAGCTCTTAATCTACCAGCCAGTCTTTGTTCTTACCCTAACCAATGATCATTAAGAGTGTGGGTCATGACCAAAAGAATAAAAACGTGGATGAAAGCCGCTGAAATAGGTTTCCCCTGAAGGGTGGCTGGCGTCCCCCTTGGGGATCAGATGAGAAATTCACATGTCCGTAAGGAACTTGGAGTAGAGCTGTTTCTCCTTTGTGTTGGTAGGAGCCAGTTGAGGCGGTTTGGGCATCTGGTAAGGATGGCTCCTGGTCACCATCTCTAGGGAGGTGTTCCAGGTATGTCCAGGTGGAAGGAGGCTCCAGGGCAGGCCCAGGTCCAGGTGGAGTAAGTGCATCTCTGCACTGGCTTGGAAATACCTTGGGATCCCTCAGTCAGAGTTGGCTGATGTCGCCAGAGAAAGGAAAGTCTGGGGCCTCCTGCTGAAACTGCTACCTCGCAACCTGACCACAGATAGGCAGTTGACAATGGATGAATGGAAAGTCCACTGAGTTATATTGACATCGCCTAGATGTTTAGATATTCTTCTGCCACCAGAAACTCGACGTTGGATTGTTTTGTTTACTGTAACATCGGCACACGCCATTAACAACTTGGTGAGTTTCTTATTCTTAAAAAAACAAGCATTTTGACTACACCATTGTTCATGATGATGCTTCTGTTGTATATGTATATTGTATAAGATCATAAATGACCTTATGAAAGGGCATAATGTGCTAAAAACAAATCTTATCTTTAATAGATTTACTAGTTTTCATAAAGTCCATTAAGCATCTCAACACAAACATGCAATTGGCCATGTTGTGCAAAATGTTGCTGTTTTGTTTGTTTTCTGCTCAGTGTGTTTTAGTTTAACATAGTCATAGCATGTGCGATATGTTGTCATGTGCGCAGTATGTATAGGAGTTTTGCAATATGACAGCATGTTCATGAACTTTTGTTTGTGTATAAAAGCAGGTGTTGTTAAGATGTTTATTTTCTGTGGAACTGCAGGCAGAAAGGGTCCAGAAAAAAATTTGGTTTATTAGGGTCCTCATTAACTACAGCATAGCTGATCAGTATCAGAAAAATTGATATTGGAACAGTTCTACCAATGGTAGAATTTTCCCTTGCCATGAATGCAGCTTTATGTAAGAATGAAGGATAAAAGAAAGAAAAATGCAGCACACAAACACTTAGAAGTAAACAGAAAGGAAAGTGTCAAAGTGGCACTAGAAAAAGTTGCAGTTTGACATGTTTGGCATGCACTTCTTTTTGGGAGAAAGCAAACTGTTTTTGAATGAGAAAAAGACAGCAAGGGATAGATTGAAAAAAAAGCAAGTGAGTGAGGGTTTGAGAAAATCTCATGGGACAACAATTGTAAATTCCAATATTTGGTAGCAGAGGATCTTTTTATGTGACAAGGGTAACTGGTGATACAGCCTGATCTGATTTTGCTGATCTGATTAGAGAAGAAAGGGAGCATTTAGCTAATGAAAACTCTAACCTGCTGAAGCATTAAACTAATGAAACAGCCCTGCCCTGAATACAGAGAGTCTGGTTCTGCAGCAAAACAATCAAAAGCTGCTGCCCAAAACGCTGCCGCCAACCTTGCCGTCTGCTTCTGAGTCAGCCAATGAGGGGAGGCCTGTCTGATCTCAACTACAGAGCAGTGACTGATTGGCTGACTGCTGAGGACACTGCCAGCGGGCCTGCTGAGAGCCCAAAGAGAAGAGCAGGTGTGTCTGGTGGGTGTGCAAGTTCAATGCCTGTATGGTGGCAGCAGGTGGTCGAGATTTAGAAACACTGCGTGGAATCATAAAAGTGTGAGCTTTGAACACAGAGGTGCAGTGTTTGTGTGGCAGACAGAGAAGCTAGTGCTATAAAAGACACGATTATGGCAGACAAACACACACACACTGGGAGCCTGCAAGAACACTTATAGAACAGATTTATTCATAGGTTGCACAAACAATTGTTTTATGGGAACGTAACACAATTACCAATCTTGTCATTTCTAAGATTTTTTTCAAGGTTAATTCACTTGTGGTCCAAACCTGTTGTATAAGTCATTATCAGATTGGCTGCGTTCCTCCAATGGGGACAGGGAAGGAGCTTTCTGGAGGCTTTCTAAAGTCCGATCATCTTTAAACAACACAGCAATTTAAAGTGCTTTACATAAGACATAAAAGGCATTAAGAGACACAATGGAAGATATAACACTCTCTAAAAAGATTTACAGTAGTCAAATAAATAAAAGATGAATATTAGAGACACGAGAGAATACAAACTAGAGTACATTGCCAGATATAATTAAATAGTCCCTAATTTATTCTACAGAAGAATCCTAAATCCTGAGTTAAAAAAACCAAGAATAGGAGCAGCCCTGAAGTCTTCTGCAAGTTTCTTTGAGACATGCAAAGAAAAAAACTGAATGCTGCCTTTTTCATAGTACGTTTTGACTCTGGGCACAGTTAGCGGACCTGTTCCAGATGGTCTGAGATGTCTGGACGATTCACAATGAGCTTGAGATGGACTAACACTTCAAACCCCACGTTACAATACCGCGTGCAGAGGTCAGGTTCATTCAGGGTCTCTCCCCGAGAGCCACTCAGCACCTTTGTAGATGAACACCATCTCTGTCCTTCTGCTCAGTCTGGTTTTCTCGATATAACACTCTACTGCACAGGTTTTAATCATCCATAAAAAGCAAGAAACTTGAGTAACATCAAGCGCATCCATAATATAACATCAGTTGTTTGTTAGGAGTATACAGCTGTTAAAAATTAATAGCTATATGATATTTTTCATACACAAGTATCGGATCGGTACTTAGCGACGTAAACATAAATCTTAGGTATGGGAGTCAGTATTGGGAAGAAAAAAATATATTGGAAAATATCTACGGCTCCATTAACTTGCAACAATGCAACAATGTTTCAATTAAATGAATCTGCCTTCTGTCCAACGGGGTCTACTGAACTGTCACAGCAGGTATGCAGGCAATGGACCTGTGATAATGAAAAGTTATTAGCAGCATTCTCTGTTTAAATAGCATAGGCCAAATCAATTTAGAGCATTTTACTCCATATGCCCAAGGCTTTGTATTTAATCCACTGCCGAGCTGCTGCAGCCTGTTCTCGTTGCAGTTTTTCAGCTGCTTGCACCACTGTGGGCTATCTAGGCTAACAACAACCACAAGAGTGTTGTGAACATGATTCCGTAATCCCCAGAGAGTGAGCAGAGTCCCATCAAGCATACAAATGACACAAGACAGTAAGAATAAACCTGTTTTGTAAGAAAGTCATGTACAGTTGAAAAAAGAACTTTCTGTGTTAAAACATCTATTCATAAAATATTAGTTTCAGTGTAGATCTTAATGGAATGGGAGACAAAGGGAAATGAAAGCAACGTGCTCTCAGACATGCAGCAGACATACAGTTTGGTGCATATGTGGAAACCAGCTGTACACATGTGAGTCAATCTTAAAATGTAGCACACACACACTCTCTTCAATAAAAGCAATGGGCCTCTGTGGAAACAATCCCCCCACACTGCAACCAAAATTAATTTTACACGTGTCTCTGCACGTGCCCCATTTGTTTAAACACAGCACAAATCACTTCATACACAGGTGTGGCTGTCATTGCTTGTTACCGTATGCATGTATATGAGGGCCTGGTAAAACACTCTAACAGAGGAGATATGACTCTCATCAAAATGTCTGGCTGTGCAGTGCAGAGGCCACACCAAGCCTGGACCAAAGCCAATGAGCAAGTAAAGGCCATAAATCTCCGTTCAGTCAAGCCAGGGACAAACGGAGACAGACAGTCTCCGTCTGCCATCACACTACTCAAAAACTTCCCTCACAACTGCCTAAAGCTTTGCACACCGTTCAACACACTGACATGTGATTCTTACACACACACAAACACAGGATACTGTGGTCAGCAAGCAACGTCCACTAGACCCAAATAGAAAGAAGTAGTTTACGAACCTGATACAGACGTCAAGGGCATTGCAGATTTGATCTACAGCAGCCCTGTGGTTAGATTGTGATGTATTGTCATGGTGCAGCATTTTACATTGTGATGAATACTGTTGGGTGTGGGATCAAATAAATTCTGAAGACACTTGAAGGGGGAGATTGTATGGCAGCCACTCAGCCTTGAAGGTTGCCAGGGGAGAGCCAAATGCTTAAATACAGAAAAACAAAAAGGTGTAAAAG